>CM038218.1:145492019-146092019 GCA_021442155.1 Cymbidium sinense | reverse complement strand
GTATGGGATCTTCAAGCAAAATAAGATGTATATTTCAATCTTTATTAATGTGGCACCATTTATAAGAACTAATCTCTTATTATGTTATAAGTTTTAATTCTTCTTTAATGAAAAGTTGTATAATGCTAGAAAATCTCACTTCAATGCCCATTAATAAATATACTAATCAACAAACTATATACTTCTTAGTCAAGCTACTTTTACACAATGCAAAATTTAATTATTAAGGAACTTGTTGTTTATAAAGGATCTTTTCTATCATGTGGAATAATCTTAAAGAGAGATCCTTTGTCTTTCATATGAGTTTTGATGTCCTTACAACATAATCTAACTACAATCCACTATCATCAAACTCAACCTTTTACTAGAGGTCATCAATAGAAAATTGCATGAATGGTGGTTTCTTTCTTACAAATAGATGAACCTCATCTTTTATTGTTGAAAAAAAGCCTTTTAAAACAACTAACTTAGCTTATAATCTACTTTAATTTTGGTGTGGGGAAGGATATGTTAACATGTTGATACTTTCTTTGTTAAGAGGCTATGGCATCCAAGTTGCATGGGGGAGTGAATCGGGTATTTAAATTATTTTTAAAGTTAAAACTTAATCTTATTATTGGTAGAAAAGTTTGTTGCAAAAATATGTTGTCTTATAAAAGAGAAATGAAAAAAAAGTAAAAATAAGTGAAAAAAAATATAAATGTAGAAAAGTAAGTAGACAAGAGGCACAAAAATTTTTATGTTGGTCAGTCAATCATGAAGGAAAATAGGAGGGAAAAATTTAAAGGGAAATTAAATAGAAAAATATTTAAATCAAAGTGTTAATTTGAATTTTAATCAAATAAACTTTGACTTTTATGTGACCAACCAAAGTATGTGGAGTGAAGAGGTTTAATGCCAATAACTTAATTGAATTAATAATAATTAATCAAGTGAGAATTTAAGGAATAAGTTGAATTAATTTCAATAAAATAAAATAAAATAAATAACCCACATGTATGGGTTGGGAAAGTCTATCCAAGCATGGATCAATCACCAATTAATGCAAATAAATTGATTAAATACTTAAGAAATTAATTTAAGAAAGGATTTAAATTTCAAAAATAATTTATATTTAAGTAAACAAATATATGGGATGGCCTTAAATATTTCTAAAAATAGAATTGTAACAAGGAAAACAACATTAGCTCTAAGCTAATTTGATTTTGAAGTTGAATTTAATTAAAATCAATTAAAAATCAAATTAAATAATTGAGAGATCAAGTAAAATATACCATGAATTGATAAATTTATTTGCAAACAAATTATGGCTACTTTATTTTTAAATTTTAAATAAAATTATTTTGTAAAATTCTCAAACATGAAAATAATTAATGATTTAAATAAAATAAAATATTAAAAATTTGGCCATGCATGATGGAACATAAAAAGTAAATGCAGTTATGAATATTTCATATCACATGCTTAAAATAAATGGGCAAATTAATAAATAAACAACAACAACAAGCCTTAATCCCACTAAGTGGGGGCCGATTACATGAATCCTTCATCTCCATTGTGTCCTATTATGTGTCAAATTCTCATTTAATTCAAGTATACTAAGGTCATTTTTTATACATCTTAACTGATTCTTTTTAGGTCCACCTCTATTTTTCTTAACATAAGGCAAATCTAATGCTTCTACTCTCCTAACTGCGTCATTGGATGGCCAACCCTTTACATGGCCGAACCATCTAACGTGACTCTCTCTAATCTTATCTGCCACTAGACCTACTCCAACATTTTCCTGAACATACTCATTACGCATTTTATCTCTAAGAGTAAAGTCACTCATCCACCTAAGAATCCTCATCTTTGCAAGACTTAACTTAGTCTTATGCTTCTCTTTTATTGGCCAACATTATGCACCATAAATCATTATAGGTCTTACCACCATCTTATAAAATTTTTCCTTAAGTTTAAGCAGTACTTTTCTATCACATAATAGGCCAGATGCAATCCTCCACTTCAACCATCCAATTTGAATTCTACTAATAACATCTCTATCTATTTCATCATCATTTTGAACATTAGAGCCTACATATATGAATCACTCACTCTTTTTTAATGACTTGTTTGCCCAATGTCAAAACACTACCACTAGAACTTCTACAACTAAAATTACACTCCATATATTCAATTTTGAATCTACTTAAACAAAAACCCTTAGACTCTAAGGTTAACCTTCATAATTCAAGTTTCTCTTGGACTCCCTCTCTAGTCTTATCAAAAAGAAGGATGTCATCAACAAAAAGCATACACCAAGGTACATCTTCTTGTAAATGCCTACTAAGATCATTAATAACTAAAGAAAAAAAAGATAAGGGCTTAAAGCTGATCCTTGATGTAATCCAATTGAAATAGGAAAATATTTTGTCAATTTTGCTTGCATTTGGACACAAGTAACAGCTTTAGTATACATATCCTTAATGACTTGAATATAACCAATATTAACTCCTTTCTTTTCTAGAACTCTCAAAAGAACATCTCTTGAAACTTTATCATAAGCTTTCTCTAAATCAATAAATATCATATGTAGATCCTCATTATTTCCCTATACTTCTCCATTAAACCTCTTAACAAATGTATAACATTCATAGTAGATCTACTGGTATGATACCAAACTGATTGTGAGAAACTTTTGTATCACATCTTAACCTATGCGCAATTACTCTCTCCCATAATTTTAATGTATGACACATTAACTTAATTCTTTAGAGATTGCACACTCTTATGCATTAGCTTTATTCTTTAATATAAGAACTAACAAACTCTTTCTCCACTCATCTGACATCTTTTTATTCTTTAAAATAACATTAAAAATATTTGTAAGCCAACAAATTCCTTGATCTCCTAAACATTTCCACACTTCTATTAGAATATCATCAGGTCATACTATTTTTCCACATTTCATTTTCTCTAAAGCTTCACTAACTTCAAATTTACTAATACGATGATAAAAATAAAATTCTCTATTTTTGTTTAAGGTATTAAGGTTGCTAAAATCAATTGTATTTTCAAATCCTTCATTAAAATGTTTATCAAAATACCTCATCCACCTATTTTCAATACCCTTTTCTATGAAAAGAACTTTATGATTTGTATCCTTAATACACCTCACTTGACTAGATCTTTACTTTTCCTATCTCTTTGGTTGGCTAACTTATACATACATCTTTTACCTTCTTTGATATCCAATCTATTATATAAATCACTAAAAGCTAAATTTTTGCATCATATATTATTTTCTTAGAATCTCTATGGGACACTTTATATGATTCAATTCTCTGTGTTTTTACATCTAAATCAAGTTTTATTATAATGCTTCTTATTTCTTATCTTTTCTTGCACATTCTGACTCCACCGTCAACTAATTTTTACTAAAAAAAGCTTTTCCTTTTGATTATTTAGGCATATTTTTTACAACTTGCTTAATTTCACTTGCTACTTTTTTTCACATAACATTAGCTTATTTATGGACATCCCAAATTCTAAGCTCTTGTAGGTTGCTCTTAAAAATATTTTTATTAGTATTCTTTAAGTGCCCCCATCTAATCCTAGGATAATCATTTGAATTTATTTTCATCTTTCAATCTTTCATCTTAAAATCTAAAACTAACAGTTGATGTTGGGTACTTAAGCTTTCACTTGGAATGTCCTTATAATCTTTTCAATCAAAACGATCAATTTTTCTTATCAGAAAATAATCAATCTGTGTTTTAATAGATCCATTTTTATAAGTAATAATATGCTCACCTCTTTTCTTAACTAAGTATTAGCAACTACAGACTCATAGGCTAAAGCAAAATCTAGTATTGTTCTACTATCCTTATTAGTCACTCCAAATCCATAGCTACCATGACTACTTTTAAAATCTTATACCACTCTATGTACATGTTCATTTAAATCTCCTTAAATAAATATTTTTTCTTCAAGAGGTATCTTTTGTATTAATCCCTCTAATTCATTCTAAAATTTTTATTTTGAGCTTACATCCAAACTTACTTGAGGAGCATAAACACTTATAACATTGATAATCTTAGTATCAACAATAATCTTTAAAGTTATAATTCTAAATCCACATCTATTAATATTTATAACATTATTCTTTAAATTTTTATCTATAATCACACCTATGTCATTTCTAAATTTTAAATTCATAAATAAAGCATGGAGATTAATTCATGGGATATTAGATGAGCTAATTAAAATTTAAATGGAATGGATAATGCTTTAATCAATGCAAGTGACTAAATTATTCAAAAATGGTAATTTCATAAAATTTGAAAAAAATAATGCAAACATATTTGGCAAAAATATTCTAAAAGTTAAAGTAAATGAAATGAAATTAATATAACAAATTTTATTATTTTTTTTGAGCTTCACTTATCATTTTATACAATTCTTAAGAAAGTTTCAAATGAACCCAGGTCTAAGTTGATTTGAGTCTTGAGCTGATTAATCAAATTGGATTTGATAAATTTTTTGAAACACTTGAAATAAAATATTAGTACCATCCAATCATAAGTTTGTTATCATAAAAACAAATAATTTAGTTAAGAGGCTCATAGAGTTAACAATCTTCATGTAAAATATTTTCTAGAGGAGATGAGAAGTGCATTGTGGTAAAGCCGACACCACTTATATGAATTTGTGATAAATAATTATCTGAAGATATATAATTGAGTTAATTTTATGGATAAAATGAATTCAAGTTACTAGATCTCCTAAAAGGACTAGATTCCTTTTAATTAATTTCACTCGAGAACATCTCTAAAAAAACTCTTGATTAGTGGAAATAAACTTTTTATATTAATATTTTTGGATTCACCAAGGAGCGCTTATGATTCAATAATAATACCATAATAGAATAATTGATATATTAGGTGTCGATTTACAAGATAGTTGGAGAATCACCACAATCAAGTGAGATGATAACTTAATATATAAAAAGCCTATGTGATATTAATCACTAATCCATAAAAGACTTCTAAGAAGTACAATGAGCTAAAGATGTGTCAAGTTCAAGGTCATTTAACATGAAGGTAGTTAACTCACCTTAGCTATGAGATGTTCTATCAATGGCTATGAATTATATCTTTCAATGTTTATCTTATGATGTCTAACCATTAGAGGAAAACATAAGATATCCTATTCTTATTACTTCTACAAAAAGGTTGAAAAGGTGCATAACTTGCAATCTCTACTAGTATAAGGAAATACCAATCAAAGTAAGAAAAAATATCCTATTTATATATAACTAGAGTTACTTGACTTTGAAATTAGAATCCCACTTCTTAGCTTACTTAGACTTCCTAAGTGTAATTAAAAATCATGCATAACTAAAGCTATATCTTGCAAAAAAGGTACATATATAAGTTATCTATTCTCAATAAGATCTCTAATGCATGCTTGATTTAGTTATGTTATGAAGATGCATCAGTACTTGATAGGTTTGATTGCTAACTAGCTTTATCTTATACATTATTTGAGAAACAAAAGAGAGTTAAAGTAAATTCAATATAGTTGTCTAAAGAGAACCTAAATTTTAATATTAAAATATTTTTATAACTAATTTTAAGGTTACTTATCATTTTTATTAAGGTTGATATTAAAATTTTATTTTATGAGTCTAAATGAAGTCATATTTAACCTAGATAATCACATTATAATAAGATAGTTAAAAGATCAAACAAACCAAATAAGTATAAATAATTACTATGTTATGATGGCTATAAATGAATAAGAAATAGATAGCTATAGTGGATAATCTGCTTAGACATACCCAAAATAAGAATAAAATGGCGAAATTGAATTATACTCAAACCTATTAGGATAATTATATGATAAACTATAAGTTTTAGTATTATTGTGCTCTTGGTCCTTTCTTTGAGTTCATATTATACACCTATTCATTAGGAATTAGATTGCTGGTCGAGAAGCTATGCTTATACTTCTTGTACATATAAAATTTTAAAAATATAGTAATGAAAAATATTCTAAAACTATGGGGCTATTAAACACACAAAAATTCAATAGATAAATATAACATTTTGTTATAGCATTAATATATTAACGTGTGACCAATGGGTACCTACAGAAGAACATTTATATCTTAATGCAAAAAAAAGGGTATTATAATGCATTTTAAAGAAATATTTAATTCTAACTAGACTCAAAGTGGTTTAATCTTGAGCATAAAAGGAATTGCGATTCAAATTAACCTTATTACATCCTTCTTATGCTAAGTGACAAAAATGTTGTGAATTTTCACATCAAATAAGTGTGTAATAATCAATGCATTTTGAGATTAGTTTATATTTCTTATTAACTTACCAATCTAATTCATTTATAAGTGCCAAATCATTTTAAGGCATATCACTTTATAGCAAATAAAATTATTAGGCATTAAGCAATTAATAAATAATCATATAAGGTTTGACTATAGTTAAAAGGTTTTGTAATTCAGTGAACCATTTTTTAATACTAATAATTGATTAATCATAATCATGTTCATATGTTGGATATAATGGGATGTATTCTAACCTAAAGCATCACTAAGTATGTTTGTAAGTTCAACAACATGATGAAAATACTTAAAATAATCAATTATAAGTATGGGGATTAAATATTGAAATAGGGTATGAATACATCAAGATAAATAAGTTCTAGACAAATGATATAATATTTAAGATGATAGAGTGTTGGGCAATACTAAATAGAAACTATCTATTTAGACAGGGAAAGGATGAGACCAGGAGCATACGTAGAACCAAGGGTGTTCAATCACATTTTGTTATTAAACTATAGAATGAATTCATCAAGTTTGTAAGACTTAAATCAAGAATGAGTTTGATCAAAGGTGATATTGGTCAAACACACATTAAACTTGATCTAAAAGGGTGACCAATAAAAAGGAGATAATATAATCATGACAATGTAACTATACTATGAATACTCTAAATGATTATGCATATGATTAGCCTATGAGATTTTAGTTAAGTGGGCATGATTGAGGGGATAGAGAGAGTTATCATTTAGTAACATAGACTAGTATAAGTAAAGATACATAGCATAAGGAATTAACTTAGTATTGAAAACATAATAAAGAGTGCAATACTAAGTTATGGATCTAGATTAAGAAAATAAAATAATATGCATGATGTTGGTGATGCAAGCTATTAAATTAGTTTAGAATATAATGAAAACATTAGGATGCTATACAAGGTTATCCTAGAGTATGTGTTCCCTACCAAGCTAGCTATATGCCCAAGCAACCAACTAGTGTGCTTAGATATAAGTGTATATGGGGATATTTAATATAATTAACCATATTATATTATATTATGTTGAAATCAAATTAATCAGTCAAAAACTACTATGATAGTGTAATGATTTACATGTATCCTAATTTAATACGTCAATGTAACTGAGGCATGTAAGCATATTACTGTAATGTTCAACAAATAATTTTGCTCAAGAAAACCTAATTCTACCATGGAAATGAGATTATTCATTTATGCTATTTATTTGAAGTTAGAAATTATACTTAATTATTTTTATTAATATTCAAAATAATTATATTTTATGATTAATTTCATGATATTACAATTATATTATTAATTATTCCCACTATTTTCTCTTTTAACCAGTTATGTTAATACATTTAAGTAAAATTTTATTTTAAAAAATATTTAATATATTTTAATGACTAAGTAAATATATAATAAGTTTTCTATTTATAAAAATATTAAATAAATCAAATTAATATTTTATATAAAAATATATACATATGATTTAATAAAATTATATTAAAAAAACTTTAAGGGTGTCTTTAATCTTAGAGGACCCATGCAATTTCTTTGGAATTTTTAAAATTTAATAAATATCTTAAAAAATTTAAATTATGTTATTCCTTATTTCAAATTAGGTTAATGGGTTCTTAAAATTTTTATATTTAGATTCAAGTGACCTTGAAAATTTTGTAGGATGTTTATAAGGCCACTCAAAACCTTTATAATGAATATGAGAATTTTCTTAATTTATTAGACATATTAAATAAATAAATTCATGATTAATTAATTTTTTAAAAATAATAAATATATGATTATTTGATAGAAACTATTTTTTTTCTAATTTTCTTTCACAAAGATATGCTTTCTATGGCTGAAATTTTAGCTAAATTAGTCTAAGAGTTTATCGAGAGTAAAAAATTCAAAAGAAAATCCTTAAAAATTGTAAAGTTTGGACCAACCAGTGATAGGGCTAGATTACAACCATTGATCCTAGATTTACAACTCTAATTTTGACATTTTCCTTTGAAATCCTTAGAAGTTCACATGAACCAAAGTGAATTTCTCCCTACACAGTGGACCAATTGAGGTAAACATAATTAGAGTATATTGAAGATAGTGTTGGATACCATCACATGGCTTTAATGTTGGTCCTTGTGACCTATGCTATTGGGAAAAGCAAAGCTGAGAAGAGAGAGAGAGAGAGGTTTTAAAATTTGTACCTGCTTAAAACTTAAAACTTAATTTTTTTGATTGGAACACCTTTAGTGAGTGAATTGGAGAAGAACTCTCACTAGAGTTGGTCTAGAATACTTGGATTAATGGATTGACCAAACTTTGGCCACACTTGAGTTAGCTTTGATGGTTGAGCTCACTTAAATGGTTTAGATGGGTAGTAAATGGTTTAAATATGTTATAGCTTAGAGAAGATTAAAATAAGCTCTACTTATAATAGAATAGGCCATGCCATTTAATCATTATTTGATTGAGGTTCTCATGGTTTAACCATTAAAAATGGTTAAATGTTGCTTCCTACTAGGTGGAACTCGTAGAACTATTATAAGTAGTTAGAGATTAAAATGTAAGGGCCCAGGTAGGATAGAAATGGCTAAATCTCATTTCTTATAACATATGTAGCTCCTCTTAATGCATGGTTATCCATGTTAAATCATGAGTTGTGCTAATCCATATGCATAATCATTTCAAGTAATATAGTGTGACCATAATATCATTGTCATGAGAATTGCACATCAATAAGTTTTAAAATAAATTGTACGAGATATGAAATTTCTAGTAGGGCAAACAATTCTTATTATCATACATTTCTTCCTCTTCTTCGTGAACTAGCAATGCTTGAAACTATGGTGAGGTAGAAAAGAGGTGTTTTTTAGTCCTTTGTTCAAATGCTAATTGAAGAACATATTAGTGAGAGATGTATTAAATCCTCTGACATAGTCGTTATGCATCATACTGCTTTTGATCAATTATTCTAGATTCATATCCAACATTTATTACCTATCATATTGTAACTTTTATCCTACCATCTAGTTGTTGAGTCTCTTATAATGGCTCCTCAATTTTCAGATATTAATATTGAATATTGCTGCGCTTCTTGCTATGGTGGGACCTCAAAAGCTTAAGAAAGCTCCTCTTCATCCACATCTAGTTTATGATATCTCCTATAAGGTACCATCTTTGCGAGCCTGCTCATTAAGAAGCACTTTGGGTATACTACTTCTTTAGACACATCATTTGAACCTCCATTTATAAAGATGATCTATATGTAAGTGTTGGGCATCCTAAGCCTCCTGTGGTGGACCTCACGATATGTAAAATATTGCTTCTGAATAGGATGCCTACATTAATAGATGTATTTTGTTGAAAAGAAAAGTTAGCATAATTCTCTTCTTTGTGACATTGCTCAGGTGGATGTTGAAGGGAAACTTTGCTAAGTTGAAGGCATAATAGGCTCTTGATTTATAGCGATGCTTGAAGCAAGTGATGTAGTAAGGGTTAAATTTGACCACCTCACGTAATAATGAGTGATTAGAGTGTTGTTCCTATGAGAATTAAATGGCAGGTATTGTTGATTATTATCACGATACAAAAATGGTATAACTCTTAGAATCAAATCAGTTTGTGTTGGATGTACAATAGATACTTCTCAAAATTTATTTGGAAGAAATTCTATTTTGTGCTTTTTATACACAAGGTCACTAATATAATCAAAATACAATAAAATAAATTCATCAACTTCTATTTATTTTATATCTAAAATTACATAATCACAAAAAAGTCTATACATAACAATCATGGTATACATTTATATCTATCAAAATAGTAACACCATGATTTCAAAAAGAATAACTATATTCAAAAAAGATATACTATAATAAGAACATATAGTCTCTCTATAATTGACGTGCTCCTTATCCTTTCCCTTTTCTAAACTTTAGACATGTATATAAAATAGGATAAGTATAAATATTTAGAAGATTACATGAAACCTACCTTAAATTTTGAAAAATATTTAATAGTAAAGTATTGTGATAAAAATTTATTTAAACATAATATTAAATAAATCAATTTATTATTAAAATTTTACTATAATACTAGTGAATTAAATGATCTATTAAAATTTATATTAAGTCCAGTATGTTAGTACAAATATATTATTGAAATTATTTATCAAAATTATAATATACAATTTATGTTTAACATGACATATTTTGTTAACAGCTAAAAAAATTTATTGATTATTGGTGTGTACAAATAATCCAAAATTAAAGGTATAAAAGTTGAACAAGTTACATGTGCTTCACTCTAATATAAGACATGTTTAGGTTGTCTCCTTAGAAATTCAAATCATAAGTGGTGCAAAATCCTTAATAGTATGTAGAAATACATGGAAAAAAAATATAATCTATAGCAAAAAAAGTATGTGTACCTTTCACATTTATCAAACTCCCACACTTAAACCAATGCTTGTCCTTTAACAAGCCCAAATGCATAACATAAGAAAATTGTAAAAAGTTGCAAAGGTAGATCCTTTAGTTGGTTTTTATAGTTCTATGTTTTGTAAATTTTATTATTTTCTTATAAAAATGTGTTATCAATCCACTTCAATTAACTACTACAAGTTTCTTAAGTTAACTATTGTTTAAAACACTCAGTCATGGTATATTAATGTATATTTGCTAAAAATGCAAGCAAATTCTACAAAATTAAGTTTATTATTAAGTATTACCTTTCAAATAATTACATCCATGCATTGAAAAAATTATTATTTGGTGCATGCACTTAAATGAGTTTTTGAAAATGATAGAATAGGTATAAATGCTTTGTTATGGAGGGATATTTATGTCTTTATGCATCAAGTCCTATTTCTATTTTCACCAATGTAGATTTAGGTCCCATTTTTCACTCTTTCGGTGTTGATTCATTACCTTTTTTTTATATAGCTAGAGATACTCAACTTACTTTATCTTGCTTCTCTATCCATTCCCTTACAACTTATGATTTTCCATGCATATAATAAACTCAATAAAAATTAAAGTTATGTTATGGGTTTTAAAGTGTATTCACTACTTAGTCCCTACTTAGTTTTGCTCATTTTTATATGCAATGTATATAGTTACACACAAATATGACCAATAATACTATAGCTAGCATAGTTAATTATTAAATATATACTTAAGTAGACTACTTTGCACAATAATTAACCTAATGGAATTATACCAATAATATAAAGTTTATTGCTTCACATTTATTTAAAAATAAGCAAATATATTTTCTTAACGGATCACATAGCTTATGAAAGTTTCTACTTGTTACACTCATCCTCCCTTCTAAACACAATAAAAAACTAGAAATTATAAATGAAACACAAAACAACTAAATATTTATGACTAAACTTAAAATAGATTGATTTAAAAAAATATATAACACTCTAATAACAAAACTAAAATAAAACAACATAATAAAAAAAATTACCTAAGAGTATTATTAAATTACATTGAAGCATCTGAACTAGCACCTATTCCCCACATTTGAATCACGCATCATCCTTAATGCATCAAAATAAAGTTAAAAGAAAACAAATAATAAAAAGTAAATGTAGGGGATAAAAACTTCTAAAAGGGGTGGAGCTACTCATCATCTTCTTTATACTCTTTTTCATTTTCATGAACAAGTGGAGCATGGTATTATAACTAAGGTGAAAATGAGAGATTGCTCGTTCTAGCAGTTAGATGACAATTAAAAAAAAATATATATATATATATATATATATATATATATATATATATATATATATATATATATATATATATATATACTAGGGAGGTTTACAATTCTCTCATAAAATTATAGTGCATCTTAATGCTTTTTATCAAATACTCTGGATCTATGCCCAACCTTTACTATATTCGCTACTACCACCTCTTGATCTAATCCATTCAACTGCTTAGCCTCTTAAACCAAGTTTTCTAGCTTTTGGCTCTTAAAACTAAATATCTCTTTAGTTTTTGCTATAGTTGATTGATAATTAGAATGTGTTACTTGAGGCTGAGTATCATGATTGAACTTTAAAATTATTGCAATTTAAACCAATTCAATAAAATTATGAACAATAATGATCATAATTTCAATTGAGAATGTAAAAATTATGATTTTTTTATTATATGGATAACTATTTATTAAAAGTCAATTCATTAATCATCATAAGAATCAATTATGATTCTAAGCACTAAGGAAGTTTAACTTAAGGAAAAGATTAGTTAATAATAAGATTTTAGGATATTATAATTTGGAATGATGAAATGAAAGAATAAACATTAAAATGTAAGTTCTATTTTTTATTATAAATTCTATTTAATTATTTTAGACTTAAAAAAAATCTATATTATCAACTAACTTAAAGTGGCAATATATGAGCAAATGAATCAAATTACTTGAGGAAAGTAATAATTTGAGTTTGGGGGTATTTGATAAGTGTTAAAATTATAAAAATTTCATGTAATTATAATGCCTTATTGGGCGTATTTGATAAGTGTTAAGAATTATAAAATTTCATGCAATTATAATGCCTTTATCATATTTTTATATGTTAAAATGTATTTATTTTAAGTATATTTGGTGTTGTAACAGGATTATTTTCAAAAAAATGAAAAAGAATAAATTTAGGCCCAATGTTTAAATGCTGCAAAAATGGCCTAAATTGGGGAAATTTTACAGTAAGAAGCATCTAGACAATATATCAGCAACATCGTGACATTAGATCAGGCTAATTTTTGGGATATTTATAACAAGCTCAACATCTAGGCACTATACGAGAGGTAAAATATGAACTAGTGGCAGCAAGAATAGCGTCCGATCTGCAACGCCACATGTAGCACCACAACATTGCTTTAATAGTGCCATAGTGCTATGACCTGATAGAATATATTCATGATGGTTCAGTGATGGTTTTGAGAGATTTTTAAGGTAGTTATGGCAGGAGCATCAGGGAAATCGACTAAGGTTGTTTCTAGGCTATATATATGGGACATTTTAAAGGGAAAATGACTTTTTTTTTTTCAATTTCTTGGTAATAGGGAGTGTGTATAAGTGTGTGTGAGTTTTTTTATGAAGTATTTGGAGATTGACAGTCCACATGTGAGAGTGTTGTAAGGGTAGTGTGAAAGAGTATTTTTCTTAAGCAAGAGGTGGAAAATGAGAAGCAATTAATGATTTTCAGTGGGGATGCTGGATATTTTCATGAGGAAGCAGTAGAGGATAGCAAAGGGTGGACTTAAGGTTTATATGGTGTGCTCTTTCCTTTCTTCTCTGGTTATTCTACATCTTATTTTAAAATGTTAAATGAGATTTTTTTTCTTTTCTAATATGAAGCACTAAACTATAAAGTGTTTTAAATTTATGTGAGCTTTTGGATGTTTGAGTTGTATTAGACTATATTTTGTGGATTATTATAAATAATTTATTCATGTTTTTAATGAATATGGTGTTTTGCTTTTCTCCATGCTTCATTTACTTGTGATATGATTAATTATAAAGTTAAAATTAAGTGTGATCTAAAGATATCAACAGAGTCCTAGAAGAATAATTAGGAAAAAGGCAAATGAATGTACTAAATAATCATTAATGTGCTAGATAGTCGAGAAGTACTAAATTTCTATTAAATATATGATTATTTTTTTTGGATTCACAATCATTTAAAAGGAAATATGGGTAATGTACCAATTAAAATTTACTTAGCACTGGGGAAAAAATTGAGTAAAGAGATTTGCTTGGTTATATGGTCTAGACATAGAGGGTATAAAATTTTTTCTCCTACCTGACACTACAAGTTTAAAATTAATCACAACTTAGTTTAATATAATACATAATCTAAATTTTTTTTTTAAATTTTAGGGTACTACTTTAAAAAAAATGCCTATATGTTTTTTATAAAACATATAAAAAATATAAAAATTAGCCTTTTTTTAATATCTAACAAAATAATAGATAATCATTTTAATTAAGCATTTTATATTTTGTTGGGTAAAAATTAAGTTTTAAATGATTATTACTTAACTTAATATGAAATCAATATAGAAGTTTTCCTTAAGCATCATGTGAATGATACTCTACTCTTTCTATATTACTTGGTTCGACACATGCTTATATGGCAAAGTAGACCAATCAAATTTTTGTTGCCGTGATTGAAAGTAAAATAGTAATTTGTATTAAGTTAATATTAATCTTGCTAAACTATTTTTAAGTCAACATTTTTATTACATGTATTTGTGTTTGCTATTAAGTGTGAAAATGTTTGTATATAATCCTTGTATTATTGAACTTAGAAATTGAATGACTTTGTAGAATTAAATGGAAAAGATAGATCAAGTGAGAAAACTAACAATAGACAATCAACTAGTAGGAGAACCATCTAGTCCTCTTAGAGATTATGCCACACCAACAGTAGATGCAATACATCAAAGTATTGCTAGACCAATAATTCAAGCTAATAATTTTTAAATAAAACATTTTATAATTCAAATGATATGAAACTCTCAGTTTGGGGGTTCACCTATTGAAGATTCTAATATGCATATTGCTAATTTCTTGAAAATTTGTGCAATGTTTAAATACAATGAGGTAAGTGATGATGTTAGATTAAGATTATTTCCTTTCTCACTTAGAGATAAGGTTAAAATGTGGTTAAGCTTGCTACCTTAAGGATCTATAACAACTTGGAATGAATAAGCTTAGAAATTTCTACCAAAATATTTCCACTATCTAAAACTGCTAAGTTAAGAAATGATATTTCATTATTTATACAATTAGATAATGAATCTACATATGAGGCTTGGGGACGTACAAATAATTATTTAGGAAATGTCCTCATCATTCATTACTTGATTGGCTTATCATTCAAACATTTCATACTAGTTTTGTAGGATTTCTGAGGACTATCATAGATGCAGTAGGAGGAGGTAGCCTATGTCAAAATCTTTTGAGGAAGCTTATGCTTTAATAAATAAAAAATAAAAACTATTATTTTTTAATTAGCATTTGATAGATTAAATCTTTGGAAGGTAGCTAGTATTAACAATAATGATATGATTATAATGTTGACATCTCAAATAGCTTTCCTATCTAAGAAATTAGATAGTTTGAGAATAAACCAAAATATTTAAAACTATGAATCAAGTGGGAGAAAATGGTAAAATTAGTGTAATTAAAGATCATGCTAATCAAGGATTGGAAATCCTTAACTATTTCTTAAATAAACTAAATGATTCTTATTCAAATACATTCAATCAAGGTTGGAGGAATGGCTCAAACTTTTCTTGGAATAATAATGCAAACTTTAATCATAATAGGAATATGAAAAGTTGAAATAATACAAAATTATAAGCTTCAAAACTCTAACTTTATACCTATCATTCCATTAGGATATCCTCCAAAAAATTAAACTAAGGAAAAGAAACCTACTTTAGAAGAATTAGTGATACAAATGGGAACTAATATACAAAGACAATGAGCTTCAATCAAAAATTCAAAGATTCAATTAGGGTAATTGGCTAATAACCTTACAAATAGACCTCAAGGGAATTTACCTATTAATATGGAAGTAAATCTTAAGGATAAAGGTAAAGAGCAATGTAAAGGAATTGAATTAAGAAGTGGAAAAAATTTAAAAGAAATAGGGTTAGTAGATGAAAATGAGAAAAATAAAATATTAAGTAAAGAAAAGTAGAAAATAAAAATAAAGAAGAAAGAGAAGCATTTAGAAAGACGAGAGAAAGACCACCGCCTCCATTCCCAAAAGACTTTAAAAATAAAATGTGGATAATGAAATTTCTAAATTCTTAGAAGTATTTAAGAAATTATCCATAAATATACCATTCGCTGAAGCTTTGGAGCAAATGGCTTCATATGCTAACTTTCAGAAAGACATTCAATATAAAAGAAGAAAATCAGGAGAAAATGAAATAATATCCCTTATTGATGAATGTAGTACAATAATTCATAGAAAATTACTTGAAAAATTTAAAGATCTAGGAGTTTTATTATTCCTTCCATTATAAGGGATAAATTTTTTGGAAAAGTATTATGTGATTTGGAAGCTAGTATAAATTTAATGCTCTTATCAATTTTAAAAATTAGAACTAGGAGAAGTACAACCTACAAATGTGATGCTATAATTAGCTGATAGATCTTTGACTTGTCCTAAGGGTATTATCGAGAATGTTTTAGTTAAGGTAGATATATTTATATTCCATATAGATTTTATATTATTAGAGATAGAGGGAGATGTTGACCTCATTTTCAAAATGAGCTCTCAACCCTCCCATCTTAGACATAAGACTCCTCTTAGACTTTAAGAGTTCCTTAGTCTTAAGACACATCTAGTGATTAGGTGGACACTCAAACCTAGCCCTAGAAGACTTAGAAGAGTTAGCCATAGGAAGTCATGCCTTAGGGGTGTTAGGAAAATTTCCTACCCTTAACTTAAACCATTCCTCACTTTCGTTCTTTCAAGTCAAACCCAAATCAATTTTGATTGATTTTCTAAACTCAAATAAATTCAAATCCATGATTGAAATCCATGATTGAAACCTATGATCAAAATCCATCAAAAATTCCTAAGTCCAAATTTTGTCTAAGTCCTTAATCTTCCCTTAAGGACTTATTCAAAATCATGAACTAAAGCCAATCCAAATCTTTGAGATTTTCTCCTAATATTTATATTCTTATTTATATTCACATATATAAATGAAATATAAATTCAAACCCATCAAATCAAATTCAAAATTCAAAGTCAATTCATGAAAATTTCCTTAAATTCTTTAAATTCCCTTTAATGGATTTAACCTAAATCTTGATCAAAGCTATTCAAACCCTTGGGATTTTCTCAAAATCCATTTATATTCTCATTTATATTCACATATATAAATGATATATGAATAGAAATCAATCAAATCCAATGCAAAAATTAAATTCCCAATTTAAATTTTCCTAAGTCCCTTAATTTTCTATTAATGGACTTAGCCAAAATCAATTCTATATCAATTCGAACTCATGGGATTTTCTCAAAACATATTTATATTCTCATATATAAATGAAGTATAAATATAAATCAATCTAATTCAATTCAAAATTAAATTTCAATCTAAAAATTTCCTTAAATCCTTTAAATTCCCTTTAATGGATTTAACCTAAATCATGATTAAACCACTTCAAATCCTTGAAATTTTCTCATGAACAATTTATATTCTCATTTATATTCACATATATAAATGGAATATAAATTCAAACAATCAAAACATATTCCAAAAATCAAACTCAAATCCACTCAAAATCAAATCTAAGCCTTTCAAGCCAAAATCTTGAACTTAGCCAAATCACATTCAAATCAAGCCAAACTCTTGATTTTCTCTCATGGTTCAATCAACCTTACAATCACGAACTTATATATAAATCCAAACTTCAATCATTCAATCAAAACCCAAATAAAAAATCAAACACAAAACTCTTTCATATATTTTTTTTGAATATGAAATTTTTAAATGGATCAAAACCCATTTGACTTCAAACCACTTGTAAATGGATTTATATTTCAATGATAAGTCCATCCACAAGATCAATCAACTTCAAATCATGCTTTGACCAAGCCATTTGACCCACTTAGGCTCACTTGACCCAAAGTGACCTAAAGTACCCTTATGAGCCAACTTTTGATCTTGACCAAATTGGATTGAACCAAACTCATATATCCCTCTCATCATGATCAACAAGCATCATGGGATGATCAATCAATCAAATTGGGTCAAACTAAGTCAAACCTAAGGGTTGGCCAAGTCAACACTTAACCCAAAATGAAACCTTACGTAGCTAAATTCTACCATAGGCCAAATTGATTAGAACCATTGATCTAAGTTCACTCATGACCTTTGTTTGAACTTGACCAAGCTAACATTTGAGCCTAACCTAGCCCAATTGGCTCACTTGACCCAAGTTGACCCTTTTTGACCTAAAAGGCTAAAATGTGTCAAAACTTGATCTAAGACAAAATGATTGAAACCAATGGGTCAAGTCCATTCAAAATCACTTGTGAAACTTGACCAAAGCCTCAATTGGCCAACTAGACCCAACATTGACTAGGAACATGACCTAAAGGGGTCATGTTGAGCCAAAATTGAACTTAACCCAAATTGATTGGAAACAAAGATACCAATCCACTCCATATGACTAACCAAACCTAAACCTACCCTTGACCTACCTCAAATAGGTCAAATGGGTCAAATAGGTCAACTTGACCCATTTGACCTAAATGAAGTCATATGAGCCAAAACCAAATATATACCAAATTGAATCAAACCAAAGCCACCAAAACATTTCAAATGGTCATATGAACTTGGCCCAACCATTGGTTTGACCCAATTTGACCAATTGGTCAACTTGACTCAAGTTGACCCATTTTGACCTAAATGGGTCAACATGAGCTGAACCCTATCAAATGGATTCCAAATTCAATAAAACTTGGCCAAACATAGTTTCTCCACATACCCAACAAGTACAAAGTAGAAAAATGGAAAAGGACTATCCTACCCATAGGCCATAGAACAAATTTTGGCCTAACCCATGGGTAATTTGGTCATACCCTCTTCACATTCACTTGAGGCTTTCCTAAGAGCTCAAGGGGACTTAGTGATGAGTGGTGCCTCCAACCCAATGGGTTTGGGTCATCAAGCTTGGTCCCTAGACCAAACCCAACCCCCTAGCTCAAAATTGAATTTTTAAACTCCCTCTTAAGCTCAAATTAAGGCAAATGGGAGGATGGTAATCCACTCCTTGGATCAAACCAACCATATGCACACTCAAAATAGATCAAACAGCCCTCCCAATATGATCAATTGGATCAAAATGGCAAGAGCATTGGCCATCCGATCCTTCAAGGGAGAGATATACTCGTCCTAATTCAATGCAATTCTCACTTGCCCTCTATCAATTGAAGCTAAGGAACTCAGAGAAATCATCAGAGAGCACTCCCAAGCTTCTTAGAGAGGATTAGAATTCCCATTTCTCAATTTTGCATAGTGAAAATAGGAGAGCTCAATCCATTAGCCAAGTTCTTCCATACTTCATTTCCTTCCAATTGCTCTTGCACACTTCATCTAGGAGCTAAGTCGAGTGCACCTAAGCTTTTATTGGAGTTCTCACACCAAGGAAGGATCAAATTGGATCAAAGATGAAGCTCAAGTAAGGAGGAGTTGGTCCATACATTAATCTACCTAATCTCAAGTGCTCATACTCTCAGTAAGACTTCTTTTCAACCAGATGAAGCTTCTCCAAAGGAATTGAGCGCCGGTGATCACCTCCGGCGAGGTATGGGATTTTTTGATAACTAAACTCAGTATGGTGTGGAGCTTTGTGAAAGAAATTTTCATCCCATCATTTTGACGTGGATTTGCTCTCATTAGATGTCTGTTGAATTTGGTTTGATTCCATGCTAGATCTAGCTTAGATCTTCCTTTGATCATGGACGGTCTCTGTTGATCAAGGGGAAGAACTTAGATGATCTCAGCTGTCCATCCGCCAGTTTTTGATGGACGGCTGAGATTATTTAACACATTTAGAAATCAGTTTATCCATTTTAAAACACAAGGGAGATCCTTAGCTATTCAATTTTTGATCAGACGGTAGAGGATTAAAGCGCCACCACCACCGTTTGTGAGGTGACAACTTAAGTTACCCCCTCACAGCACGATGCGTGTAAAGCGCACTGACCGCCACCGCCATGCATCATGCTGTGAGCCAGGGATTAATAAAATGCATTAATTAATTTTTAATTCACTTAGAACTTCAAAAATTTATAAATCCTTATAGTAAACTTAGAAAAATATGAAATAAAATTCTATGGATAGATAATTAAACCTAGAACATTTTAAAATTTATATTGATATGTTTTGAATTATGCTTTTCTCTGAATTTAGGTTTTATTGGAAAGTGTATTTTACTAATTACTCTTTAATTAAGCCTCTGATTAATCCTAAATTTCTAGGGTAAGTTTTAGGGGATGACTTCTACCTTACCTAATTTTCTTGATATTTATTGAAGGCTTGATTAGAATAATTGCATATGGTTTCCTTAATTACCCTTCTTATATAATTAAGCATAATTAGGGTATGATTAGAGATTCTAACCTATGATTAGGGTTGATTGAGGTTATCTAGTAAGTAGAGATTTATGGAATAATTTTGGGGCATTTCCCCTAAGCTATTCCTAAACCTCCTCTTTTCTCCTTAATCTTCTCTTAATTAAGGGTTAATTCATTAATTATCCCCTTAATCAATTTCTAAAAATTATAAAAAGTTTCAAAACTTAATTAATTTACCTTGGGTGTTCCTAAGGTCAATTAAGGAAATCAAAATCTAATTCACATGTGTGAAAGGGTATTTTGAAATTACTTATGTTAAACCCCTTAGCTTAATTAACTTTTAATTGTGAGCCAAATTGCATTAGGCCTTTTCATTATTTGGTGCATTGAAAATTTAAATTCCTTGTGGGTTTTATGTCATCTCATATTCATAATTATTTAGTTAATTCTTCTAAGGTAAGGGTTAATTAAGCTATTTAATTCATACCTTAACCTAATCAATACAAAAATTGATCTAATTATCTAAAAATTAAACAAAAAATATAAAACACATGTGGGAATGGGTTAGGAACAACAACGTCTCACCTTTTCAAAATTAAAACAAACTTCAAACTAAATAAAAATCACTTTGAAATTCACTTTGATTTATTCTAAATTTTCTTATTCCATAAGAATGTCTTTAGGATTTAAGTGGAGTGAGTTTGTTTACATGCTTCCATTACTTTGGATCTTTCCCCAACATGTTAAGTTGTATATCATGTGATATCATGCATTCATAGTTTTTGAAATTCAAATTTTAAAATGAAATTGTTTACTTTATGTCAAATTTGCATGTGTTGGCTAAAGTAGAAATATGAGTGGCTATTATCACTACTAAATCCAAATTATTTTCAAAATACATAAATCAAATACCAAATTTGAATGTGTGCTACTTATACTTTAATTATAAACTTGCATGTGATAGATTATAAAGGTATGCTTAGCATAAGTTTCCTTTCTTTCTTATGTTAGCATAGCTTTGAATAGAAGTGGGTAAGATGTAGGGTTCATTTGAAAAGAACCCAACATTTACTTAATTCCATGCCCTATTCATCCCTATGCTATCACCTAAGAAGGGTTGCTTATATTTGCATATATAAATTGCATAAACAAAAATGAATCCATTAAACAATTTTTTTTTTTGCATTCTCCTTTCCATTTTATTTCTATATATATATATATATATATATATATATATATATATATATATATATATATATATATATATATATATATATATATATATATATATATATATATATATATATATATATATATATATATATATATATATATATATATATATATATATGTTATGTATATATTATTAACAACCCTGAGGCTTTAAGTTTAAGTAGTCTTGTAACCTAAGTTTAATGACTGCACTCACTTATACTTTCTTACTTTCATGTGTGTGTAAAATTTTGGATAAGGAAAACCCTTTCTATTTAAGAAAAATCATGCATATTCAATTTCTAAATTTTCTTAAATGGATTCCTTAATGCATCATAAAGTGTGTTAAATACTTTAATTTGCATGTATAGATATGCTGGGTCCATCCATATGCATGTTATATAGGAAAAGAAATAAAGTAATGTGTGTATATGAATTTTGATTCATTTTATTTAATCTTAAAATGCCTTTCTTTTGAATATGCTTTAAAGTTTATCTAAACTTAGGATTAATTAAAAGATTTAATCAAAATATTCATCTAAATGAAATAAAAATGTGAACCTACTTTAGAAATTTCTTAGGTTAGGGAAGGAAAGAGAAGTCCTCTTCTTTTTCCCTCTCTTCATAACTTAGTAATTAATTGTATGATCAACTTAAACCAAATCAAAACATGAAATAAAATCAACTCAAAATGATTAAACAACTTAAATGAAACCCTCTTCTAAGTTGAATATGTTCTTCACACTTAGAAAATTTAAACTAAAGCCATACGAGCATACCACACAAACCTTCAAAGCACACACATTAGCCTAAGTCACCACTTCTAGCCTTAGTTAGGTGCATGGTTTGATGTTTATTTTATTTTTGATATATATTTTAGACTGGATGTTAGTATGCTCATAGAATGAATGGTAGGATGTTCTTAGATAACTATTCTTTTAAGGGATTGCACTTAAGGGTGCTATCATAAATAAAATATAAATGCTTTTGCTTAGGTTTATACCCTAAGCATAATCCATAGGTGGACTTAGTCACCATGTGTGGGGTGATAAGTCCAATATACATGTTTGAGATGTGGTGTGTTTTAGCTAACCTTATTTTTTGTGGTGTTAGTTAGATTTTCACTTCTCTCTTTTCATGTAAAAGTTTGTATAATTAGGATTTTAGAATGCTTTGTTATGGGGATTAGGATAAGCATTGGTCATAAGATCCCATCTTATGCTCCATGTGAAGCTTTGGAGCATCCACCTTCCAACCATCCAAAGGAGAAAAGAAGAAAAGAAAGAAAAGAAGAAGAAGAAGAAGAAAGAAGAAGGAAGAAGAAAGAAGAAAGAAGAATAAAGCTTGAAGACCGCCATAATAATGAATTCCTTTCTTAATTGTAATTTAATTTATTTGTAAGGGTTGTATGGGGAGAGCTCCACATTTTTTGATATTGGGTTTTGGGTGGTACCCACATGACCATTTATTCTTTTTGTGATTAGCTTTATAAGTTGATTGATGATTTGTTTAGCTTTTGCATTAGGCATGATTTTCCTAGTTTCTTCGTTGCTTTATGTATGACCTAAATGTGGATTAGGCTCTTTAGAAAAAAATAAATCTTTTACCCAACCTAACAACTCAAATGAAAATTAAACAACTCATAACCTCACCTAAAGCTTAGGTTTAAAATCAAGATAAAAGAATTATCAACCCTTAGCTGGATGAGCATTTTCTTTTATAATATCATGCACAATAGCATCTTATTTCATTCTTGATTGGAGGGCTTCCATATTTGCTAGAGAATCTTGGGTTGACCTTTGAGAGCTGTGGTGAAAACTCATCTCCTCCCTTCTCACTGATTTTGGCCAATAATCTTCTTTCTCATGCATTAGTCATAAAAATCCTATTAGCCTAAGTCAAAATAATTATCCAAAATTGAAATAAAATAAAATTTGAATTGCATTATATTTAGATCATTTGAAGCATGTCCCTTTACATGATCTAGTATCTTCAGGGAGTGAGTTTAAGGACTTAGTCTCTTTCTAAATAACAACAACATGACTATCTTGCATAAGCATAAAGACTTGCCTACATATATTTAAAATCATAGGAGGAGTTAGTTGGCGGCCACCCCCAGGTGGTTGTAAGTCCAAGCTGTCTGGTTGTCCCTTTCTTGTGAAGGCAAACCAATTTCCCATTTTCACCTTAAATTTATGTTGTGCTTTCGGCCCTCACCGAAGTTCCCTAGATTTAGGTTCTGAGGTTCCTTCTCCCCTTTATGGGCCATAAGCTTAATTCCTCACTTCTTAGGCATTTCCTTAATCTTGTGTTAAGGAATCTTAAGTCCTAAATTTCTAATGAAAAAAACTCAAATAAACTAAATCAATTTCTAAAATGTAAAGCCCAATTATAGGATAGTTTGAGATGCTCACTAGGTTTCCTAGCATCATGGGCATCTCCTACTTATCTTCCATTTTGGCTTTGATAATAACTCCCTCTTTTGATCAATCTCATTTGATCTTCAAATATAAACCAATCAATTGATAGTCCTTTCTTATTGAAATCTTCAAAGACAACGATCATTTACCTTAAATCAAAAGTTTTCCTAAGGGTTCTGTCCTTAGGATGTAATTAACTATGGGGGCTTGCCCCTGTAGACTTGAAGGTTTAAAATAAACCTTGCTTTACTTTTCCATGTAAAGTAGGGGAAGAATCTCTAGTATATATGCAGACCCATCATCCTTAGGAGTCCTTATTGAGGTGATTATGTCCATTAAAGGGTAGTGACTTTTGTCTTTTGAGATGGTACACTATTTCCTTGATGACGTATTTGATCACCAGAATAAGTATATTTGCGGATCTGCATGGTGTCTTACCAAAGATGATTTTCTATAAGGGTCTTGTTTCTCTTTCATTTCTCACCAACAGATTTAAAAGTCAACTCCGATCTACTCTTATTAGGAATTTTTCTCCACTAGAGATAAGAAAATACCTCTCATTTTAGGGAGACCTTTCTTAGCTAATAGAAGGACAACGATAGATGTTCAAAAAGGAAAATTAACGATGAGGGTAAATAAACAAGAAGTTAAATTTAATGTGTTCAACTCTATGAAATTTTGGATTAAAGAAATAAAGAATTTTATCAGATTGAGTTAAGTGAAAATAAAATAGAAAAATAATTAGATTTTTATATCATAAATGATTTTATAACAAAAATAAAAATGATGATAAGAGAATGTGAAGACATTCAACTTTTAGAATCATACCCAATCAGTGTAAAGAAAAATTTGAACTATTAGAAATGTCAATAAAAAGAAAGAATATCAAACTATCTATAATAAAATCCTTAGAACTAGAGTTAAAACTATTGCCAAATCATTTGAAATATGCTTACATAGGAAAAGAATCAACATTACCATTAATCATCTCAGTTGATTTAGAAGAAAATCAAGAAGTTAAATTAATTGAAGTTCTTAAAAAGCATGTAAAAGCATTTAGATAGACAATACATATATTAAATAACTTAGTCCTTCAATATGTATGCATAGAATTCTAATGGAAGAAAATAGTAAACCATTAATAGGAAGAAATAATAAGAATGCCCTTTGGATTATGTACAACACTTGATACTTTTTAACATTTATGATGGTTTATTTTTGATTTAATTGATAACTACATTAAAGTATTTATGGAAAATGTTTTTACTTTTGGTCTAACATTTGAACATTGCATAGAAAACTTAGAAATCATTATAAAGAGATGTGAAGAGAAAAACTTAGTAGTTAGCTGGGAAAAATGTCATTGTATTGTTAGAGAAGGAATATTAGGTCATAAAATTCAACAAAAAAAAAGTTGATATGGAAAAGTGTAAATTATAGAAAAACTTCCACCACCAACTAATGTTAAAGGAGTTAGAAGTTTTCTAGGACATGTTGGATTTTATAGGTGATTTATTAAAGTCTTTTCAAAAATATGAAAATTATTGTGCAATTTATTAAAGAAGGATATTCCCTTTATTTTTAGAAAGAAATGTCAAGAAGCTTTTGACCTATTAAAAGTCAAATTAAGTTAAGCTCCAATTATTATAACACTTGATTAGAATTTACCTTTTGAATTGACATGTGATGAAAGTGATTTTGCAATAGGGGCAATCTTAGTACAAAGGAAAGAAATTTCTTTTTCATGTAATATATTATGCTAGCAAAACTCTAATGAAAATCAATTAAACTATTCAAGAACCGAAAAAGAATTGCTAGTTGTTGTCTATACCTTTGATAAATTTAGATCCTTTCTAGTTGGAACAAATGTTATAGTATATACTGATCATACAGTAATTAAACATTTATTAAAAAGAAAGAAGCTAAACTTAAATTAATTAGATGGGTATTATTATTGCAAGAGTTTGATCTAAAAATAGATAAAAAAATTCTGAAAAATAAGCGCTTGATCACTTATCTAGATTAATAGATGAGGTAGAATTTAAGGTAAGTGGAGATGTTAAGGAAGAATTTTCTAATGAACAATTATTTGCATTTAAGCATAAAGTTATTCCATGGGATGCAGATATTGTGAATTATCTAGTAAGCAAAATTATACTTTACAAAATCAATTATAATTAAAAGAAAATTTTTTACATGATATAAAATTCTATTTTTAGGATGAACCTTATCTCTATAAGAAGTGCCCATATCAAATTCTAAGAAGATGCATATTTGAAAATAAAACTTTAGAAATTATAAGATCATGTCACGATTCTGAATATGAAGGACAATTTGGAGGCAATAAAATAGTGCTAAAATATTACAAAATGGATTTTATTGGCCAACATCATTTAGAGATGTACATGAATATATTAAAAATTATGACAAATGCTAAAGAATATAAATTTTCTCTAAGTTTCAAGAAATGACCTTAAATTATACTTTAGATGTAGAAATCTTTCATATGTGGGGAGTAAATTTTATGGGACCATTTGTTTCTTTATATGGAAATGAATATATCTTAGTAGGTGTTGATTATGTTTCCAAATGGATAAAAGCAATAGCTACACAAAAAGATGATTGGCACCTATTAAATTTAAAGAAAAATATTTATACAAAATTTGAAACACCTAGAATCATTATTACTAATGAAGGTACTCATTTCTATAATAAATATGTGAAATAATTTTTATGAAAATATAGAGTACATCATAATATAGCTACTGCATCTCTTCCTCAAGTAGTGGTCAAGCTAAAATTTCAAATATGGAGAGAAAGAGAATTAAAAAAAATTATAGGGCCTATTAGAAAGGATTGGTCACTAAAATTAGATGATGTATTATTGGCCTACAAGACTACATACAAAATCCCTATTAAAATGTCTTTGTATAGATTAGTATTTAGGAAGGCTTGTCACTTGCCATTGGAGTTGGAGCACAAAGTATTTTGGGTAATTAAAAATTATTTTTTGATATGAAAATAAGTGGAGAAAAGTGACTCATATATTTGAATGAGGTAGAAGAAATAAGATTGAGCAAATACAAAAATTTGAGTTTTAATAAAAAATTAATTCAAAAATGACATAATAGGTAGATCATTATGAAATAGTTTAAACCTGGACAACAAGTATTATTATTTAATTCAAAATTAAAATTATTTCTAGGAAAACTAAGATCAAGATGGTTAGCCTTTTCTTCATTGTTAAAGTTTATGCACATGGTGCTATAGATATTCAAGACCAAAAGATGCATGGTCAACGACTTAAGCCATACTATGGAGGAAATTGGACTCAATTTAAAGAGTCCATTAATTTAATCGAAGACCTTAAAAATTAGAAAACTTATGTTAGGCTGAGGACGTTAAATTAAGTGCTTGTTAGGAAACAACCCAATATATATGTTTAAAGTTTATTTGTAGCAAGTTTAGTGTTTGTTACAAAGGATTATGAGTTGAAGATCCATTAGAAGAAAATTGCATTGTTGGGAGGCTTAAGAATTGGATTAAGGGTAAAGCTCTGTCCATTCTTTTGAGTTTTCAGAATGATCTCATACAATCAAGCCTACAAATGTTCTCTTATCCTAAATGAATCCATATCACTATACCCTGCCTAGGCGCTACATAAACACTTGACATGACTTTTGTATGCTATCATTTACATAATAATGATAATAAATGTACATTTTGATGGGAATAAAAACAACCTTGACCAGTTGACTAGCATTGAGGCACTGCATTCAAAGTTTTGTGTTGCTATGCCTCATAACTTAGGATAGAATGGCCAGCACCTCAGCATTGCCAAAGCAATGCTGCTACACTAGACCTTGTCTATAAATATGACCTATAGGCATTGATTTTTTCATTCCATGTCCTATTCTTTAGATCCTTTTGCACTCTTTTTAACATTTCTCTAATCTAGAAAGCTAAAATGCTAGTTAAGTATGTAAACAAGAACAAGAAGAGAGAGACAATGAGTGACTCCGATCGCTTTATCAGTGCCGAGGTGGAAGAGAGGTACCAACATGCTCTCATTCACAAACATGTTATTCTAAAGAGGGGATTCTACAATCTAGGTGAGAGTGTGGAAAGAATAATCAATGAGTGAGGTTGGGAACATTTTGCTTACTATAACAAAGTATGCATCATCCTTATGGTGAGAGTTCTTCGCCAATGTAAAAAAGCATCAAGACAATAATGTTTTTGTGAGGGAAAATGAGTATGTTTTGATAGTATTACCATTAATACATATTAAAAATTATAAAATTATGCATATAATGAATATCTTTTCTATTATAAGAGTCATCTAGAATTTGATAAAGTTCTTAGATTCTCATTGTTAGAAATGTTAATGTTCAATGGAAACCCCAAGAGAAAAAATATTATTAATTTTTGTGCCGTCAGCATGACCACCAAGGCTAAAGCTTAGCTTTAGTTTATTTTTGCTAAGTTGATGCCCACTAGTAATATTAGTGAGGGAACTAGGGATAGGGCCAATTTGAATTATGCAATTCAAAAGGGTTTTTCTATAGATATAACAAAGATATTTTATAATTAAATTGTAATATAATTAAGAGTAGTACTACAGTTGGTTTTGGTCACCCCTCTCTTATATATGCTTAAGGTCTTTTGGTTGGTGTGGTTGAGGAGCTATATGAGGACGTTTTTATATGAAGGGCTTCCCTCACTAAAAGGATAACTAAAGGATTGAGATAAAAAAATGGAGATAGGAGAAAGTTCATGTGCTCATTAATTCAGATCTCGATCCTCTAAATCCTTTAATGAACAACTCCAAAAAATTAGAGGAGAAGTCTCTCTTTTAAGAAAAATGATAATAAATGTAGCTGGTGGCAATAGAATTAGAAAAAATAATTTGATCATCATATGGGTTAGCAGTAGCAACAATTTTCTTATATGGCTGAGTATAATTGAACACTCTTTCACATGTTTGAAAACTACAACTTTAATGTTGGCCCATACCAAATTCCTTTTTTTGCAGTGCCACAATACCAACCTTATGTCAGCACCCAGCCAGAGCTTGAAGAAGAAGAAGAAGAAGAAGAAGAAGAAGAAGGGGGAGGATTATTAAGAAAGTTTTTATTTTGTGTATTTTTTATGTATTTTCTTTTTGTGTAATTTTGTGTATTTTTATTTGTAGTAGTTTTAAAGTTTGTGTTTATATTTATATTTGTTCAAGTAACTTCAATGTTAAATATTCCTTTCTTACATGTGTTGCATTTAAATATGATGTTTACATAAATGTTAGTTAATAACCCTAAACTTTAATTATTATACCTCTTGAAATTGATTTATTTGCATTTAAAACTTGAGGTTAGTTTGAAAAATATTAGAAAATTATTGGAAGCTAAAACTAATTAAATAAAAATTTAACTCAAAAATAGTAATTTATATTTAAGGTTTTTTTGAATCATTGAATTTCTTTCGAAGTAATAATAACCAAATATCATAGAAAAACTAGTAATTTTTATTAAATTTTTTTTCCTTAAACACACACATCACACATAGGAGATTCTTAGTGAATTTAATGAATTGACATTAAAATAAATGAAAATGTATATAATAAGAGATAATATAATTAAACTATTATTAATTGAAACTTATGAAATTTTATCAAGTAAATAAAGCCATATTAAATTGGGTCAAGCTTGTAGCATATTTATCATTGGTTATAAAGCTAATATGGTGTACTTATAAATAAAGGAAGATATAATATATATATATATATATATTATAAAAAAGAGAAGAAAAAAAAAAAATTAAAGGTGTCACTTGAGGTTGAGCATCATGATTGAACTTTAAAATAATTGTAATCTAAATCAATTCAATGAAGTTATGAAACAACAATGATCATAATTTCAATTGAGAATGTAAAATTATGCTTATTTATATTATATGGTTAACTATTTATTAAAAGTCAGTTCATTCATCTTCATATGAATCAATTATGATAATATGAATTGGATGTTTAACTCATAAAGAATATTAGTTAATAATAAGAATTTGGGGTATTATAGTTTGGAATGATTAAATAAAAGAATAAACATTAAAATGTAAGTTCTACTTTTAGTTAGAAATTCTTATTTAATTGTTTTAGACTTAAAAAAAATTCTATATTATCAACTAACTCATAGTGGCAATATATGGGCAAATGTATCAAATTACTTGAGGACAAGTAATAGTTTGAGTTTGAGGGTATTAGATAAGTGTTAAAATTATAAAAATTTCTTGGAATTATAATAATTTATGATGTTTTTATATGTTAAAATATATTTATTTTAGTATATTTTATGTTGTAATAGAAAATTAAAAAAATAACAACTTGAAATTTAGGCCTAGCACCTAAGCACTGCAAAAGCAATGTGGCGACGGTAAAATGGTATAAATTGGGGAAATTTTATAGCAAGGCTAGTGCGTAGGCGCTAAATCAGTAGTGTCGTGGTGTTGAATATGACTCATTTTAGGAAAAATTTATAGCAAGCTCCGACACTATACCAGAAAAAAAAGATGAAGTAGAGGTAGCAAACACATCACCACAACGTCGGATTAGTAGCATCGCAGTGCTGGATCAGCAGTTCCACATTCTTATGGCCTGACAGAATAGATTGTGATGGTTCAATGATGATTTCAAGCAGTTTTTAAGGTAGTTATGGCAGGAGCTTTAGAAAAACCGATCAAGGCTGGGTTTAGGCTATATATATGGGACATTTCTAAGGAAAAAAGACTTTTTTTTGTTCCTTTTTTTGAGATTTTTTGGTTAGAGGGTGTGTGTTTTTTTTGGTGAAGCACTTGGAGAGTAATACTCCAAGTGCTGTGAGAGTGTTATAAGGATAATGTGAAAGAGTGCTTTTCTTAAGCAAGAGGTGAAGAAGGAGATCAACAATTAAGGATTTTCAACTGGGGATGTTGGATATGGCCACAAGGAAGTAGTAGAAGGTAGCAAAAGGTGGACTTAGAAGGCTTACTCTGTATGCTTTCTCCCATTCTTCTTTAGTTATCTTACGTCTTGTTTTAAAATATCAAATAAGATTTTCATCTTCTTCTCTACTATGAAGCACTAATCAATAAAGTTCTTTAAATTTATGTGAGCTTTTAGTTGTTTTATGTTGTATTAGACTATATTTTGTGGATTAATATAAAAAATTATTTGTGCTTTTAATAAATATGATAATTTGCTTTTCTTTATGCTTCATTTACTTGTGATCTAGCTAATTGTAAAGTTTAAATCAAGTGTGGTCTAGAGATATTGACAAAATCTTAGAAGAGTAATTATGAAAAATTCAAATGAATGCACTAAATAATCATTAATATGTTAGATAGTCCAGAAGTGCTAAATAGCCATTAAACATATGATTACTTTTAGGATTCATAATCATTTAAAGGAAAAAATGGGTAATGTAATCAATCAAAATTTACTTGGCACTATGAGGGAGAAAACTAAGTAAAGGGATTGGTTTGGTTATACTTGTCTAGACATAGAAGGTATAACATTTTTGTTCCTAGTTGACACTACAAGCTTAAAATTGATTCACTACTTAGTTTAATATAATGCATAATCTAAACATTTTATAAATTCATAGTACTACTTTAAAATATTAAGAAAACACCTATTTTTTCTATAAATAAATAAAATTAGTCTTTTTAGTATTTTGTAAAATAGAAGATAATTATTTAATTAAATATTTTATATTTTGTTAGATAAAAATCAAGTTTTCTAGAATTAGTACTTAACTTAATATAAAATTAACATATAATTTTACCTTAATCATCATGGGAATGATATTCTACTCATTATATATGCTTGATTTGACACATGCACTTATGTATACTATAAAATAGACCAATCATTAGGACTATTATGCTTAGGTCAAATCTTCATCATTAAAATCTAGTTGTTGATACCTACTTTATGGTACCATATGAGTGATTCTACTCCTCTGATGTTCCCATTGGTTCTCCCATCTACGAAAACAATCCATTAATAAGAGAAGGATAGTCCAAACCTCTTGTGGCAGTGGACCTTATTACATATGGAATGTTGGATCTGGTGTGTGCATATATGTCAATAGTCATGTTGTGCTAGATTTTAAAATCTAGTTCATCCCTCTTCTTAGTGATCTCACTTAGATGACCATTGAGGAGTAACAGTGATAAAATGAGTGCATGTTAGGCTTAAGATTCAATAGTATGGCTTGAGATAAGAAAATTCATGAAGTTTCCATGGTGTTTCAGGTGTCAAGAAGTAAATAATCTCATCATAATCTTTCCCATTCCTTAAAATTTGGAGAACATGTCATTGGAATATTTGATAATCCATATAAATCATTAATTCAAGTACTCTTGAAAAAGACCTGCTCGCCTCCAACAAAGCACTTATCATCCACATGTTCGATCACATTAACATATAATTCTCGAATAACTGGAATGAAGGCAGAGTTGGGCAACATGACAAAAATCTTCTATCTTCTCATAACTAGTCTCTCTTTAATATGGTTATTAGGTGCTTCAAAGCATTGCTCTAGGAAACATTGCTTAGAAGAATAAATTTTGCTAAATCTTTTAGCTGTTATGTGTGAACATAATTTTCTTACATCATAAGATATAGAGGCTATGATGGGGAGGAAGAAGACAAGATACCTTTCACTCTCTTCGTGAACTTCTTGCTTTTAAAAACTTTTTAGAAAAGAGGAGGAGAAAGGAAAGTTGTAGTGAAGGGAGGGAGTTGGGAATGGTTTGAAGATCCTTCCCACACTTCTTATTTATATGCTCTCTAAGGAAAAATGTAAGTCCCATTATGATTTAAAGTTTTAGAATTATTTCCTTGGCTTCTTCTCCTAAAGTATTTTAGTTTTATTCTAATCATGACATATCATACTTTTCTTATTGGATATAATAATATTTTATGTATCATCCAATCAGTCAATGCTTAGGCACCAATCATAAAATTGTCAAAAAGTATGGAATCCAACCATGTACAAGTGTTGGTACCTTTATATCAAGCAATTATTATTCTTACTTTGTTATTTTGGATGGGGCAATATGACTGGAACCTAGCTCCATGCACAAATTTTTTTGAATAAATTAAGGCAAAGAAAGAGAAACCAAAATTGGGTTGCCTTCCATAAAGTGCTTGGATTAACATCTATGACACCTATTTTTCCATTCTTCATTTTATCTAGTAGTAGTTGTTACTACATCCATAAGCTTTCTACTATTGCTTCTTTGAAGTTCACTTTTAAGACATATTTGGCCATCCACACTTTGCAAAAATTTTTCTTGTCCACCTTGATGTGAGGACATTCATTTTTTTGAAGGAATTGTGTGGCCTCTTTTTCTTTTATTTACATGTTCACCTCCATTCACTTCATCTGAGTTGCCTTCTATTGCTTCACTAGCCGACATTGGTTACTCTTCCTTACTTGTATATGATTATATATATATATATATATATATATATATATATATATATATATATATATATATATATATATATATATATATATATATATATATATATATATATTCTTAAAACTACTTTTAATCTTTACACACTTTGAATATTAGAGTTTCATTTTATATTCTAAGTTATAATCTTCCTTTGAATGTCTATTTGAGCTTGTCCTATAGCTAAAAATGGTCTTCTCTTAATAATTGGGTATAAGGTTCATCACAATCCATGTCTTAAATTTAAGAAAGCAAAAAAGATAAATTTATTCACTTTCATAAACATATCCTCCACAATTCCTTCATGTTATTTAGCAAAGCTATTGTCGAGCAATAAGGACACCATGGTGGGCTTCAGTTCCCCTAGTCCTAACTTCTTAAATACTAATAGGAGCATCAAATATATGCCTCTTCATGATCATACAATGCATTTCAAAGTGTTCTCCTCTTTTAGTATAAGGAATAGATAAACTATTTGGATCCATTCCCTTTGGAGTAGCTTTCTCTTTATCATGGTTGTGCTTCCTTTAGTGAAAGCCACTATTTCATGCTCCTCTAATTTCCTTTTCTAGTAAAAATCTCATAAAGGAACTTCAAGTATCTGGACGTCTATTCTAAGGCATCACCAAAAGAAATATTAATATAATATAAAGTTTTTTTAATACCTATAAAAAATTTGATAATTATTTATCTAGCTTTTTCGTTTGGAATCTCTTAGGGTAAGGAAGAGGTGGCAAGGCCACACCTCATTTTCCACAAGTACTTTGATATGAACTTTTAAGGTAGATGACAAAGCAAAATCATGACCATAAGTGAATGTGTTATTCAAGTAATACAATGATGAGAAAAGTATTATTTTCACAAGGATCTTTTATAAAATTTTATCAGGTAACAATCCTATGCTACCTTAATTTTATCCCACAAAGTGAAAATATAGAAAAATTAAAATTACTAAAAGTTAATAAAAGTACTTTTGAAAATAAGGTTTTTACTCAATTTTATAAAACATGTTATGAATTTATGATTTCTTGTTTGTTTCTACAATTTTTTTAATTATGTAGTTTGTTTATATACTTATCAATCAGGAGCAAGTTTATCTTTCTATCAGTGTTGAGACCAAAAAAGACCTAATCACTATAATTTATTAATTATAGGACTATATACTAATTAAAATAAGTGACTAGATTTTTTTTATCTTCCTATATGATTAAAAAATTTTAAATATATATTCTATATATATATATATATATATATATATATATATATTTGATTGCTTCTCTATAATTTCCCAGTATGACTCTTTTGATATCTTCAGATTACACTATATTTTAAGATTACAATTGGCTAGATCTCAACTAAATTAAGCAAGGAGAAAAGTAAAATAATATAAGAAATGCAACACAAATTTTTTTACTTTAAACTTAAAAATATAGTAACACATAATACAATGCAAGGTTCCACAAATCTAGAGTACAACATAATTACCTACTCATTTGGGAAAGAGAGAACATCATCATGTCATAATTATAGAATAACATCTTAAATAACATGAGTAAGGAAAGATAGAATTGAGTAATTTTCTTCTAAGTTCTTCTTGATCCTGTCCCTCACCTTCCAGTTTAAATCTCCATCTTTTGGATCTACTCTTTCTCCTTTTTTTAACAATAAACAACAAATAGACATAATAAATCTTAACACATTCACTTATAGGCTCACTCTCCAAGTGACACTCACTCACACTCACACCCACACACTAATATAAACACACATTTGCTAAAATTCTTCTGTAATGCAAATGAGGGTATTTTTTAAAATGCTACACTCTCCTTTTCATTTTCCCCACATTCTCTCATAAAACTTCTAAGAATTTCCCTTGGAACTCCCTAAAATGATTTTTGAAATAGTTTGAAACTACATATGTTGGTTGTAACACTGTGAAATCCAATCTGTAGATCTAAGAATTGAGGGTTATGCCTTTATGCTTAAATAAGAGATGTTCTGAGGCCATGATACTAATATTTAAGCACTTAAGTGCTATGCTTACTATCTTTGTGCTGAAATATGAAAGATTCTAGTGCCACAACATTGGCCCTCTAGTGCCAAAGTTGTATGGTCGTGTCTTCAAGCATTTTGAGACTTCTTTGGGCTCATTCAAGTGCCACACTATACTCCTTGTAGTTCCATGACACATTAGTTGTTTGTTAAGAAAAAAAATCACTGCAATTATTGTGCCTTGATGTTAGCCATCCAACACCTCAGAACTAATTTCCTTATCTTTGTCCTAAAATTCTTTAGATATAGCGCCGTAACGCTACTTTGCATAAGACCTTGGTGTTGGTCTTAAAACTTTTAAATTTTTTCTTTTTCACTTCATATGAGATTTTTCTATAAAAAGCACAAAAATAATGAAAATAACCTCAACTTACTTCAATTAATCATAAATCTACATTTTAAAATACATAAATTCACTAATTTTTTATGCTTATAAGTAGATCATTCTAGCTAGTGATGGAATCACTGTGCAATACATTAAACTAAATGTTGGCTTCATCCTTTAGTGAAAAGAGAACAATCTCAATCTAATGGCATCATCTAACACTCTTTTGTACATAAATATATCATATATTTTCAAGAAATTTGTGATATATGCATTGGGATCTTTAATGGTTAAACCCCTAAATTAAAAGCTTTGGATTATCTATAGGATGAAAAGCTTTATATTAAAGTTATTTGCCTCTACACTTTGCATGACGATAGCTTAGGATATTCCATGCATGGTAGGAAGTGCATAGTCTATCAGCGGTTTAGCCACCATGGCTTTGCCTCTTTATCTTCCATGTTGGTCATTTGTTAGGCCTCCATTTGGTCGGTTGTCTTCTCTCTTAGAATCTTTTAATAATATTCATTCAATTTCTAGGTTTTTTGGGAAATAGTTATCCACCACCAAATTGATTGATAGATAATGGTCAACCTACTAAATAGAGTAAAGAGAAAGAAAAAATAAGAGAAAATTAATGAAGAAAAATAAAAGTATATAAAGTAGTATAAATCAACATGGCATCAATATAGGCATTTCAATCCCAATAATGATGCACAAAACTTGATGCAAAGCAAGATAAATGTTACATGCAAGATTACTGGTCATCTTAAGTAATAATGAATGAGTAGAATGTGGTTCCAATGGGACTTGCATGATAATCACTAAAATTGGATTGATTATTTATTATTTTGATTGGTGAATTTGAGGTGGCAAGGCAAGACTAAATCCACTCATAAAGTCACCAAAGATCAAACTAACTAGCATAAATAAAAAATTTGTATGGGTGTTTTAAGGAATGGGCTTTACTAATTTTCTTTGTGTGGTTAAAATTTTAACTGGGTGAGGAGTTGATTTTATCAAAGTTTCATCAAGGTGGCCACTATCATTCTCTCAAAAGCATAGTCCTTATTATTATTATTTTTGCTACTTTAAATATAATTAAAATTTTATAAAGATTCTTGGATCTTAAAAGGACTTCATAGTTTCATTCCATTTATCTCTAACCTATGATCAATTAATATGATACTTTTTTCCATGACAAGTTTATAGTCTACCTCTTGATTCCAAATGGAAGTTCTAAAAAATGACTAGCCAAATCAATAAGAAATAAAAATTAGAATAAAATATGTGAAAGTTAAAAATACTTAAAATCAAACAATCACAAAAATAGTATGGTTACCCCTAGAAAGGGAGTTTAGTTCTTGAAGAAATAAAGAAAATCGTGTAAGATTAGTATATGAACATTATTATAATTAAAAATGGAAGAAGAAAAAAAGGCATAACACTCTAAGAAAGCATTCTTTGTAATCTTAGTTTCTTCCACTTGAGATTTCCCTTATGGATCCTTCAATAATCTTGAAGCAGTCTTTACAAATCCTCTCTTGGACTTTTCAAAAGCTTAAAAAAAATCATAGAATAATGATTAGAGAAGTCCCCAAATTTGTCCTCTTGATTTGCTTAAGTAAGGTTGCATTAAATATCTCTAAAAAGGCAAGAGTTTTATGAGTAATTAGGATGATTTGTAGCACCCTAGGTCAACATCTATTGATAGGGTAATGTTCCCCATTTTCTCTTTTTATATGTGCTGAGAACTACTAGGTTTGCCACTTAGGTGCTAGGATTGGGCACTTAAGCATCAACCTCTTTATCTGGATTGTATTTGGGATCAGGTTTTGGCTCCTTGATGTTAGGTGCCTGCTTCTCTATCTACTTCTTATAGTCAAGTGACTAACACCTCAGTGATGGCTTGGGCAACCTAAGCTCTAGGTTAACTCTAAGCACCAATTAAGCCTCAGATCATGTTGTTTGTGCCCAACTCTATTTTGGATAATTTTCCATGTAATTTTGTGTATTAATAAATTAATTTTGCTTCTGCTTTGTAGATATACACAATTTAAAAATTGAAATCATAAGTGCCATGAAATTCTTATGATCATGTAGAAACATGTGGCAAAAAGATAGTTTAAGGCTTGAAAGATATATGTAACATTTATTCCTATAAAAAAAGTTTACAATGTTTTATAGAGACATTTGCATTATGTGCTTGGGGCATAGAAATGAATGACATTGTTATAGTTAGGGCCATTTTGGAAGAAGTTGGAAAACATATCTCTTAGAATATCTAGTAATTCTTTGAATGCATTAATCCAACCATTATTAAAAAATATTTATTTTCCAATTATGAAGCATCTATCATCCACTTGCTTTAGTACATTGGAATTAAACTCCCATACTATTAGGACATAAGAGTAGAGCTGGTCCACTTAGCAAAAAATATACCACTTCTTATGATGAGTATTGCTTGAATGCAACTACTAGTTTCTATAGAGTATCTCTATGAGATGCACAACTTTGAGGAGAAAAGTTTTCCTAAACCTCCTTGATGCAACATATAAGTAGAGGAGGCACCTTTTTATTTTCTTAAACATCACTACGTTGCTATGAACTTCTTTGAAAGGAGAAGAGGAAAGAAGAACTATAGAAAGGATTAAAAATATGGGAGTGGTTTGAAGACAATTCCCCTACCCTCTACTTATAATTCCTTTAAAAAAAATTAGTGATTAAAGTACAAATAGAGGTGGGTTTCAGTCTAGCTCAAATTTTTGGCTCTATCTCTCCAATTTTTTCCTAAGGCATCTGATGATTCTCTCTTTGATCCACCTCAAAGAATCCCATCAAATATTGCTCCTCTCCTACATTATATAACACAAAACTTTAATCACAACAAGTTAGCGCTTAGGTGACAAAAGAAAATTTGTTAAAAAGATATGAATCTAGTCATGTAGGTGTGGAGGTCAAAGCGTTGGGTCTTATGCCCAACAATAATTTGGCATAGCTATTTTTTTCTTGGTGGGTCAGCAATGTCAGTTCCTATGTATCAAGTCTTGTGCCTTAGTGCTAAATGTAATTTTATTTTATGAGAAAGCAAAGATCTTGAATTACCTCCCAATAAGCACTTAATTTATTATCCTCAACTCAATTCCTCCTTTTATGTTTTGTCAAGGACCAAGTTCTATTGCTCCTAGTGCATCTCATTGGTTTCTTCCTTAAATTTTTTTTTTTAAGTATAAACATAGTAGCCAAACTTGCATGAATTTCTTTTGTCCACTTTGTGGTGAGGGTCATCATTTCTTCTTCTTGGTGGCCTTGTATGGCTTATATATATATATTCTTATACCCACTTTCCTTCACTTCATTTAGGCTATTTTCTTCCGCATCACTAGCATACTCTAATTGCTCTACTTTAATCATAGTTGTTATATTGCAACTCTCTTCATCGAGTACTTCCTTGTAATATTCATACACCTTAAATATTTGAGTTCCACTTGTAGAGTTGCAATTCTCTCTTATGAATACCAATTTGAGTTAGTTTTATTAACACAAATGGTCTCCTTAAAATGATTCTATATTTTGGTTCATCCACTTCCATGTTAAAAATTAGGAGTTAGTACAAAAAATGAAAATGTTAATCTTATTAGCACATTTTCCACAATTTGCTAAGTTTATTTAACTGAACAATTAGCAAGTAGTAGAGACATTGGATAGGCTTAGCATTTTCTAATTCAAACATTTTGAATATTGAGAGGGGCATCAAATTTATGTAGCCTCCACATCATATTATGCATTCTAAAAATGTTTTCCTTCTATAGCATCGAGAATTGCAAAGAAACTCATATCTTTTTATTTTAGTGGTAGCTTTCTCTTGAACATTATTGTGCATCCCTCAATTAAGGCCACTATTCAATGTTCTACTAAAATTTTCTTTTTAGATAAAATCTCCATCATGAACTTAATGTAACTTGGTAATTTGTTATAGAGCAACAACAAAAGGAATATTAATGTGAAGTTTCCAAAATACCTCAAAAAACATGGAAATTGATGGTTTGATTTCTTTGTTTGAAATTTTAGGGTTATGAAAGTGGTCACACATGATGATTGGTTGTCTGGAAATGACTTTGATTTGGGATTATATTCTTTCTCCTCAACTTGCTTTTTTGGTGCTCCTCACTCATCATTTCACTAGGCCCCTTCTAACTTACTGACTCTCCATCAATTGGTTTAGGCCCTCTCATGGCCTATAAAATGCATATGTTGTCTTCCACTTCTTAAAGAAACTACTTTGACATGCAACCTTTTGTCAACCTTTATATTCAAAGAAGCACTCTAGGTTGATAGCATAAGAGTTATTGTGATAGTTTCCTAATATGAAATTATGTGATTGTAACGGCTGTCTCCTACAATTATAGTGAGGCATTATGCTTATGAAATCTTGCATGAGTGTGGGTCATAAACTATGTAGTTGTAGTAATCAGATATGATAAGGCCTTCTTTAATGATAGCTCCTCTGTCTTTTATTGTTGAGGCCAAGAAGAGGAGTCAAAAGTGATTGATAAGCTCTATACTGAAAAAATTGATGTGTTTATTAATAGCCATTGACCTACTACCTCATGTGGGAATTCTTCCAAGAAAAGTTAGGTTGGCTTTTTTTGCCCTAGATTATAAGTGTTAGATTGCAGATTGTTTGGTTGTTGATTCCTTAAAAATTTATTCACTTAAAGTAAAGCGTAGTGACCACAAGGGTAAATGGTAGAAACATGTTTCGTAGGTTGTAAGGGTGCTAAGTTGCTTTTCTAACAAAACAAGGTTGTAATAGAATTTGACTCTTTGTTGCACCACTAGCTTCTTCAGCAAAATCATCTCACTTGATCAATGATAATTGTTCATGGATATCTCCTCCAACAAAACATAAGTGATCTTTTAGGTCTTACTCATAAATATGCCACCATATGCAACATTAATCAATGTCCTTGTTTGCCCAATCAACCTAATGTATAAAGTCTAAACATGAATCCATTTGAGAGGCCATAATGCAGGCGTATCCTCAAATGGTTCTTGAGCCCCTCATAAACATCATAAAAATTCTCTCCTTCCATATACAGGAAGTTGTAGATCTTAGTCATCATCCATTATATCTTTGCTAGTGGGGAGTACATAGATAAGTACTTTTGTGCTACATAATCCTAACTTATGATAGAATCATTAGGTAAATATTAATATAACTTTTGGCATATTCTCTTAGAGTAAAGGGAAACAATCTTAACTGAATTACATCATGAAAACAACTCCATTGTATTTGAAAAGATCACAAATTTCATGGTGTTTAGATATTAAGCATTTAAATTAGAGCTTGGAGTCATAAAAACTACTTGATTTCAAAGTTATTTGCTTGCATAGCCATCTCGGGCTGATTGGCATATCTTTTCTCCCAAAGTCTTGTTAATAATGTTCATTCAGTTTGTAGATTAGCAAGAAATAGTGGTTCATCCTTAAAATGGTGCATGCATTATATTCAACTTCTAAAATATGTAAATACAAAAAATGAAACCAAAAAAGTATTAAAAATTAACATGGTGTTGATATTGATGTTTCAATCCTTGATAATAATGCCAAAAATGATAATTCGTATGTGTAATAACACATAATTACTTTAAGTAATACAAAGTGAGTAGAGTATCATTCCAATAAGGATTGCATGGTAATTACTCAAATTAGGTAATCAACTATTATTTGAATGGTAAAATATAAATTTGTGATGTTAAAGTTAACTAAAATCTACACCTAAATTTACCAATGAACTATATAATTAACTAAATAAAAATTTATTAAGAGAGTTCAATATGAATAAACTATTCATTACGGTTCAACAATATTATGTTGAGTGTTTATGATTTTAATTTATTATGGAGTATGTTTTATTAAAATTTGATCAAAGTAGTTGCTATCTTTCTCCTGAATGCCTAGTCTTTTATTTTTCTTGCACAATCTACCTATCTATTTTTGATAGATTTATTATAAGACAAGTTTAATAGGGGACTTTGGTTCTTAATATGGACTACATGGTTTTATCGTAGTTATCTAACTTATTATCAATCAACATAGTGTATTGTTCATGAAGAGTTTGACCTCCACCTCTTGATTTTGAACATACTTTCTAAACTTTTAAAAGATGGCTAGTCAAATAAATAAATAAATAAATAAATAAATAAATAAATATATATATAACTTAGAACTAAAAATGCTATAGTTAAATAAATTAAACTTCTAAACATTATAAAATCAAAACTAACATAAACCATCATGGTTACATCCTAACCTCTAGAAGGGGAGTTTAGTTCATGATTAAATAAAATAAAATTAAGAAAAATAGGATGTAAATATTGATATAATAAATGGAAGAAAGAGAAGGAAAAAAACAACTCAAGAGAAAAGCTCTCATCAAAGGTTTCTTAAAAATAATAAAAAATAAAATAAAATAAATGTCTTCTTCATCTACTTAGCTCCCTTTCCTTATGATCTCTCTTAATGGCTTACCGAAAGAACTTAAAACAACGTTCAAATTTTCTTCCTTAGGACCTTTAAAAACTTGAAATTAAGAGGAGAAGGAAGGCCACACAAGTCCCTAATTTTTTTTATAAGATTTTATTATAGAGATTTTCATTATATCTTTTAAATAAGTAAGAAAATCTTAATAATTAAGGGAATATTATTATAGTTGCTATGCTGATGCTTAAGCATAATATTAGCCACCTAGCTACCAAGCTCTTTATTTACATATATTTCTAGCTTAAGGGTTTGTCATCTAGAAGTTAGGGGTCAGACTTATGTGCTAATTTCTCTATCTTGTTCTTACAAGCACTCTCCTGAGTACTTAGTGATGGCACCTAATAGCTAGATAAGGTGCCAAGTACCAATTTACCCTTGGATCACAACATTTGATCCCAAATATATTCTCCACATAATTTTATATATTAATTGTTAAATTTTTTATTCTCCATACAAATCTTAAAATCTAAAATTTAAATCATAAGTTCCATAAAGTTATTAAATTTATGTTAAAAATAAGTGTCAAATATATAATATAAGGAAGAAAATAATCACCTATAGACCAGCTCATTTGGTGAGGAGATTGTGGTTGTAACTTATGGATAATCATAGAGAAATAATTTTCAAAAATTCCAAAAATTTCTATGGGTTAATTTTCCTTCACCTCATTTGATCCAAATGGAATACTTTGTCCCATTTAGTTAATTTGACTCACCTAGAGTGGTCAAATTAAATTGTATTGAACTAAAGATTTACTCATAATATCCATAGCTAAATTTGTTTTAAGGGTCTGAAATGATTCAGCCATTTAACATGTCTAATCTCATCATAAATATGAGTATTATTATTTGGGCCAAAAGGAGACCATGTTGTCCCATCTGATAAAATTAAACACCTTAAATGGGTAAAATCAATTTTGGTTAAACTAATAATTTGTTAATGATAGTTTTTGGTTACAATCACTCTCAAGAATTTGCTTGTATATCATGATTATCTTGGTTTCATCAATCACAATAGAAGAGTGGATTGAACTTGTGTTAAATAGGTCAACTTACTTTTTAGAAGTATTATTAAAAACATTTAGATAGTACCAAATGTTGAATATATTTTATATGTTTACAGTGAAAAAAGAGTCTTATCAAGATAAATCTATCAAGACTAAAATAAGTTGATTCAAAATTTTTAATGTATAGAGATATCCAATGAATTTATTAATTTTTTGGCTGATACTATATATATTAAATAAGTGTGAGGGTTTAAAAATTGTTGTCATTCAAGAGCTTAAATATTAAATCATCTATGCCTAGAGCAATATAACCAAATCACTATTTCTAATCAATTATATTCCTATAATCTAATTAAAATTAAGTGATTGTGTGCCATTTATCTCCCTTAAATGATTGCAGATCCAAAATATCATATGCCTATGTATATGTAGTAAATTAGATTACTTTTTATTATTATTCTACTATGGCTCTTCGAATATCACTAGATCACAATGGTTTTTTACATCACGATTGGCTAGATTGTATGCAAACTAAGCATGGAGAAAAGCAAGATAAAATATTCTTGAGTGCACAAATAATTTTCTTATATATTACTCACATAAACTTAAGTACACAACATTTAACATAAATTCTAAATAAATTTAGAGCATTAAAGACTTAATTGCTCATGTTATAGAAAGATAAAGAACATTGACATTTATAAACATATTTGACTATTCTAAGCAAAATTAAATGAAGAGAAAGTGTAAATTGAGAATAATTCTTTATGTCACCTTCATCCAAATCCTTTTACCTCTTAACTATGAAGTCCCATTCTAATGGATCTTCTCCTTCTCTAGTCATCAACATGGATAACACATGAAGATCAATAGAAAAGAAATAACACTAGATTGCACTAAAATACTTAGAGTTGTACTTTCCAAGTGCAACACTCAATATTCACCCCAATACATGGCACTACAAACTTTGCCAAAGGATATGTCCCCATGCAAATGAAAGAATATTTATAAGTGATACACCCCTCTCTTAGTTATCCCCAACATTTTTTCTAAGAACCTCCAAATATTTCCTTTGAAACTCCCAAAATTTACTACTGAAATTGCTTGAAACTACACTTTTTATGTCGTAGAATCTCAACACTGATTCTATAGCACCATGATGTTGTGCTCTTAGATTTTTGTCATCACAACTTTGGTTCTTGCACTTTGGTGCTACAATGTAGTGTTGCGGTGCTGGGTCTAGCACCTTGACTCTATAAATTTGGTGCTACCCCACTGTCTTCATTAACTTTACACAACTTTTTTATTTTTATTTTTGATACTAGTACCTAGGTGCTGCAAATGTAGTGATGTGGAGCTACACTAATTTTTTGTATATTCTTTTTTTTTTTCAATAAAAAATTTTCTATCATAAATACTTACAATTATGAAATCAATCATTAAATAACATTTTCTTAACTTATATATATATATATATATATAAATTTATCTTATCAAATACTCCCAAACTCAAATCATTACTTATCCTAAAGTAATCATATGTATTTTCATGAATCCTTTAATTTATTTGATATAAACCTTTAGAAATTAAAAATATTAAATAATGATTTTACTTAAATCATAGCCTTATATATTTCATTATTAAATATAAAAAATAACCAAACTATAATATCCTAAATTCTTAATTTAACTAATATTTCTTTTGAGTTAAGTTATTTCAATGCTCAATAATAATATAATCGATTCCTATAAAGTTTAGCTAATTAATTGCACTAAATATTTATCACTTATTATTTGAATAATCACATTAAAATTTTCTCTTTGAATTCAACACATTTAGTTACTTTAATAAATTCACTAATTTTCTTAGATTATATGAGAATTTCAAGTACTATTATTATATGATACTTAGCCTCAAGTGTATTCTTCTTTTCTTTTTTTTTTTCTTCTTTTTTTAATATTCCATTTTACTTTATCTTTTCTATCATTTTAGAATATCACCTTAATGGCCAAGCATCTTTTTAATATTATTGATTTTCATACTTTTCAATTCTCCTTATTCTTCTAATGTCAATTTAAATGAATTACTAATTTTCACTAAATGTGCCAAGCTTCAATTGATACTAGTCATAATTTTGTTTTAAAAAGAATAATGATTGTAGTTTATAACAAATCAACTAACTAAATTTATAAAGATTCTTCTATTTGTGATGTGTGTATGAAAATCCCTAACTCATTTGCATCACATCTAAGTCAAGTTTTATAACAAAGTTTCTTATTTTTTATCGTTCTAGCATATTCTGACTCCACTATCAACTATTTTTACTAAAAGAAGCTTTTTCTTTTGATTATCCAAGTGCATTTTTTACAAATTGCTTAATTTATTTGCTACTTTTTCTCATATAACATTGACTTCTTTATGAACATCCCAAATTCTAAGCTATTGTAGCTTGCTCTAAAAAAATATTTTTATTAGTGTTCCTAAGTGCCCCCATCTAATCTAGGATAATAATTTGATTTATTTTTCATCTTCTAATCTTTCATCTAAAAATATAAATCTAACAACCAATGTTGGATATTTAAACTTTCACTCAGAAAGACTTTATAATCTTTACAATCTAAATAATCTATTCTTCTTATCAGAAAATAATCAATCTGTGCTTTAGTAGATCAATTCTTATAAGTAATAATATACTTATCACTTTTCTTAAGTAAAGTATTAGTAACTTTTTTTACAAGCTAAAAAAATTAATATAGGCCTACCTTCTTCATTAGGCACTCTAAATTCATAACCACCATAAATAATTTTAAATTTTTTTACCATTCTACCAACATGTCCATTTAAATCTCCTCCAATAAATATCTTTTCTTCAAGAGGTATCTTTTGTATTAATCACTATAAGTCATTCCAAAAAAATTCTCTTAAGCCCACGTCCAAACTTTTTTGAGGTGCATAAACACTTATAACATTAATAATCTTAGTATCAATAATAATCTTTAAAGCTGTAATTTTATCTCCAATCTTATTAATATTAATAATCTTATTCCTCAAACTTTTATCTATAATTACATCTACACTGTTACTAATTTGACTCCTACTTAAATACCAATGCTCAAATCCTAAACTATCAATCTTCTTGGCCTTCTCCCCAGCCCATTTAGTTTTTTTAATACATAAAATATTTATCTTTCTTTGAACCATAATATCTATTTGTTCCATTAATTTACCTATATGAGTATTTATATTCCAAGTTTTTAATCAAATTCTAGTTTCATGGCCTAACTTATTTTCGTACATCTATCCATAATATGGGAACCCTTTCTTATTTAACAATATACCCAAGTGTTGATGCCTACCTTGCACACTTTTTACTGTATTCATACCATATAGTATTCCACTTCTAAGGAATGCCCTAACATTAACACAATGTTTTAAAAGATTCATGTCATGATTATTTCAATAATTTTTATGCTAGTTGTCACTTAATGCAACCCTCCACTTTCACATTCGAGACTTAAGACCCGACAAAAGTAGTGTTAAAAATAAGCTAATGGGTAGAAATAAACCCTGATATAAGTTGAATTAAAAATAAGCTAATGAGATTAATATTAAATTAACTAAAATTTTTGCTAGGTCCTCAAGAATGGTGCTAAAAATTTGACCAGCTTAAAATGGTGAATGTAAGTGCACATGTCATTTAGGTAATATAGTGATAAGTTGAGTATTTTCCCACAAGAATTTGTTTGGAAATTTGCAATTAGGTTAAGTACTAATCACTTACTAACCTAACTTTTATCCAACCAAGTCAAATAGTAGAAATTTAAAAGAGCATAAATTATAAAAGATTTTTTTTATAGAAAAGAAGGTTTTTCTTAATTTTAAAAAGTGCACTTATATGAAATTTTTGGTTGATGCTATGCACTAAATAAATGTGAGGATTTAAAAACTATTGTTGTCAATCATAAGCTTAAATACTTCATCATCTATGCCTAGATCAATACAACTAAATCACTATCTTTAGCTAGTTATATTTCTATAGTCTAATTAAAAGTAGATGATTACGTGACATTTACCTCCTTTAAATGATTGTGGATAGGAAATATTATATGCCTACGTATACTTTGTAAATTTTATTACTTTTTTTTAATTATTCCACTAGGACTTTTCTAAGCATGGAGAAAAGCAAAAAAAATATAACCTTGAGTGCACAAATAATTTTCCTATATATTACTTACATAAACTTAAGTACACAACATTCAACACAAAACCCTAATATTGGCATCTATAAATATATGAGACTATTCTAAACAAAATCAAAAGAAGGGAGAAAGTAAACTAAAAAAGATTCTTCATATCTACCCTTAATCCATATCTTCTAGCCTGTTAGTAATGAAGTCCCCTTCTACTGGATATTCTTCTTCTTCAATCTTCAACACATGCAACACATGAACATCAAGAGTAAAGCACGAACACTATACTGCACAAACACTTCACTTAGAATCTCAGTCTCCAAGTGCAACATTCAATATTCACACTAAGATGTGGCACTACACACTTTGCCAAAAGAGACCCCTCCATGCAAATGAAGGCCTATTTATAAGTGATATATCTCTATCTTAGTTATCCCCAAAGTCCTCTCTCAAAACCTCCAAAAATGCCTTTGAAACTACCAAAACTAACTATTGAAATAGCTTAAAATTGCACTTTTTGGGTCATACCACCTCAACGCTGATTTTGTATCGGCACGACAACATGCTCTATGATTTCTACCTTTAAATATCTGGTTCTAGCATCTTAACATTGGTGTGTAGCACTGTGGCATTGGGTTTGCACCTCGACACTATAAATATGGTGTCAGCTTGACACCTAAACAAATATAGTGTCGTGGTGTTTGCTATATTTCTACATATTTTTTTTCTTGCTCTAATAAGAAATTTTCTATTATAAATGCTTAAAATAAGTAAAAAAATTATTATTTTTACTTAAAAGCACATATAAATTTTACTAAAATTCTCACTTAGAAAAAACATTTCACAAGTTGCTTCCTACAAATTATATTTAAAGCTTAAAGAATTGCATCTCCCATCAAAATGTTAGTTGTGTGCTAAGGAGGAGGCGTATATTCTTCTATTCTTCAATTGTAAGTTCAATTTGGAAGTTTGGAGAAACTCGGGGAGTGTTTTCAATATTTAAATCACTATGATGGCTATCCCTTTCTCTTAGATTGTTTACTGGACTAGAAGCCCTGTAATAAGCATAATTTGTCCACTCATATTAAAACATTGATTCCCATTATCATATGCTGATTTATTTGAATGAAAAAAAATGTGAAACATGAAAGACTTATTGTTCAGCTTAATAAGATTATTATCTAGATAAAATCATACCTTTAGAAAGTTGACTTGTCTGGTGGGATCAAAGCTACAATGGTAAATGGCTTATCAAACAAAATTGATATCTTTGGTCTCTCTCCTTACCAAGTTACTAATCATAATGAAAGTTGATTTCATGGATCAAACGACCTAGTCATGGATTAAGATTAATAGTGATGATAATTATAGTGCTAAGAGAAATAACTTTGGTATATAAGGATTTTTTAGGAATGAAAAGGGACACTGTTTACTCTTCTTTTCAATGCCTTGTTTTGCAACATCATCCTTACACTCAGAAGCATTAGCATTACTAGCTATAGTTAAAAAAGCTAACAATTATTCTCTAGATAATTTATTATTGGAGTGTGATTCATCCTCCTTCATTAAACTACTATATGATGAGAAAGGTCTTCATTGGAACTTGATCATTATATTCAAATAGCTTAAAAGACTATTGGGGAGAAAAAAATGCTAAGTGTAACCATATCAGTAGAGAAGGTAATCAACCAACAAATATCTTAGCTAAATGGGTGGCACAATCTAAAGAAGTTATACTTTCATCTAAGCTCGATGGTAATTTATACAAGCTTTTGCAAAGTAACATTATAGGAATACCTTACATCAAAGGTGACACTTTGTAATTCTTTTGTTGTTCACCTTCAAACACTTTTGTACCTCAAGTTTAGTTTTGAATGAAAAATTTCCTTTAAAAATATTATTAACATACTCATGAATGAAATTATACAACTAAGCTTGCTAGTTTTAATTAGTGTTAAGATATTAACATGCAAAATTTAAAACATCTACTAGAAACATCAACAGATGTAAGCGAGTAACAACTTTTAATTACTCACACTCTAAGCACTAATTAAAATATTTGTAAGTTGCTCTCATAGCTCTTTCATCTCCTCAGCTCCTTCCCCTTCTTGTGCCTTAGATTCTACTATATCATTATCAATTTGTAGCATTAATTCATCTATTAAATACTTAAGTGCTTTAAGGGATATCTATGATTGATCTTCATCTATAATATTAAATTCAATATCATGATGCGGGTGATGTTGTATGTAATTACCTAGAGCCATTGTAGATGACACTATTTTAAGTTGCATCTTGAAGGAGTTCATAAGGTTGTCTCATAGATTAATCCATTTCATCTTTCAAGCACTAAATGCTTTCTTAATTCTACATAATGCTGAGTGAGTGCTGCTTATTAAATAATTCTATCTTTTCTTGAACCATTTGGTTGCTCCTTTCAAAATTAAAGATATAATATTATGTTAGGAAAAAGCTTCAAAAACTCTTATTGCATTAGGTAACTAGCATCCACAAGATAGTATTCTCTTATTAAATTTACAATAATGAGTTGATATACATTTAACTGAAGTTATTAAATATTTTAGTAGGAATAAACCTAGAAGAGGCATTAGAAAATTATGCTAGCTATGTTGTGTGGAAAACTTGAAGATGTAACTATCACGTGCACTTTCTTCCCATCTAACTATTGTGATAATGAAACATATATTGAAGTCACATACAAACATAACCTTTTGGGTAAATAAGCCATAAAGACCAATATATGCCATCTTATCACTTATAGGGACACAAGCATCCCCATGTGTTCCATCAATTGCTCCAATACATTCCTGTATCAAGTCTTATGAAAGTTCTTTGATATAACAAAGACAAATAAAACATCAAATCTACTTTGGAGTATGCCATATATCAACAAACTTGAGAAATATCCATTGGTGTACTTCAAAATTTTGAATCTATCAACTTTATAACTTTAGTAGACAAACTCACCAAAGTGTCCACACAAAAGAGAAATATCTACTAATTATTTCAAATGAATGTTAAGTTTATTCATTCGTGGCTCTTATTTACTTATTATCTGATGAAGTATATAATGTCAAGGCTACCACTTTTCTAGTTATTGTTCTAGAAGATCCGTGAAGCTTATGACAAATTTTTAACTCTTGCAATAGATCAATAAAATTGATTGTGACATACAAAATATATTATGAAATCTCTTGGAGTAACTTGTGAGTAACTCGTTGATCCAATTTTCTCCAACAAATGTTGAGGTTATGCATGATGTCTTGCAAATGTATGACTCATAATATTCACTTATTAGGCATTAGTTGTCATAATAACATCCTACATTACTTTGTATCATTATTGTCCATAACTGCAAACATTAAGGAATGAAATCTTAACATTTAACATAAATGAAAATACTCCCATTACAATACGAAGCTAACAAAAACATAGATCTCATCAAAATGATAAAGCTAAACAAAACATCTTAACATTAATAAATATTATAAATATCTTAATAGTAATTTTTATACATCATGATTTTTAAAATAATAATCGGTAATGAATCATTGTTCAGGCACTATTGCCATAAAAATCTCCCTCTTGTTAACATCTTTAAGAAGTTTTACATAGTGCAAATAAAGAGAAATGTCCTAAGACCTTCAATGATTTAATCTAGCAAAATAATTGCATCAGAAAGAGATGGTGGTGCATGTGATTTAATCAATCTAGATATCATACTTATCCATTTGTGAAATTTGATTCCACAAAAATGCAACACACTTTTCTTGTTCTTTGGACCTCTAGGCAAGAAATGGTGGATGTTTCGGCTGATTGGACTCAGTATGGGCATCGTGCCATGCAATGATTCATCAATAAAGTTATTTAAACTCTCTCTTATCTCTGAATTTCCAACCCATGTAAATCTTCATGAACCTCTTAGTTTGGAGTCCAAGCATGAGCTACAGTGGTAACCATGCCACCATATACTAAATCTACCACTTTTCAAGTTCATGATCTATGCTACAATATCTAAATTTTCTTGCATTTGATATTACCAACAATTCATCAAACATGATGTGAAAATTATGTACACATGAATTTTTGCAAAACAAAATGAAGAAATGCATATAAATACTTCACTTATAGCTTCTCTTGCCACTAATCATTTAGTGAAGTATAATTCCATCCAAATCTAGTCAATCCTCACTTGATTCTATAATTTTTAATTCTTCTATAGTTGATATCATTTAGTTTTTAGTTGTGTTCTAATAAATTCTTTTATAGTTCTCTTCCTAAAGCTTTTTGTTATATTTGTCCAACCTTCATTATTAAAATAGGTTGTTAGTTTGTTGACTAACTTTGTTTCCTTCAAACAAAGGTTACAAAAATCATTTTCACATCTCTATCCCATGTGGCGCTTGCTCTACCTTCTCTTAGGCTTCTCATTATAATATTTTTTATTTTCTCTATATATGAGCATGTGCACGATACATTATAAAAAGTAATTAATACAATAAACCATTTCTCATAAACCATTACTCCAACTAGCTATAATATTTCAAACAAAGATACAAGAAGTTGAGTAGTTTTAAACTAACGCACAGTCAAATTAGGTGATTTAACCATTAAAGTATAACCATGAGATTAAAACAAAAGAAAAAAAAAGCTTACCAACAGTTATATGTGTCCTTCTAGATAAGTTTCAAAATCTTTCACTATGGCTACCAATGACAAGCAAAAATCATGAAACTCCCTTTCATCATAGCATAATATGAAATAAAACTAAAATTAGTCTACAATAAGTCTTATTATAAAAAAAATGCATCACCGAACTAGAATGAACTTCATACATGCAACCTACTATATGGGCTAATAATGCAAGAGGTGGACTAAACACCACCATCTGAATAGCCATCAACTAAAACTAGAGAGTATTAGGTACCTAAACAAAGAAAATAACAAACAAACAAATGTTCTACATATATATATACACACACACACACAATCTTTCTGCAAGGTACCTCAATCAATTACAAATTTAAACGAAGAGATCGTGCCATATTATTGGTCTTAATTGGCTTGAAATCAGAAAAGAGCAAGGAGAAGGTAGCGGAGGCCAAGCATCCCCAATCATTGATGTCATTAGTTTAAGATAAAATAGATCATTTTCAAAATAATCCATACGATAGAGAGCAATCACTAATATGTATTTTCAACTGATCCATTACCAAAAATTTATATATATATATATATATATATATATATAATGAATATAAAGTTTTTATAGGCAGGAAGTGACAAAAGAATGGGTCCTTTAGGAGTTACATTCATGAATGAGATCCCAAGCAACAGTCCCCATCTTTCCCTCTCTCGATGATCTGTCCCTCTCCAAAGCGCTCAGCCCGAGACAGTCACACAGACTCACAGACCTACCCCCACTCAATCCTACCTAGCGAGCGAAAGAAAGCTTCCATGCAACTATTTCCGCCCTAAAGAAAAAATAAAAAAACGATCTCTTCACCATATAATAGTTGAGAACAAAAACCCACAAAATAAACAAAAATATTTTCATAAGTAGCTCACGGAGTATACAAATTTTCAGTGATATTTTGTAAAAAATTAGATCTGTTAAAATGGGGAGTGATCACCAATAATGAAGAATATAACTCAGTGTTGAAATTTATTCATCTCCTTTCAGTATAATTTTCAAATTATGTTTAATTTAAATGAATTAAACGATTAAAAAGATAAAAAATGACAATGAAATTTAATTAAACTTATTTTCAACCTAATATTTTGATTTAATAACTCTTAAATTTTTATCATTAAAATTTAGTATTAAAATAGAAATCAAATGCGAGTATACTTTAGGCCTAAGGTCTCCTCATTGAACCAATTTATGTTTAAATATATTGAAAACAGTATGTACAATCAGTTTATTATTTATTTTTTGTTTATTATTTTTATTAATAATTTTTGAAATCATCAAAAAATAAAATATATATATATATATATATATATATATATATATATATATATATATATATATATATATATATATATATATATATATATATATATTAATTCATTTTTAATTAATTATTATTTCAAGAAAAATAAACAATCTACAGATAATTATAAAATAAGTAAGTTATCTTTTAAACAAAAGACAGCCTTAGTAAAAGATCCGTAGTCTTAGAAGCAGTAGATTTTATGCCTAAGTTCATAAATTTAAGCCATTTGCATTTAAGAAAAAAACTTGAGGGTGATAAGTGTAGTTCGTAATAAATAAATCCTCAGAGCGAAAAATGGGCGTATTCTTAAACGCGGTCAGACATAGCACGCGAGGCAGTACGCTCAACCCATTGGCTATTACCTGATAATAGAAACCCAGCTGCTACTTTTTTACTCCCCAGCCTTACATCCCTTCAATTCCTCTCTTCTGCCTCCATTTTTATAAGCATAGTTTAACTCTTTTCCTTCCCCTATCAATCTCATCTCTACTGCTTATTCTACTGCTTTGGGGAAGGAGAGAAAGAAAGACAGAGATCCATGGGGAGAGGGAAGATAGAGATAAAGAAGATAGAGAACCCTACTAACAGGCAAGTCACTTACTCTAAGAGGAGAGCTGGGATCATGAAGAAGGCGAGCGAGCTGACTGTTCTCTGTGACGCTCAGCTCTCTCTTGTAATGTTCTCGAGCACTGGCAAGTTCTCTGAGTATTGTAGTCCAACCACTGAGTAAGTTTAATTTGAACGTGTTTTGCCACATCAGTTTCTTCTGTTGTTCAATTTCCTCATTTTAGGGTTCCTGTTGCTTACGTATATCTATTGCTTCCAGCACCAAGAGCATATATGATCGTTACCAGCAGGTGTCCGGCATAAATCTATGGAGCTCGCAGTACGAGGCGAGTGATATCTCTACGATGAAACTAGCATAAAGAATTATATATAGAATTTTTCTAGGAATTCGTAAGGAAACAATAAAACTTCGTAATTATTTATTATTATTTTTATCATAATCATTATCATCAGATTCATCACCATTATTATTATTATTATTATTATAGCCATAGGATCACTTTGTATTATTGCTTAGTAGGATTTATTGTCGAGTATAAGATGTTAAGAGGCCGGAGCATCAGACGTCGAATTATATCCACTCTCAGTTAATTATATAAACAATTTTTATCTTTAATAATAAGAGTCAATCTTAGTAATGATTTGTCAGAATACATTCAAAAATTTTGATGTAAAACAAAATTTTGTATGGCGCTTTTTTTTTCGGTGTTCGACAAAATTTTTTAAGGAATTCCGTATCAATATTTGGTCCCTCTTCCATCACTGCGATCTTTTTAGTCTTCTCATTGTTATTGTTTGAAGCTAATGAGTTTTTTGTTGTTTTTTTGCATCGTTAATGGGAGCAGAAGATGCAGAATACGTTGAATCATTTAAAGGAGATAAACCAAACCCTGAGAAGGGAGATCAGGTGGGAGTAAGAGTTTGTGTTAGTATATGCCAGAAACTTTTTGGCCTTTTATGAACTCATTTCGTTTTATATCTATTTATGGGGCTTTGTGCTCCTAGTTTTTTTTTTTTCGGTATCTCCAGAATAATCTTTTTAGATATATTTGTCATGCCATGAATGCTGGTGATGAAAAGGCAGAGGATGGGGGAGGACCTTGATGGGCTGGAAATCAAGGAACTGCGTGGTCTTGAGCAAAATATGGATGAGTCCCTGAAGCTTGTAAGGAATCGGAAGGTGAGGTCCCAAATAGTCTCCACTATAATTTCTACTGCACTTTTTTTTTTCCTCTCCTTTTTCCTCGGTGCTACTTCCTTCTTTAATTTTTTTTTCTCAGGTAATGGAAATGCTTGTCTTAGTAACTTAAAAAGATTAATGTTAATAAATTGGGTATTTAATTTTGTATGTTTAAATCAAATCATAAGTTTTGTGTACGAGTTGAACCATTTTCTTTGCATAATATCATATCAATTGTTGAGAAATTGAAAGAAATCTGCTACAAAATTCTGCAAAAATATACATTGGGCTGTCTAACGGCACAGTAATTACGTATATTCTCTATCTGTTATGTGCACGGTTCTTATATGTATGGGGATTTGGTTAGCTAATACTTTTGATTGGATTGATTTTTGGCAGTATCATGTCATCAGTACCCAGACAGATACCTACAAAAAGAAGGTATTTAATTCTTTTTTCTTGTCATTAATATTATGCATAACACCGTTTGACAGTGCATCCAGCATTTTATTAAACTCAAGACATAGGTAAATTTAGAAAATTTTAGAGATACTCTAATATGTTCCTTATTTATTTAGTGAACTTTTTTAACAAAAAGTTAATGTTACATTCATATAAAAAATAAGAAAGATTTACATATATATCACTTAATTCTTATACATTTACATATCTAATACTTAAAGTTAGATATTTACTTATCTAATATTTTTCTATACTTAAATGGCTGCATTCACTTTAAAAAGTGTACGATGATGATATTTTTGATGTGATATTAAAACTTGACGTGTTATATATATAAAAAAAACCTAAAATTTCAGAGTTAGATATGTAAATACATAAGAATTATGTGGTATGAAAGTAAATCGCCCTAAAAATTAACCTTTCTATAAGTTAATTTTATAAGCTTCATGTGTTGCAAAATAGAATGAAGAGAATGAAATCTCCCATCATACAACTTTTCTTGACATATATTTTATTGAAAAGAAAAATTGAAGCTGTGAAAAGAAAACTCTTTATAGTTTTAATCTAATTACGGAAAGTATTGATGAGGATTCTCTTAGCTTTCAGGTGAACTTTACCATTGACTTTTTGTTGCTGTTAGAAGATGCTTTGCTCTTGCATTTATTTTGGTGTAATTAATTATTCAAATAAATTTGATTTTCTTTCATTCCTTTTTTCCTTCCATCCCTATGATGCAATTTATTTTCTTCATTGGATTTTTTATTTTCAAATTATAAAGCATAACAATAACATTTTGTTGTTCCATTCAACAAAATGAATCTTTCTATTTCACAATCATAGTTTTTTCATTGAGGATATGAGCATGAAATATACAAAAAAAAATATTTAAGCTAATTTATTTTTTATAAATTACCATTTTCTTAAGGATATTTGCCTATTTATTGCATTATTGAAATAGTTATTGAAATATAGATGGCCATAGTAACAATTACCATAAATAACTTTTGACAGTCTAATCTTCTCGATTATTACATAATGTTTAGCTTCATCTTTATAATTATTTGATATTACAATAAATACATAAATAGATAAATTTAAAAAAAAATTTGAAATTATGAAGCTTTCCTACTTAACATATGAGAATCATTGTAACAATCTTATTTTAAATAAAATCTTATACATGTTCATTAATTGACAAACTTTTTCACATTGATGTTCCTACTATTATTCTATTTAAACCATTTATTTCTAGAATAATTGTTATATTAAAAATTTGCATTTCTCAAATTTTTTTTTGTTAGATGACCCTTCTTTTCAAGCAAAAATGGTAATTAAAATGCTCCCAAAGTTCTATAATTTTTTGCCATTTTTAAGCATGGGGTATCCTTAAATAGATGCCTAAACAATCACCTTTTAACTTTTTTATATAAACAATTTTACTTTAACACTCATATGCTCTCTCAAGTTGTTCTAATAAACATAATTGCTTTTAAGCTTTATCCATCTTCGTCGTCTAGTTATCTTCATCATATAGGGACTTAAACTTCAATTTAATAGAATCAACAAGTTACAGTGCCACTATTAATTATTAGAATGTTTATTAACTTCACAGAATAGTGGTTCATTTGAGTAGGAGATTGAACATGGTTAGCTCATTCATGATAGTAGTTAGATATCATTTTTTTTATGAATTTTTAATGTTTTTCTTTTATTTTTGTTTTTTTTCTTTGAGAATAAGATTTCTTATATGCATTTTTTTAGCTTCATTATGAAATTATTCTCTTAATTAAAAGAAAATCTTACATGCATTACTTTTTAAACTCTATTACACTCTTCCTTTTCTTTTATGTGTACCAATGCCCCATTTAAATTCTTTTTGTTAGATGACCCTTCTTTTCTTCATATTCTAGTGATGCTTACTCCACAATTTTTTTAGCACCTCTTGATGGCCATGACTATAGTGCTTCATGCTCCTTTAAAACTTTTTTACATTAGATAGCCTCAAGATTTTTATGCATTAGAGCTTGACCATTTGACTATCTTCGCCTTTGTAGAGGTCGACACATGGTTGAACTTAGTTTGCTTTAAGGTCATCAAGTTTTTTTTCTTTCATTTATAAAATCATACACGTCTATGATGAGTATTACAATGCCATCAAAATTCACCCATCTAGTTGTGTTAAACCTTACTTCCTAAACATCTTCAAGAATTATATTCAATCACTTCTCTTTTCTTTTATTAAAGGTCAACATGTTTCGAACAACTTGATTGCTCCCTATCACTATTTTCTTATTAGTAAATTCTTCGGTTAGAGACCTCCATTACAAATATGGAATTCACTAAAAACCTAATACTTTTAGGGTGGGATCTCACTTTTTTCCCTAATCCCTAATAATATCTTATTAAAAATTGAAAGAGTGAGAAGTTACTTCAAAACATCTATAAATAATCATTAAATATTAATAAAGGCTCTCTGAATTTTGAGTTTTTAAGACATATTTAATTTTTTTTATTTTAGAGATTATTTTCAAGCCATGGTTTACTTATTTTTTTTCAAATGGAGTTTTTAGTAATTTCATTAATTGATAAACTTCTTCACATTGATGTTCCTACTATTATTCTATTTAAACCATTTATTTCTAGAGTAATTGTTATAGTAAAAATTTGCATTTCTCAAATTTTTTTGGATTGGATCAAATAAGTTTTATTACAAGCAAAAATGGTAATTAAAATGCTCCCAAAGTTCTATAATTTTTTGCCATTTTTAAGCATGGGGTATCCTTAAATAGATGCCTAAACAATCACCTTAATACTAATAACCTTTATATGAACAATTTTACTTTAACATTCATATGCTCTCAAGTTGTTCTAATAAACATAATTGCTTTTAAGCTTTATCCATCTTCGTGGTCTAGTTATCTTCATCATATTGGGACTTAAACTTCAATTTAATAGAATCAACAAGTTACAGTGCCACTATTAATTATTAGAATGTTTATTAACTTCATAGAATAGAGGCTCATTTGAGTAGGAGATTGAACATGGTTAGTTCATTCATATTATAGTAGTTAGGATATCATTTTTATGAAGTTTTCCTTAATGTTTTTCTTCTATTTTTTTTTTTTTTTCTTTGAGAATAAGATTTCTTATATGCATTTTTTTAGCTTCATTATGAAATTATTCTCTTAATTAAAATAAAATCTTACATGCATTACTTTTTAAACTCTATTACACTCTTCCTTTTCTTTTATGTGTACCAATGCCCCATTTAAATTTCAATATCCACTATTCCATATTTTTCATTCTAGCTTGTCAACAAGCAAATACTTCAAGATGCTGAATTCTTTTTTTAGTATTTCAACATGAATTAATATAGCTATTCACATCAAAAATTTTGTAATGTTTCTTTGAACATTACTATGTTTAATATGCAATCCATATTATAATGTTCAAAGCATTTATGATAAAAATAATGTCATTTTTTCTTTACACACACACATACATGCATACAATGATTTGCCTTGCATTTTTTATTGATGAAATTTATCTTTCTCATAGTTTTCTTAACCTTTTTCATTAATTTCATAAAATCTAGCCCCTTAAGTATTTTAATGTGCCAAATTGCTTTTCATTGATTATAAAAGATTATCATTCTCACTAATTACTTCATTAACTAATATTTTCAGAAATCCTTTGATTTTAGTATTATCACTATGTAATCACATAAGTTATATTATATGTTTAAGTTAAATATTTTTTATTTTTTTATGACTTTGTACTTTCATTAGAAGTAGTTGTTTTACATACAACATTAAGTTTCTATTTTTATTTATTTTGAATTGATTTACCTTTTCTTAATGTGTAAATTCCTTTCATAAAACTAGTTTATATTTTAAGTCAATGTTATTTTAGGAAAAAAAGAGTTTATTAGAAGGTTTTACTTATGTTTAGTATCTATGTAATCTAATGTTTAAGTCATTCATAGTTTGACTATACTTGAATATGAGAATCAAGTTGTTGTAAATAATATAAACTACAAAGATGATGTAGAGCATTGCTAATATTGGGCAAGATGTGTTGTAATATAAATTATAAAGAAAAATAACAAATAATTAAGAAAGCAACAAAATTTATGTAACTAGTTTTTAATTAAGTATATATTTCTAAGAGTAGGAGGAAGATCAAATCCATAAAAAATATAAAAGCAATAATGTGTTGTAGAAAATATGATCACTATAAAATAAAATCACTATCTAACTACTTCTTGATACCTAAAGAGAAACAAAGAAAAAAAAGAGGGAATAAGAAACATGTCTAATTACAAAGTTTCTTCTTCTTACATGTACCTTGAACTTTTAATCCTTGAATTTCATTGTATTGGGAAGCATAGCGTTATATGTGACATAACAAAAAGACCATTCAAATGTAAATAATTGAGACTATAAACTCTCTAAGAAATGATTTCAAAAATATCACTTAGGATGAATTTTAAGTATAAATCCTCTTAAGAGAGTCATAAAATTTAATTTTAAATAATAATGAATACAAAAAAATATGTTATAAACTCATTGGAAAAGGACACTATGCACTAAAGATAAATCTCACTAATATTGAAACTAGTTAATTTAAGAATTTATAACTTATATCATTTATAAAGATATGATTTGGTGCTAGATCCTTTTCAACAATCATTAGAATTTAGTTCACTTTTTGAGATGACCATAATTATGAAATGCAATTGTAAAGAATCTTTAAGGGATAGAGCTATCTTATATTATTATACAATATACATTGCACTCCCCAACAAGGCCATATTATGTGGTTTATCATCCTGTTAATAAATAGGTAGAGAAAGAAATTCTTTTATATGAGCTATTATTTTCACTATTCTATTAAAGAATTTTTTAATCCTTATTGTATAATTAATATAATTCTCAAGATCAATCACTTAAATCTATATGCTTTTTATAGCCTTAAATTTTATTTTTTTGTTGGTGTATACTTCCCTTAGATTATTTTAGATATAATTTTATTTATTTATTTTAATCTTTGAAGCTTGAATGTGAAATCTTATTTGGTCTTAGGTAAGAATTAACTTCAAATGTTCACATCTTTAAGTCCAATTTGTAGGATGATCTTCTGTACATTAGAGGAAGAGATAATAATAATAATAATAATAATAATAATAATAATAATAATAATAATAATAATAATAATAATAATAATAAATAATAAAACATTTATTACTTTAAAATAATTAATAATGTATAATTATTATAAGCTATAAACTCTAATAATTGCTTATTGCTACAAGTGCAATTAATAATGTGTTAATTTATTAACTTATTTCTAAAACACAACTACAATGTTCTCTGCACAAAAATAAAGCACTTATATTTAATGAAACTTCAATAATGCTTAAGTCACAAAAATAGCTAAACAATTCTATCTTCACTCATGACTTCATGGAAGAGCTTCACTAAATGAAATTTAAATCTAAGTAATTATATGAAAATTAATTAGTTATTTAATAAATCATCTAGATGCATTTGGGAATATTTTTATATAATATCTCAAAGATTATAAAGTGCACAATCATTTTAACTAACTTCAAGGGTTAACATCGAGATGGTTGAAGGTTCATCTTTATTCAAGTATTAGTTCATTTAAAGAATTTTTTATAATTATTTTTTGCATAATATTTTATATAAAAGAGGAAAGTTAATATTATAATAAGTTTTCTTTGTTGGGAAGATGGGGACAACCTAAAAGATTATGTGCTTTGATTTAATAAATTCTCTCATAAAGTTATTAATAATGAGAACTACTTACTAAAGGCTACATGCCTTTTTAGAATGAGTCAAATTTTAATTGCTTGATTGGAGTAATTCCTCCAAATAACTAAGAAAATCTATTCAAGGAAAGCCATTAATGACATTAGTGAAGAGGAGTTCATGTAAGAATTTGAGTATGCCATGAGAGATGACCATCTTCTTCTTATAAATTGTCATCCCACTATTATGATGGAAATGTAAAATATAGAGTATTGTATGTGCTCATCATTTATAAAGAAGTTGACTAAATGTCAAGAAAGATCTCAATTTTTTCTTTATCATAATGACCATGTCTAAAATATAATGAATTATAGAGCTTGTAACTCTTTACTTAAAGAGTTGATCAAATACCATTGTCACCATACAAGTTAACATTGTAAAAGAACCTACTACCAAAACTTATAGTTAGATAAATATCATTATTCCATTTTACATTATCATTAGTGAAGATGGAGTTGAGGTAGAATAGTTTATAATTCTTATTAAGTTCACCTAGTAAAAAATCCATTACTTTTGTTCTTCCTCAACTCTACTTTTAATTCTTTCATATGATGATTTAATATTATGGGTGTTTGTTTGTGTTTATAAACACACCCATAATAGCAAATCATTATATGAAAGAGAAAAAAGTTGATTGAGGAAGAACAAAAGGAATGGCTTAAGAAATAATAATATTTGTACTTAGTAACTATTTTAAAATATCCAGTGCTTATCAATTTGGAAATATATATCCAGTACTTTGTTGATATTTTTATTTATTAATTTATTTTAGAGGATGTAATTGAATATATAAACTTCCAATTATTTGAAGTGTTATTAGTTAGATTCTTTCAAGAAAGATATCTTTTATATTATATAATCACTTCGGAAAACACCTTGGGAAATACTAATGTTAACTAAAATAAGTTAATTTTATGATCATTTGAGCAACAATAATTTACAATTGTATTTTTCAAAAACTATTTTATGATTCACTCATGGTTAAGTTCCTTTCCTTCAAATGATGCTATCACAAATCGAGGTGCTTTGATATACTCCAAGAAATGTTTCCTTGACTTTATACTAGATGATAATAATATGCATTAGAGGCATAGCTAAAGTATCCTTCACTCTTCAGGAATCATTGTGAGAAACATTTGCTTCAGTTCTCTTTATAATAGAAAGAGGGATGTTCAAAAGCTTTAGTAGTTCAAGACAAACTAATTTCAAATCACTAAAGGGGTTTTTTGTTATATGTATTGGGAGGGTAAAATAAATGAAAGGCATTAATATTAATTTTTATTTTTGGGTATTTTAATTGCTTGAAGTAAACAATTGCAATGCATATATGTAATGATTAAAATGCCTACTTAAGATAGACTTTGAATCATGCAAAATGATGAATTTTAAGTATAATAAAAACTTATAACTTTGAACCTTTCCTTTCTTTCCCATAATAGCCCATTAAAATCTCAAAACATATTTTTGTGTATGCCATAGGTTGCCAACCATAGCCTTATTCTTCCCCACCTGCATCCTTACGTTGCCTGGAACTATTCACAATCTACTATATTTCAATGCAATGCATTTAATATATATAGGCTGTAGCTTGTATTATCTTTTTGATTACCTCATACTATCCTCGTCACATTGATGATTGTGCTTTGTAGGTTCAGGGTATCTAATTAGCTACAAGCTTGTGTGAATTACACCCAATAATTGACTCTCATGATGCTTGATTGCAACTTCATTTGGTTTAAAATATTCCCTCTAGTCAAATTTAACTTGAGTTAGATCAACAATGTGAATTCCTAGATGGGAATGATCTTTTTAAACTTTTAACAACTCACAAAAATTGGATAACTAATTGTTGTTGTTGTTGTTGTTGTTGTACAATAGTTGGGTGCCCATCCTCATTCAACTATAGAACTTTTCAAGCTTATGTAGATTTATAGATGTACAATTTGAAGGTATAATATTTCCTTATAAGCTAATGTTCCTTAAAAATTTTAAAAATCATTATATTATATAGAGAGAAGAGACAACATCAGCAAGCCGATTAGAGACTATTCAAAATTATATACATTAATTGGTTAGTCAAGATCTTCGTTGGTCAATTTCATCATTACAGTGTTTATGTTTTTTTGTCTAAATCCATTTGTTCATCAATCGTAATTATGGGAAGATTGTCATGAACAACTTTATTATTTAATTTATCACTATTTTCATCATTAGGTCAATAAATCAAGACCAAAATATGGGGAGAGGGAACTAAAATTGAGGTTTTTTACATTAATGACGCTAAAATAGTTTTCCTTAAGTAAAATTTTTTTTTCTTTCATTTGCAGAATAGTTATAAATGAAATCATCATTTTCTGACAATGCATTTTGTATTATTAAGTTGCCAATTGTCCTAAAAATTATTTATGTAATTATTACTTGTAGAAATAGAGTTAGGAGAGTGACTATTGATTTAATCACCTTAGCATTTAGCTCTTATGCATATAAATAGTTTAGCAGAGAAAGGGAATCATGTTTTAAGGTGAAGAGAAAGGGAATAATGTTTTAAGGTGAAAAAAAAAAACCTTTGAAAGTGAAAATACATATCAGCCTATCCTCGTTTTAAAGTCTACAATTTTTTGAAAATCAATATAATGGCAGTTCAATCTCTGGCTGATTCTAGTTGGACGGACCTAAGTTCAAAATGGCCGGACCTAAGTTCAATCTCTGGCTGATTCTTAGAAACAACAACAACAACTTGAATGCCACTTTGTTTAATAAAATCTCATAAATTTTATGATTTGCTTCTTGTATTGCTTGATTCTTTCATTATTACTTCATGTTTACAATATTCACTCCTATTAGATAATTAACTATGAAAGATAGTTTTTTGTCAGTTAATGAAAACAGTGTTTCTTTGATCTCTCTTGCGACCTTTTATGTAGCTGAAGAACTCTCAAGAAACCCACAGGAACTTACTGCGGGAGCTGGTAAGCTTAAATTTTCCTTACAATGTCCTTATCATTATTATCATCGGCATCATCCTAATTCCATGTTAAATGAAACAGTAATAAGACTAGATTTGCTCTGAACAACGAACTCGCGTATGGTTGCAGGAAGCCGAGCACGCAGTCTATTATGTGGATGATGATCCGAACAGCTATGATGGCGCACTTGCACTAGGAAATGGGCCTTCCTACCTGTACTCATTCCGTAGCCAACCAAGCCAGCCAAACCTTCAAGGAATGGGATATGGCCCTCATGATCTGCGTCTCGCTTGATCAACAAATATACCAACTGCTTAATTGATTATATATATGAACTGTCGTCCTTGACTAGTACTGATGTTTCTATGCTCCCAAGCATGGCCTGTGTACTGAAATTTATATTATGGTTGACTACGTACATTATTGCATTATATCTATAATAACAAATTTTTATGCTTCTTGCCTGATTAATGTAGGTGCATCCATGTTGTTAACAGCATCTTGATTAATTGTGATATCATAGTTATAATTACAGTCATTATACATGGCCCATTAAATAGCTAATGAAGATGATCATACTAGCTTTGTGGTTAATAGTAAATTCCCCATCAAAAGGAAGTTCATTATACATTTTTTGTAACTTTAGTGAAGGAATGATATTATGTTGAGTCAAATTAAATCGTTTCTAGATTTTTTTTAATAAGTATAAGTTTGGAATTTTCTAATATTTTGTAGAAATCTATCATTTATTGATTTTGGCATTACATGCAAGATTGTAGTTAATTTTAAAACTTGGTATAAATCTTTCTCATTGGATGTTTCATCTAGAGCTTTCTAAGGTGGCCTATAAGATGTTTGTACATTGTATCAAGTCGGCTTAAATTTCTTATAAAATCCTCTCACATCCTAAACTTATTCCCCTCATTAATCTCTCCAAGATACTAAGAAATGGTGAATGGTGATTGATTTTCATCAAAGAAATGGCAAATGGAGGAATGTTTTACATCAAAGTTTTTGATGTACATCAAGAGCAACAACAATAATTGAAGCTTCAAGATAAAAAAAAATAATCTAAAATGTATGTTTTGAAGGATTCAAGAAAAAAAATGGAAAATAAAAAAAATCACCATATCTTATTTTTAAATTAATTTGCAATTTAATTTAAGATTTTTATTGATAATGACATTTAGGATGTTTAATACTTATACATTCTACTTTCTTCTTTCTAATGGGATGCTATAATAATAAATCATGTAGATGGAATGATGAGTTTGAATGCTTAAAGATTAAACTTTCACAATTTGGTAATTCAATTTATTGAATGTTTTGAAGGATATCTAGGTCAATAATGATTCTATCTTATTTTAAATTAATTTGACAAAATCATATTTCAATTTTATGTTATGTTTTTAGTGGAAAATCTTAGAAAAGATTTTATCCTTATAGATGCTTATCTTAAAAAGAAGGATTGTTTGATTGCCTTTAAGTGCCAATGCTCTTTCATCTAAGAAATATTCTTCATGTATTTATTAATGGGGTTATAGCTTGACTACCTTGGATAAGGCCAATGCTCACATCCAAAAAATAATTCATGTTTTTGTTTTATGTATTTATGATTTAAAAGAAATAATTCTAAACATAGAGGTTTCTAGAAAAAGTCATTTTAGAATCATTTCTATTGTGAATTCTTAAGTCGAGGGTCCTTTTTTAGCTAGCATTATTACTTCTAAATGCTTTAGTTAGCCTTTGATATTAATCATAATGCCCATAATCAAAATAGTTATTCTAAACTAATTTAATGGATAAAACCTCTTATTAAGATGGAACAAAATTAATACCATTTGATCTTTTGATGGTGTTAAAATTGAGCATGGTTATTGTTTGAGAGACCATAAGGTTAATATTATTTCAGCTTCTACTTGCTCCTTTAATTAATGATTATGTTGATATATTTACTTATATCATGCATTAAATCTTTGCAACACTTTAATATTGAATAAAATGAGTTTAAAGTTTATCTTCTAGTCATTCTTATTAAAACACTAAGTTTTATAATGCTAGATCCTTTTATTTATTAAGATATATAGAAGGCTTCTTTTTGCCATGAATTTCACTATCTCACTCATATGTAAAACAAATGTAATTAATTTGTAAATTGGTTATCAAAACATGGATAGGGCCTTAAAGTTTCTAGCTTAGTCCTACCTTGTTGCATTTAGCTCTTAATGGGATGGTAATGCTTAATAAAATAAGGATTTTCATATTTCAAAAAATAATTATTACTTTTAGTTATAATAGCTAGGTGATTAGGCTAATTATATGAGGTTTAATTTTTGTATCTTATTTTGTCATGTCTCTTATCAGTATTTTTTTTCTTGAATCAAATTAGGATATTTATAATGAAAAGGAAGGAGGTACAAAAGTTCAAAGCTTCAAGAAAGATGATGCCCAAAAAGAGGCGTAGGAACAAAATCCTCAAAATAAGGGAAAACCACCAAAAGCAAAACTTAAAAGAGATTGAAACCAATCCAAAACACTACTACAAAATAAGAACAATGTAGACAAGTAACTAAAAAATGATAAATAAAAAACATAGATTATGAAACTCCAATGCTCTAATTAATCTCTTCATCAAAATCTCCACATAGATCATCAAAGTAGGATTCTTGTAATCTTGCAATCTTGCATCTTGAAATGTTTCATTATAATTTTTTAGTGAGGCACTTTTTTGAAGGGTCCTAAGGACAGTTCCAAGAATGCTCCATTGAGATAAAAACTTGGGCTAATCTTCAACTCCATCATAGTCCACCATGCCACTTGTAAGGCCCAAGCTACTATGGCCATGATAAAAATAATAATGTAAGCACCACGACTCATGTTAAAAGGAACATTCATTAGGTTAAACATAGAAGGACTTAGTTAATCAAATAATTCATAAAAGTTAAAGTCTATCAAGTTTGAAATAATCTCTAGAAAGTTGGCATGAGCTCTCCATGAGGTGAATGTTCTTTATAACCTTATGGAATACTTTTTTCCAAAGTAGTTCTAAAGTCCTCATGTGGGCCATCATCCATATCCAGATGTCATCTTCATGTATAATCCATTTATAAGGCCCTACATGGTAGTGCTATCGAAAACAAAGCTAATTACTCTATATAGTATGAAAAATATAAAAAAGAGAATTAAGTTTAGGAGACTTAGCTAGATAGGTAAAGGATTAAAAGAATAGAGTTATATTCATAAGGTAGGATAAAGGCTTCATTACTAGGAATAATAATGAGGACCATCATAACCATCCAACAAGATGTCCAATTTTTGAAGCAATTCATCCAATCTATAATTCAACAAGAACATGTTTACAACTTTTTGATAGGGTTAAAGTTACTTTAAAATCATTATATTGTTACAACTTTTATCATCAATGAATGCTTCCATGCACCACAATAGAATTCATAGATAATAAAAACATTAAAAAAGTCTTCAAATAAGATTGAGTGATAAGCAATAGAAGCTCAAGTGTAGTTTTATTAAACAAGAATAAGCTCACGTGTATTATCTAAATTAATCGATAATTATGTATATATAAAGGGCCATAAAGTCTTTGAATGAAGGATACTCCAAAAGAGGAGGACATGAAGGGCAAGGATAAGCTCACCACTTTCTATATACCATGATCAGAGCAAAGAATGAATCATCATAACCATTATTAGCCCTACAAGAAAATTTAAGGCACATACTTATATCGACTTGATTCCACTAGGATCTTGCTCAAAAAAATAATAAGACTATATAAATAAGAGTTCATTAGACAAAATAGATACGAAAAATCAACTATATAGATCATACACATATAACCAATAAGCAACCAACAATCCCAAACTATAAAAGAAATAAAGTAACCGATTAGAATTTCTTAAATAACAAAGTCCTATTGTTGATAAGGTGTTGAGTTCTTTATGCATGGAACATGAAGAAAAAAATATTAACTATTGACTCAAAAGTCCCAGCTTTAGCAAACAATTACCCTTTTTAAAGATGTGAGTTTACATTACCCTTTTCCTTGCCATGAATTAAATAACTTAGAAGTATATTGTTCATTTCAAATCATATTCTAGTATAACCAAGATTAAAACAAAGTTCAAGAGCATAATTGAATGCATATCATTATATAAAAATATCAAATAATGACATAATGGACTAGCAAATGCAATAAAGAAGTTCCCTTGGTGATCTCTCACAATACATCCAAAACCATTGGAATTATTGTTAACAAATTCATCAATGTTAACTTTGATAAAGCCTTGCTTAGGTTTAATCCATCTAACAAGATGAGATCTTCTATCTTGAGTTTATCTAGTTTTATGAATACCAATTTTGGGTGCTACAAAAGTAACTCCCGTAAAGCTTTTAAGATTTGTAATATTAGCTAAAAATAGAACCTTAATTTTCTCTTTAACTTTTGCTATTGACTCTTAAATGATTCATTTTGATGTTTATATGTTTTTAATGATTTATTTTAGCCCAAAGAAACCACATGGTTTTAATATGGCCTTTAGAGGAACCAACAAAAGTAGTAAGCCACAAGTATAATAAATCATAGCAGCTAAACAAGAGATTAAAAAAATATTAATTTTAAAAACTTTATCCATCGAAGAATAAATTTTAGAAGCAATAAATTTTTTACTAAAAATATGATTTAGGTTTCAATGTTTAAACATTAACATTGAAACATTAAAGGGACATAAAATCATTAATAATAATGTTAGTGTTAATAGGGGGAAAACCTTTCATAATCCTCCATCATAAAATTGAGTTGAGGTAAAAATAGCTTGTTGCCAATTAGAAAACATAAGAATGAGTTTTCTTTTCTCTAATAAAATGCCAAGTTTCTTTAAAAATGAAATCAACACTAGAAAAGGTTCAAAGATAATGCAATAATTAGTGGACAAGTTGAGAGAAAAATTTAAGAATAGAGTTGTTGACATCATTTTTAATGAGGTTATCCTTCCTTATTATCTTAGTACTTAGGATTTTGAATCTTAGTATATGTACACTTCATTTAGGAACTAAGGTCATCTCCCTAATGACTAAGTGAAACACTAAAGTCAAGTTTAAAGTACAACATAACACCATATCAAATCAAATGAGGTCTATACGAACCTGAATAAAATGAAACCCAAATCTCAAGGTTTGATTGGGTCAAGCTAGAGGTCCCCACTAGGACCTAACCTGATCCAAATAGATTAAGTGGATATAAAGATTTCCAAACTCAATGTAATTGAACCCAACTCAGATGAGATGCATATGAACTAAATCCAAAATTTAGCTAATTAGGTCACTTAGCCCAAATCAACACATGTAGGATCCTAAAATTAAACTAAATCAAACCAAGTAAAATTTAAATCAAATTGAATTAATATAAAATCATAAGAATGTTCTTCATCCATATTTAATTAAACACGAAAGTGAATCTAATTGTGGTTCAAGTTGCCTGATCAGGTCATTTGAGCCAAATTGACCCATGTGGGCCCCACTAGGCTCAAACTAAATCTAAATAAAATGAATTCAAATTAAACATACCTAAAGGATTAAAATTATTGCATTAGCTCATCAAAATTAATCAAAGTCCAATTTGGCAATTGGGTCATTTGACCTAAATTGACCAATGTGGGCCTTACTAAGCCCAAACCAAATCTAATCAAAATCAAATCAAATTAAAGTTAAATAAGGCTTAAAATCATTGTATCAACTCATTCAAAATTATAGCTTAATTTAAGTCTAATTTGGCAATTAGATCATTTGACTCAAATTGACCCATGTGGGCTCCACTAAGCCCAAACTAAATCTATTCAAAATCAAATCAAATTAAACTTGTTTAAAGACAAAAAAATCATTGCATCTACTTATTAAGAATTAATCTAAGCTCAATTTAAGTATAATTTGAGCGATTGGACCATTTGACCCAAATTAATCCATGTGGGCTCTACCAAGCCCAAATTAAATCTAATCAAAATCAAATCAAATTAAACTTGCTTAAAAGCTTAAGATTATTATGTTTACTCATTCAAAATTAATCCAAGCTTAATTTGGGCCTAATTTGGCCAATGGAGCTAATTGAATATAAAATGACCAATTGAGTCATTTGAACTAATTTGACTTATTTAGGTCAAATTGAGTTGACCTAGGAATAAGTCAAATTAAATCAAGCTTTGGGGGTGGAAATCCATCTATGCCCTCTCTAGTTTCATTGGCTATGGAGAAGACAACCCCTTGGTCATCCTTCTATTTGATTAGAATAGTCAGCCATGACTAAAACCCTTAGATTTGATCTGAAACTTTAAAAAATCATAAAAAAATAAAATACTCAATGAAAATTTATAATTGGGTTCCCTAGTATAGTGATTGGTACCTTTTACCTATACCTAAGTATACATGTCGAATCAAGTAATATAGAATGAGTAGAGTATTGTTCTATGTGGATTATAGTAAAATTTGACATTGATTTGTTAAATTAAGTATTAATCTCTTAAAACCCAATTTTTATCCAAAAAAAAAAATAAATATTTAATTAAAACCACTATATACTATTTTACAAGATATTTAAAAAGACTAATTTTTATATTTTTATAAAAAAATATGTGTTTTCTTTCTTAATGTTAGAAGTAGTACTTTAAATTTATGGAGTTTTGGATTATGTATTATATCAAACTAAGTAGTGGAATTAATTTCAAGCCTTTAGTATCAACTAGAAGTAAAAATGATGTACCCTCTATGTTTAAATAAGTAAAAATGCTAAATACATTTTGATTGGTTGCATAACCCATATTTTCCTTTAATGATTGCAAATCCTAAAAATAATCATATGTTTAATGGCTATTTAAAATTTTTAGACTATCTAACACATTAATGATTATTTAGTATATTTGTTTATCTTTTTTATAATTATTCTTCTAGGACTCCATCGATATCTCTAGGTCACAGTTGATTTTAACTTAATAATTGGCTAGATCACAAGTCAATGAAGCATATAGAAAATTAAACATCATATTCATTAAAAGCACAAATAATTTTCTTATATTAATCTACAAAGAAAGTCTAATACAATACAAACATCCAAATCTCATATAAATTAAGAGCACTTTCCATAATAAAAGAGAAAAAAAGGAAATCTCATTAAACATTGTAAAATAAGACTTAGGATAACCAGAGAAGAGAAGAAAGAGCAAACCAAGTAAGTCTTTTTAAGTCCACTCTTCACTGTCCTCTACTGCTTCCTCGTAGAAATATCCAACATCCCCTATTGAAATTTCTTGATTGTTGATCTCTCTTTTTCACCTCTTGCTTAAATAAAAAAAAACACTCTTTCACACTACCCTTATAACACTCAAACAACACTTGGAGTGTCACTCTCCAAGTGGTTCTCCAAGAGCTCACACACATACTCTCTTCTAAGAAAAATGAAAAAAAAAAAAAGGTATAGAAAAAGTGTCCTTTTCCCTTAGAAAGTTTCCATATATATAATCTAGAAACATCCCTAGTCAGTTTCCCTGATGCTTCTATCATAACTACCTCTAAAGCTATTTGAAACTATCATTGAACCATCATGAATCTATTATATCAAGCTATAGCACTACAACACTGGAAGCAGTGCTAGAAGTCATGATGTGGCTCTAGAAGTGGTGTAGTGGCGCTGTAGCATGAGATGTGGTGTTATGGCACTGGATGTGGCATTAGAAGTGGAGCTGTGGCACTGTTATGCTATTGATTTGGTGCTATAACACTATGCTTGCTGGCTCAGCCTCATATTTTTTATTTGGTACAACATCACAATGCTGTGCTTGTTGTAAAACTTTCTCAAAATGAGTATGATATGGTATTACGGCACTGATGATCTGGCATTGTGGTGCTGGCCTTGCTGTAAAATTGCCCTAATTTACGTTGGGCCTAATTTTTTTCTTTTTTAATTTTTTAATAATTTTTTATTACAACACAAAATATACTTAAAATAAACACATTTTAACATATAAACACACGATAAAGGTATTAAAATTATATGAAAATTTTACAACTTTAACACTTATCAAATATCCCCAAACTCAAACTATTACTTGTCCTTAAGTAATTTGACACATTTACCCATATGCCACTTTGAGTTAGTTGATAATATAGAATGTTCTAGAAGTCTAAAATAATTAAATAAGAATTTCCAACTAAAAGTAGAGTTTATGTTTTAATGTTTGCTTTATCATTTAATTGTTCCAAACTATAATAGCCCAAATTCTTATTATTAAAATTTTTTCTTAAATTAAACTTTCTTGATGCATATTAATGATTCTTATGAAGATGAATGACCTAAATTTTAATATATTGTTGTCCAAAAAATAGAAATAAGCAAAAAATTTTACTTTCTCAATGGAAATTATGATTATTTTGTTTCATAATTCAATGAGTTGGTTTAGATTGCAATAACTTTAAAGTTCAATCATGAGACTCAACCTCAAGTTACACCTTCTATTTTTTTTCTTTTATCTTTTTTTTTTATGATATATATATATATATATGTATATATATATTAGAAGTAAACCATATTGGTTTTGTAACCCATGATAAATATGCTACAATCTTGACTCAATTTAATTTGATCTTATTTACTTAGCAATTTTCACAAGTTTCAATTAATAATAGTTTAAATTATGTTATTTCTTATTATATGTATGTATATTTATTTTAATATCAATTCATTAAATTCATTTATAATCTCTATGTGTGATGTGTATGCTTAAAAAAAATTATAACTTAACAAAAATTACTAGTTTTTCTAAGATATTTGATTATTATTAATTTGGACTCTGTTCAATGATTAAATAAAACCTTAAATGATATTTGCTATTTGAGTGGAAATTTTATTTACTTAATTTTAGCATCCAATAAGTTCTAATGTTTTTTAAATTTATCTTAAATTTTATATTACAAATATATCAATTTCAAGAGGTATAATAATTAAAGTTTGGGGTTACTAATTAACATTTATGTAAACATCACATTTAAATACATCACATATGAGAAATGAATATTTAATTGAAACATATACAAATACACAATACTTAAATTTCAAAACAACAATAAAATAAATTAGAATACACAAAAATACACAAAAAAGAAAAATACACAAAAAGAAAAATACACAAAAAATTCACAAAATACAAACTTTCCTAATCCTCCTCGTCCTCCTCCTCCTCCTTCTTCTTCTTCTTCTTTTTCTTCTTTTTCTTCTTCTTCTTCTTCTTCTTCTTCTTCTTCTTCTTCTTCTTTTACTTCTTCTTCTTTTTCTTCTAGCTTTGGCTGGGTGCCGACATATGGTTGATATTTCAGCACTATAAGAAAAGGAAATTGGTTTGTGCTAACATTAAAGTTATAGTTTTTGAACACATGAACAAGTACTAAGTTAAACTCATCAATATATTAGAATTGCTGCTACTACTGACCCATATGATGATCAAATTTTCTTTCTAATTCTTGTTGCCACTTGTTACTTTCATTAACCCTTTTTTCTTAAATCAGAGATTTCTCCTCCAATTTCTTGGAGTTGTTCATTTAAAGATTGGGAGGCTTAGGATCTAGATTGAGGAGTGTGTGAGCTTTCTCCTACCTCCTTTTTTGATCTTAATCCTTCAATTATCCTTTTAGTGAGGGGAGCCCTTTGTATAAGAACCTCCTCATCTAGCTCCTTCGACCAAAAGACATAAAGCATAAATAAGAGAGGGGTGATCAAAACTTACTATAATACTACCTTTAATCTTATTACAAATTAAATTATAAATTATATTTCCTACATCTATAAAAAAAATCCTTTTGAATTGCATAATTCAAAAAGTCCTATCCTTAGTTATCCCACTAATATTACTAGGGCCATTAACTTGGCAGAAATGAAGTAATGCCAAGCTTTAGCCTCAGTGGTCATGACAACGACAAGAAAATTGATAATGTTTTCCTCCTAACATTTCCATTGAACATTAGCATTTTAATAGTGAGAAAATAAAGAATTTCATCAAAGTCTGGATGGCTATTATGATAGAAAAGATACTCACCATATGTATAATTTTGTAATTCATAATATGCATTAATTATAATACTATCAAATCTTACCCATTTTTCACTCACAAAAACTTTGTTGTTCTGATACTCCTTCGAGTTGGTGAATAACTTCTACACCACAGGGACAACACATGCTTTATTGTTGTAAGCAAAATGTTCATAGTCTCACATATTGATAATTCTTTCCACATTCCCACGGATTGTGGAATCCCCTCTCTGGAATAAGTTGTTTGTGAATGAGAGAGTGTTGATACCTTTCTTCCACCATGACGCTAATAAAGTGTCGAAGTCACTCGTGGACACTCTCTTCTTGTTATTGTTTATGTACTTGACATTTTAGTTTTCAGGTTGGGGAAATGCTAAAGAGGAAGTGTGCAAGATGTTCTGAAGAACATGGCTTTGAAATGAAATCTTTGGCTACTTAGGTATCCTATATAGAGATAAGACCTAGCGCCAAGGCATTGCTATGTTAGTCTCTCTATCTTAGTTTGTGAATTATAACACCATGATGCTATCATGCAGTGCCTAGGTGCTGGTGAAGTGGTCATGGTGGTTTTATTCCTATCAAAAAATACATTTATCATATTAATTACATTACTAATAATAAACAAAAGTCATGTCAGGCAATTATGGAGCCCTTAGGCACTATGGCATAGTGTTGTAGTGCTGGTTAACCTTTTTGTCTTTTTATGTTAAATGTGTCTGTCCAACTTCCAACCTTTTGAACAACCTTCTTGACTGGCATTTCTATGTTACTTTGGCATGTCTAGGCTCTGGTCAACTAGTCAACCCGCTTTTCTCTTTTTATTCATTTTTTATTTTTTCCTATAGTGCTTCAGCTTATTAAAGCTTATATATATATATATATATATATATATATATATATATATATATATATATATATATATATATATATATATATATATATATATATTAAATTTAAAAGAGAATATTTGCATGTTTGATCGTATGAGACCATTCTAGAAACTTAAAAAAGAGAAAGAGTTTTGCCTTTAATTAATTCTTAAGTCTCCGAATAATGCAATCTTATTCTAATGAATCTTCAACTCGTAATCCTTTGTAACAAATACTAAACATACTAAAACTTAAACATATATATATATATATATATATATATATATATATATATATATATATATATATATATATATATATATATATATATATATGTATGTATGTATGTATGTATGTATGTATGTATTGGGTTTCATCCCAACAAACGCTTAGTTTAATGTTCTTAGCCAAATGTAGGTTTTTTTATTTTCAAGGTCTTCGACTAAATTAAAGGCCTTTTTAAATTGAGTCTAATTTCTTTCATAATATGGCTTAAGTCGTTGACCATTCACTTTAAAAATCTCATTCATTTTTATATCTTAGATATCTACAACATCATGTGCAAAAACTTTAACAACTAAGAAAGAGCCTGGCCATCTTGATCTTAGTTTTTCTGGAAATAATTCAATATCCAAGATTAAATTGTTTCTTAATGATCTTCCTATCATGTTATTTATTTATTTATTTTTTATTTATCCTTGAATTTTCATATGCTCCCAATCTTATTTCTTATAATTTATTCAAATATATGACTCACTTTTTTTGCACTTATTTTCTTATTATAATTTAATTTTTTAATTGCCAGAAAGCTTTCTACTATAATTCCAATGGTAAGGATAAGCCTTTTCAAATACTAATATATATGGAGATATTCCAATAGGGGTTTTATATGCAATCATGTAAGTCCATAATACATTGTCTAATTTTAGTGATCAATCTATTCTAGTAGGCTCCATAGTTTCTTTTAAATCCTATTTATTTCCCTATTTGAAAATTCAGCTTGGCCACTAGTTTGGGGATGATAGATAATGGTTATTCTATGTTGTACTCCATATTCTCTTAAAAATTATTTAATATTTTTATTATAAAAATGCATTCTTTCATCACTAATAATGATTCTAAGTGTTCCAAATCTTATAAAATAATTTTTTTAGAAATTTAATAGTTACCTTAGAATCATCTTTTGGAGTAGCTATTATTTTTACCCATTTGGACACATAATCAACACATACTAATATATATTCATTCCCATATGAAGAAACAAATGGTCCCATAAAATCAATTCCTTACACATCAAAGATTTATACTACTAAAATATAATTTAAGGGCATTTCATAATGCTTAGAGATATTTCCTATTATTTTTCATTTATCATAAATTTTTACATATTCATGTAAATCTCTAAGTAAAGTTGGCTAATAAAATCCACTTTGTAATATTTTAGCAGCTATTTTATTACTTCTAAAATGTCCTATATACTCAGAATCATAACATGATCTTATAATTCTTAAATTTCATTATCAAAATGCACCTTCCTAAAATTTGATTTTGACATTTCTTATAGAGATAAAGTTCATCCCAAAATAGAATTTTACATCATATAAAAAATTCTTTTTTTATTATAATTAATTCCATAAGGTATAATTTTACTTACTAGATAATTCACAATATTTTCATATAATGGAATAACTTTATGCTTGAATGCAAATAATTATTCATCTGAAAATTCTTCTTTAATATCTCCACTAACTCTTAACTCTTCCTCAATTGTTAAGCTATATAAGTGATCAACAATTTGATTTTCAAATCCTTTTTATTTTAATATTAAGATTAAACACTTGCAATAATAATATCCATCTAATTTTTTTTTTTTTATGAAAAGGAACATTTCATTGATCACTTATAAAGTACAAGTAGTCCAAAAAATAAAAGAGTAACTAAGAGTAACAAGTTGATTATTCTAATGTAGGAAACTTGATGTTGTCATGATCTATAATAAGTTTCAGTTATGGATCCATGGAAAGTGAAATGCAAAGGATTGTGTGGATGCTTTCCTCTTGGCCAACATATTAACAGGATGGTTTCCCTCTTTATGGATATGTGAGATGTATATGTTGAGTTTCTTCAACTTCCCCTTCAGTATTTTAATTTCATTAATTAAGTACCAAGGTGTGTTATTTTAATTGCCCTCCTTTGTAATGTGGATAAGTGTTTTAGAATCAATTTCCATCCAATAATGAACCAAAGGTTGGATTGAGGCCATCCAGATAGCATAGCTACACCACCTCATGGGGGTAGGGATGTTGGGTGTGTCCCTCTAGTGGCATTAAAAGTGGAGAAGATGTTTGTGACCTCTAAAAATGCCTCTAACTCTTGCAATACCCGTCTTGTAATCATAACTTCCATCCATATTAATTTTGATGCTTCCATGTGTCAATTTTTATTAAAACACAAGCTCCCAGCTTTTCCAGTTTCTTTTTTCTTCCCCAGCTGGTATGCTAATATTCAACTTCTTTCAACGTACTTTGAATTCTTAATAGTCCCATAGCTAATTGCCTTTCTCAGATAGAATTTTGTATTTCTGATGATAGTATCTGCTATTATTTTGGTGCTTTCATGTTTTACCTCATTGCTAGCACACCAAATAAATCACAGTATAATTAAATATGCAACCAAAGAGATGTTAACTTTCCATGTTTCCATAGTTTGTCAATTTTGAAGTAATTCTAGAAGGGAGTTTAAATTATAGTTGATGTCTAAATGGAGTAGATCAAAATATTCATTCCATATCTTCTTGTTAAAACTGCAATGGATAAAACAATGTGGTATGCTTTCTTCCTCATTCCCACATAGTAGGTAGATTGAAGGTAGCTTTAATCCCTTAAGTTTTAGAATATCATCCATAGGGATTAAGTTATGCATTAGTCTCCAATAAAAGAATGAAATAGAGGGTTTAATAGTAGGATTCCAAATCACATTTCCCCATGGAACAATTCTTTCATCTCATCACCAGTTGTTATATATCAATTTGGGTATTGATACTTGGTTAGTTTTATCTTTAATAACCAATTTATCCTTCTTAGATGAATTAATTGGTATAGAGCAGATTTCATTACAAATCTATATAGGGCTATGATTCCTTAACATTGTTTCATTCCATTTAAGATATTGCCAAAAATATGCTACTCTTTGAGAGTTAAATAGTCTTTCCTCTATCCTCCATTTGAAAAGAGTTTCAATCTCCATTTAGTGGTCAGTCCAAAAGTCAATCATACCTTCTCCTAAATCCTAAAAAATAAGGTCTTCAGCTTCATCTCTATGTTTCAACATGTTCTTCCATAATGAGGAATCTGAATTCCTTGGATTGGTGACCATAGGATTTGAATGTTGGCAATATTTACTATACATGAAGTTTTCCCATAAAGTTCTCCTTTCTCTAAATTGGATCCATAGCTTGATTGTGTTGCGTTTGATGTTATCCCCAAGAGATTTAAGACCAAGACCCCCATTATTAGTAGGCTTGAATACTTTTTTCCAATTGACCTAATGGATGGATTTGTGCTTGGGACTCCGTATGAATTTGCTCAAAATCCTCTCAATTTTTAATTGAATGTTTTTGGGAATTTACTGAACTTGGGTGGTATATAAAGGAATTGAGTTTAGGATGCTTTTAACTAAGTAATACTCCTTCCAAATGATAGAAATGAGTTTTTTCTAAGATTGGATCTTCTTCTAGATTTTGTCAATGAGTCCATGAAAAAGAGATGAAGTGAGCTTCCCTTTATAAAGTTGAATGCTAAGATAGCAAAAGGGAAAATAGGGTTGATAAAAACCAATTCTTTCCCAAATCCATTTAATCTTGTTACTATGAATTCCTTTTCTTACAATGAAAAAGGATTTACTAGCATTAATTTTCATACATGATTGTGAAGAGAATTCCTTGATGAGATCTATATGAGATTTTATAGTCTTTTTATTACCATTAGAAAAAAAATTTAAAGATCATCTACAAAAGCCAATTAATTTATAAATATATTTCCATTAGTATTGTAACCAATTCCTTGTTTAGATTTAATCTTCTTATTTAGTTTTCTTGAGAGAGTATCTAGTGCTAAAATGAAGATCAAAGGGGATAGGGGGTCACCTTGTTTAGCCCCCCTGCTAGCTTTGAAGAAACCATTTGATTGTCCATTAATAATAATTTTGTGGTGGTTATTGATGAAGAGCCTTTGAATAAGTATGCAAAATTCATCTGAGAAGCCTTTTTCTTTGAGAGATCTAAAAAATAAAATTCTAATGTATTGTGTCAAAAGCTTTCTTGAGGTCTATTTTCATGATAACATTACCTCCTTTACATTTTCTGTCAATATCCTTGCTTAGTTCTTGGGCAAGTACTATGTTATTAGTGATATTTTTCCCTTTGCAAAACCAACTTGATTGGAGGAGATAAGAGCTAAAAGTAAGTTTAAAGTCAGCTAGAAATGATTTTGCTTATTATTTTGTTAATAATAGCTATTAGGCATATAAGTCTGAAAGAATCCCATGTGTTAGCATCCTTCTCCTTTGGTATTAGGATGATGGCTAAAGTGGAGAAGAAATTATGGATATTTTGGCTTTAGAAAAGCTTTGGATTGCATTAATGACATCAGATCTTACAATGTGACAATATATTTGGTAGAAAAAAAGCACTAAAACTATCACAGCTTGTAACTTTATATCTATCCATGGAGTCGAGTGTTTTTATAATTTCCTCCTCCAAAGTTAGTTCTTTATTTTTCACCTGTGCAACGTTAATCTGATAAATCTGCTAATCATATAGATGGGATGAGTTATTGTTAAGAGTTTGATTGATCAAGTTTGAGAAAAATTCCAAACAACTTTCTGTAATTTCTTCTCAATTGTGTATCCATCTGCCCTCATTGTTCTTTACGTTAGTCACCCAAATTTCTTCTCTTTTTCGTTTAATGCATGCATGGAAATATTTAGAGTTTCTATCACTTTGCAGGAAGCTGTTGGTGGAGGCTTGTTGTCTTAAAAAGCTTTCTTCTATGTCAATATAGTCTTGTAGTTTGTTTGCATTGTTCCAATTTTAGCTCTAGCTCTCCATCATGGCTATCTCCTAGTGTAAGTATTTCTATTTGTGGTGTTAATTAGTTCTTCAATGGAAATTAATAAGTGATGGATGTTTCCAAAGGATTCCTTATTCCATTATTTGAGGGTTTGAGAGGTAGCTTTGTGTAGAAGCCAGAGTTAAATCCAGGGGTTGTTTGGAATGAGTGAGTGTCATTGGTTTGATTCAATTTGGGTTGGATTTGAATTTGGGCATATGGTTTAATTTGGGTCAAATGAGTCATGTTGGACAATTTGACCAAATTGGCCAAATTGTCTTAGGTATGGGTTAGGTTTATGTTCAATTGATTATTAGGGAATGATTGTAGGTGTTGGTTTGAATTGATTTGGATTAGGGAATGATTTGGTTCAATCGAACCTTTTAGGTTAATTTGGGCTAAGTAGGTCAATTGGGTTGGCTTAGTCAAATTGGCTTTAATTGATGATTTTAGGGTGGTCAATAATCAATTTATAATTGATTAGAAGCATTGGTTGCAATCATTTTGGATTGAAATGAGATTTGGCCCAATTTGGCCCTTTAGGTCAATTGGGTCAACTTGGGTTAAGTGGTCAAATTGGCTTAATTTGACCCAATTAATTGTAATTGGGCAATCAAAGATTAGATAAGTTTATTTAATCCAATTTGGGTTGGATTGAAGTTTGAATAAAATTGATCATTTGGGTCTCATTGGGTCAAGTGAACCAATTGGATTGATTGGGTTGAATTAGGTTGAGTTGGTGTCAATTAGGTGATGAGAGGGGTTCAATGGTGGATTTAGAGTTAATCACTAGAAGTGTCTTAACACTAAGGAAATCTAAGTATCTAGAAGGTTCATAAGTTTAAGATGAGAAAGACTAATTCTCACTTTAAAAGTGAGGTAAACAATCCTTGAGGCAATGAATTCAATCAAATTTTAGCCTTATCTCAAAGTCAGAAATGATATAATTTTAATCTTATAGCATCATTTCTAACCCCATTATATTTAAATGTTGCACAAATTTTTAAGATATTGACAATATGCATATTAGGATCTTTAATAGGTGAACCTCCAAAATGAGAGTTTTGCTCCATTTAAATTATATATATTTTTAGTTTAAAATTATTGGATTGAATGTTTGGCTTAGTAGTATTTTGTTGTATTCCATCTACAATTGGTGTAGCATAATTCCTAAGAGTCTAGATGGTTCTCCTACTATGTTATTATCCTTTGCTAGTTTTCTCACTTATTCTCTCTTTTTTTTCTAATTTTTCTACAAATAATTTAATTTTAAGTTTAATGATACTATTTCTATAGTTTTATCTCTATGCATATAATATTTAGAAATCACAACTTTGGTTCAAAAACTGAAATAATAATACAATAAATAAGTACTAGCATATTTTCACTTAACACCACACAAATACATGTAACCAAAATGTTGAATTAAAAATAATTTAGCAAGACTAATATTTACTTAATTTAAATTACTATTTTACTTCCAATCAACAATGGCTCCAAAAACTTGATTGGTACCTTTTATCCTATACACAAGTGCACTTGGTAAATCAAGTAATATAGAATGAGTAGAGTATCATTCCCAAGAGGATTAGAGAAAAATTTGATGTTAATTAATATTAAGTTAAGTACTAATCTTTTAATACTTAGTTTTTATCAAATAAAATATAAAATATTTAATTAAAAACACTATCTACTATTTTATAAGATATTAAAAAGACTACTTTTTATATTTTTATAAAAAAAATAAATATTTTTTATTAATTTTAAAAGTAGTACTCCAAATTTATGAAGGTTTTGGATTATGTATTAAGTAGTGGAATTAATTTCAAGCCTACAATGTCAACCAATAGCAAAAATACAATACCCTATATGTGTAGACAATAAGCAAACTAATTCCTTTAGCCAATTTTCTGCCTAGTACTAATAAATTTTGATTGGTTGCATTACCCATATTTTTCTTTAAATAATTGTAAATCCTAAAAATAATCATATGTTTAATGTATATTTAGTATTTCTAGACTATCTAACACATCAATGATTATTTAGTATATTTGTTTACCTTTTTTCAATTATTCATCTAGGTCTCTGTCGATATCTCTAGATCTCACTTGATTTTAACTTTGTAATTAGCCAGACCACAAGTAAATGAGGCATGGGGAAAACCTAAACACCTTATTCATTAAAAGCATCAATAGTTTTCTTATATTAATCTACAAACAAAGTTTGATATAATACAAACATCCAAATCTAATATAAATTAAAGCACTTATAGATTAGTTATCCATAATAAAGAGAAAGAAGAAAATCTCATTAAACATTGTAAAATAAGACTTATGATAACTAGAGAAGAAAGAAAAGGACAGTAAATCTTCTAGGTCCACTCTTTGCTATCCTCTACTGCTTCTAGTAAAAATATTTAGCAACCCCCACTAAAATTCTTGATTGTTGATCTCCTTCTCCACCTCTTGCTTAAGAAACACTCTTTCACACTACCCTTACAACACTCTCACAGCACTCAAAGTGTCACTCTCTAAGTGTTTCACAAAGAACTCAAACACACACTCACCCTCTTGCCAAGAAAAAAAAAAAAAGAAAAGGTCTAGAAAAAGATCATTTCACCTTGGAAATGCCCTCTCTATATAACCTAGAAATAGCCCTATTCAATTTTTAGATGCACTTGCCATAACTATCTCTAAAATTGCTCAAAATCATTGTTGAACCATCACAAATCCATTTTGTTGGACCATAGTGCGGCAACACTATTGATATAGCGCTACGATACCAGAAGTGGCATTGTGGTGTTGCTAATTCGATGTTACGGTGCTGTGCTTGCTGCTTTTGGTTCATATTTTTTGCTTTGGTACAGTGCCATGGAATTGCTTCTGTAGCACCTAGATATTAAGCTTGCTATAAAATCATCCCAAAATAAGTCTGGTATGGTGACGTAGTGTTGCTGATTCGGTGCTACAGCTCTAGCCTTGTTGGAAAATTGCCCCAATTTAGGCCATATCTAGCATCACGGTGTTGCTTTTATAATGCCTAGGTGCTGGTCTTAAATTTCTTTATTACAACATGAAATATATTTAAAATAAACACCTTTTAACATATAAATATATGAAAAAGCCATTAAAATTACATGAAAAATTTTCAACTTTAACACTTATCATGCAGACAAACATTAGCCCTTGCTAGAAGATTCTTAAAACTGATTACCCCTTTATGAAATCACTCTAAATTAAAATTAAAATTTTCCATTCTTTGAAATCTTAAAATTATGAACCTACTGTTATACTCAAATATGGCAAGTTAGGTTTCAAAGAAATCTGAATTCCAATTAAGATTCTTGAAGCTACTTTATAGTAAGGTTTTGACCAAAATCTCTTTAATCATTTGAACTTACTTGTCACAAATAAATTTAATGAGTGTGGGCCCATAACACTAATTTTGGTTTTTTTGAGTTTTAATTAAAACCAGTGAGTTTAATTATATTTCATAGATACTTTTATGTTAAATAAGTGTATTTAGCCCTAAGAATACATTTTTGACAATTTTTGCAATTTTCTAAATGATTATTAAGTTAATTTAATCAATGGAGTTTCAAAAATACATAGCTTTTGATCTACCAACCCAAATCATATGAAATTTTAATGTGAGACATAAATCATCTCTAGTGACAATTCATAAAATTTTCATGTCATTTGGAAGAATATTTTGAGAATAATTTCAAAAGAGTTTTTTAGAATAATTTGAAAATTAGAGTTTTTAATTAAACTCAAATTAATCCTATTTTATCAACTATAAATTAGGGCTTTTATTTTTTCAATATTCTACTTATTTCACTAAATATTGAGAATTTTGGGATGTTTGGCCCGGGGTGCCTTTAACGATGGTCAAGGCTTTAGTGCATAATGGAGCAAGAATTATATCTATAAATGAGGTGAGTCCTATGAGTACTTAAGGCTCCTTGACTTAATTTATGTGGAGCTCCCCATGTGAACCTTTATTTTGGTCTTAGTTCAATCATGGGGAGTTGGTGGTATAGTGAGCTGAGCTTAAAGTAATTGGTAATTAATGAGATGGAAGTGTTCTAATGGCTAGCCAAGGATGAGGTAGAAGGTGAGAGAGACAAGTCATAGGAGGTAAACCAAGGTTTGTTTCTTTATGGACATGACATGGTTTAGGTCATCCAATTGGAAAACCAGCTTTGAAATAAGTCGAGTAAGTTGGGGTGATATCAAGAGATACTTAGGTGACTAACTAAGGTGAAGGGAAGGGTAGATATTACCACTTTGGGGTTTTTTATATTCTCTTGAACCCTTGGTTCCCCTTGGGTAGATTGAATTAGGTTCACCTTAAATTAATACCACTTAAGAAGACCCTTGGGGACCCTAAGAAGAGTCATGTGAAGTTTGATTAAATTTGGACTAGGTTTGAATGAGTTTGGTTCAATATTGATCATTTACATCAACTTGGCTTAACTTGATTTATGTGGCCAAATTAGCCAAATTGGGTCCAAGAGGTCTTTGGGTTATATTCAATTGTTATTTTGAATGTTTTAGAATTATTAATTTGGTCCAACTTAGATTCAGATTAAATTTGGCTCAATGTGTCTATTTGGACCAAGTGAACAAATTAGTCTAATTGGACTACAATTTGGCATGGGTTTTGTTCAAATATTCTTGTGTGATGATTCTAAGGCTTTAGGTTGGTCCAATTTTACTTGGAATGAGTATAATCTAATTTTGGTCATACATGATTTGTTAACTTGGGTTAGGTGGATCCATTGATCAAATTTAACCCCATTTAGGCTTCAAACATGTTTAATTAGGGTTTTCAATATTTGGAAATAATCAATTTCAAGTGGTCTTGACTTATTTTAGATTCGGCCCATTAATCCCAAATGGGTTAAATTAGAATAACTGATCCAATTAACTAAATTGGGCTTCATTTAGGCTTCAATTGGGTGTGGAAGTGTTTTGGAAATCTTTTGGTTGATTGGTTAGAATTAATTTAGATTTGGTTTGTGCTTAGGTTAAAGTGACCTAAATGGTCAAAATGTGTTAACTTGGAGTAAGTAATCCAGTTAAGCCTTTATAGATCAATGTGCAAGATTTGTGCTCAATGGGATTGGATTTAAGTTGGGATTCATTTGGTTTGAATTTGTTTAGCTTAGGACTACTTAGGTTAAATTGGGCAGTAAGGTCTACATGGGTTCTTTTAAAAGGTGATGTAATTCTACTGAGATAAGATGCAGTTAGGTTCTCTTACACTTATCTTACTTCTGCTAATCAATATAAGATGCTAATGAGATTCTCTTGCTCATATCTAGATATGCTAGTGGAATGGATGTCTCCTAGGTAATGTGTCTCCACTATGGAAGGATGCCACATGGGTTCTTCCATACATATCTTAGTTGTACTAATCAAAATAGAGGCCATTGTGGTTTTCTTACTCCTATCCTAACAACACTAGAGTAAATATATTAGGAAGGATCCCATCTAGATTCTCTTACATCTATCTTAGACGAGTTAATGATAGATTTTCTTCGTAAATGAGCGGGAAAATTAAATGATGATCTTAATCATCATTATTTAAAAAAACTTTAGTCTTGACTATTGTTTTGATCAAACCTTTGTTTGATCGAACACATGCTATAATAAATTTAGAACAATTGAGGTTAGTGTTCTTCTTGAAGGGTTTGGACCTAGAAAAGGTTGTATCATGAAAACATCATTTTATTGATGAAATATATTTTCAAGTACAATAATGTGTAGTAACTCTTCATATAAATCCCATTGATAAAGAGCATTAGAAGTTTGCCTATGTTATCAATCAATTGATCTAATCCTCTTTATAAACATTTTCTATAATGAAAGGTCCTTTTAATGTTAGTTCAAGCTTTCCTCCCATCTTACAATATGACATAATTGACCTCTTAAGAACTAAAACTAGCTCTCCAACTCAAAATGTTCTTGGATAAACAAATTTATTATGAACTCAAACCATCAGTTCATTATAGAACTTAAGGTTTTATTGTGCTTAGAGACATTTCTATTGAAGACCTTCGAGCTCATCAACTGAAGTCTAGCATTTTGTTAGTTGTGATTTTATTGCTAATGATAATCATTAATAAGAAGATCTATATCTTTGAAGGAAGGACAATATCAGACACATAGACCAAGAGAATGGGGTGGATTATGTTGGAGTCCTGTGTAGTGTGATAAGTCCACAAAGCTTGAACTAACTTTTCATGCCATTGTTGCTTATTTTCATCAAGTGTTTTTTTTAAGATTTGGACAAGTATTGTTGAATCCCTTAGTTAACCCATTAGCTTGAGGGTAGTAAATAGTCTAGTACATCCACTATATGTTATTTTATCTAGCTAAGTCTTTGATACCATTATCAAATATGGTTTGTTTGGATATGAAAAATCTATACAAAATATGGTCCTTAAAGAATTGTAAGATGTGATGTGCTTTAACATTTCTCAATGGAGTCACTTGGTGACCCTTATAAGAAAGCAAATTGATTTGGGCCAATAATATAGTGCTCTAACTCTCAAATGGTCATGATGTTATTATTAGGTGGAAGATATTAGGTGGATGATGTATAACCATTCCATGTACTTAGCATTGGTGATAGTAGAGGGTAACATCAATGCAATCTATGATCATAAAGGCCAATGATACCCAAGTATTTTGACATTGACTTTCTTTTTTAGACTCAATTGATGAGTACCACACAATCCTACATTTACCTTAGCCATAATGCTCTAGGCTTCATGTTTGTCTAAATAGTGGCAACCACATCTCATCAAAGGATAATTGGTACACAAAAGAGTGTAGGATAATATTCTTTATTAAATTTGGTGGGCTTCAAATTTTTCCTGTGGTAGTTTTCCTTCATATAAATAAATGGTTATCTCTAATCAACCACTTAACTATAAAAATGGTACACACAAGTGTTAGAGTGAATTGGTGTACTTTTAGAAATTTATAGAGAAAAAATTCAAATAAAATTTAAAGTACAATGGCAGAGATACATAATATAACAAAACTGATAGTTCATTATAAAAATAATAGTTGTAGAAAAGTAAAAATAAGAACAAAAAAAAGAAGGGCACAATGAGTTACTATGGCTTGACCCAACAAACCTATGTCCACTCTCCAGATATCCTCCAAAAGTCTAATATCACTCCTTCGACATAACAAGCTAAGAGAGACTTCTTTCCTTAATGAGTTTTGGAGAAACCTTACACTATTCCCCTTCTCTTTCAAGTGAAGAAGAATGCCACTCCCTCTCCAAAGTACAAAAAAACTTGTCTCAAGAAAAAAAATGCAAAACTCAAAGGCAAGGTAGGTGAAAAGGACAATTAAAATAATAGTGGAACCTTATCAATAAAATTTAAAGTAAATAAACATTAGAGCTATTATTTTTCTTAGATTCTCCTATGTTTAAGATTTTAAAGAGTATGTATTTATATTTTTTTGGATTTAAAAAAAAATTGTTATGATTTTTAAAGTTTTGGAAAATTAAGCTTAATTAAAACTCATTTTAAAGGGATTAAATAGTCAGTATTGATGCGACCATACTTTATGTGTGGCACCATAGAATTTGTTACTTAAATCATTCTATATGATAGCTGGCTGGGATAGTGGTGGACACAATTTCATAGACCATTCAATTCTCATAGTTTTAAAGTATTAAATCAAAAAAAATATACGTTAAATATCATGGCATCTATTCTAATCAAGTATAATGGATGATGCATGATTCATCTTCAAGCTCTAGGGAGAGACAAAGTCCGTCTACACCTTATCATTTGATTTGAGACAACCATGGCTTATTTCACTCTCAAATCAACTCAATAGGATTTAATAATAAAATGCAAGAGATTCTATGGCTTGATCATGATGAGACACCAATTCACTTCATAAAAGACTAACATCTAGGAGGTTATCTATAGTTTGAGAGCCATACCTCATCGGGGCTAAAGATCATTGGTAAAATCAACTAAGGTAGCTTTCCCTTAAAGAGTTGAAGCCCTACTTGTTGACCTCATTTTTGAATAAGGTTAACATTACTTCCAAAACTAGTAACTGTGATACTTAATCGTATATTTGGAATCTCATAATTAGACACTAGGACACTTCACTTAATGGCCTAATGCACCTTTATAGGATCTAATGCAACTCAACAAAATTGGATAGACCTAAAATAAATTCAAATCCAAGCCTAAAGAAATTGAAATCTAATGACACATGAATTTAAATTAGAGTAAATATGGTAATTAATCAAATTATCCTTTTTCTCCTTAAAGTCATTTAAACATTAAGAAATTCAAATTAAACCAAAACAAATGCAAATCAAAATCAAATAAAACCATGAAATCAAATTAAAATCATTAATAAATCCAAATCCAAACTAACATCAAAAAGTGCTAACCCATTTAACATAAGTTTGACCAAGGTGGGTCCGACCAAGTCAAAAGTCAACCCACCAAAAATTTGACCAAATAAAATCATTCAAAATGGTCTAAATGATAACATATTCATGTTTAAACGTAAATTTAGTAGAATATAAATCCAATAAGTCCTTAATTAGGCTAAATAGGTCATTTGATCTAAATGGGCCTAAATGGACCATATGGGATTCAAATCCAAATTAAACCCAAACTAACCTAAATTAATTGTCCAAAATTATTTTAAAATGATAATCAAATATAATTCAACCCATCACTGAGTTCAAATTGACCAATTTGGTCATTTGACCCAAATGAACCTAAACTTGACCCATTGAGCCTATTTTGAGCCAAATGGGTCAAAATTGAAATTAAATTCAAACTAATTGAAATCAATCAGTCAAAATCATCTCACACATGTCCTTAAGTATGCTTGGAGTCTAAAAATAATATAATTGGGTCAAAATTAGTCATTTGACTCAATCAAATTAAACTTAACCCATTTGAGGTAAAATGAGTCAAATTGACTTGGAATTGAATTAAATCCTCATGTGGCATGGATTAATTGGAAACTTAATTATCCAATAGAAAATTAGTGATGATTTAACCTAAAATCTAAAGCTAATCAATGAAAAGAAATTGAGTAAAGCATTTGAAGTTAAATTGAATCCAATGGCATAATTAACCACTAAGCTTGAACTAAACCCATTTAGATCCACCTAAACTCATCTAAACCCTTCCTAACATGGGTTAAGAGAGAATGATAGCAATCTTAGGGTATTAAATCAATCCTAACTAAAGCCCAAAAGGATGTAATATGCCATGGCAAGAAAAGAGAGTATGAAGCCAAATCCAAATTCTCCAATCCCTCATCCCTTATGCTTTTCCACCTCATCACCTTTAGACAGTTATTAAACATATGATGATCCTTGAGATGGCTTCCAAGGATAGAATTTAGGCATGGCTGACCAAGGAGAGTGGCTCTCAACCTCTAATAGCAAAGAGAGATAGAGCATCTTGAGCTAAATAGATCATTCCATTACCTTCCCCACCTCATACAAAGCTGATCTCAATCTTCCCTAGATTCCCTTGCTACTGGGAGGCCGAAGAATTACCAAAGTCTTGAGCTTGGTCTATAGGTCAATCCATGAGGAGATGATCCAATTCATTCTTTCCATAGCCTCGATGCACTATTCAAAGTTATTGGAGTCAACCCACCGCCAAATATCACTGGAATTGAGGTATGCCATTAATTCTAGCTCTTAAGCATTCATGTTTATTTTCAAAATGAATTTGATCTTAAAGAAGATCAATTTGTATAGATCCCACCTATTTCATTCACTGATGGTTTTGAAATCGAATTCGAGTGATTTTAATGGTTGGATCACTGAAAATCACTTCAAATCGACTAAAGGCTCTCAACATTCATCTCCATCTGAGGAGAGATAATCTTGCCATCCATGCCTTCTATTAGGAACATATGGTTGAGATTTAGGCAGATTGATTGATTAAATCCCTTAAGAAAACCACAGATTGATCAGAGCCCTTCAATCTTCTATCGGATGACCGATAATAATCCTGCGTGCACTGGCATTTTGACGTGGGATCCACGTGGACCCCACATGGACAAATACTGTGGCACTGTGTGCAAAGCGGTGCAATATCGGATCTAAATGAATCTGATGCTATTTAAAATGAAAATTCGGGGTTTCTGAATTTTAAAATTAAAGAAAAATACCAAAAAATTCCAAAAATCATAGAAAAAAATATAGATCCAAAAAATTCAAATGAAAGCTCAATGCACTCCTCTTGATGAGAGGAATCCATTAAAATTAAAATATCTAATTAATTTTGGGTATTTTAGTATCAATTTATGTTTGAATGAAAAATTTTAAATTTAAATTAATCCCAAACCATTGATCAAAATAATTTGAGACTTTGGGGAATTGAAATTGGTGTTAAGATACTTATTAGGATTGAATAATAAATATAAATATATGAAGCTTTCAATCGTAAACCCTAATTTTAATAAAAAAAATTAAATATAACTCAAATTAATTAGAAACAAAATATAGAAATGATACAATAACACACTTAAATACATCATTGAAACCCATTGAAACCTAATTAATCATAAAATACCAATTTAGCATTTAATTGAATTAAGTAATTCAATTAGTTAACCTGAATTTAAATAAATCATAATAAATCAAACCAAAACTCTAAAATTATGAATAAACCTTTATGGATGCATCTTTGAGAGGGAAATCAACGAAACATAAAACCCCTAAATGATCCTCATTAAATTAGACTTAATTTAGATTTTAATAAAATAATTGATATCTAATTAATCCCCAAACTATACATCTAACTAAGGTAAAATTTTAGAGAAATCAAATAAGCCAAGAATCCCACTTGCCTATAATATTCACACCTAATTGACCTATAGAATTGGAATTCTTGAATTTCTAAGTCTCTAGTTCAACTTAAATAAAATATTAAATCAAAAATTATAAAAATTACAAAATCCATAATATAAACTTAAAACATCATAATTGACATTAGAACACTTAAATAAAAATATTCAAGTAATCTAAAAGTAAAGGAGCCTAATTAAACATAAGTTAAGGATTAACAATAGGTTATAAAATGGAATTTAATTACATTGTAAAATTAATAATCAATCAAACCATGATAAACCAATTAATAAATTGAAATATAAAGTTCATTAACCTTTGAGCTTTATAATATATCAACATATGAATACATTAAGTCCATTTGTTTAAGGAATAAAATGGCTACAAATGTAAATGTGAAAGATTAAGTTTAATTGAACTTAAAATGACATAAAATTAAGGTAACTAAGGGTATGTTTAATTCACATAACATAATAATATCCCTTAACTTCTTAGGACATGATGAACAAGGATAATCACATTATGTTAAATGATAGAAAGAACTTTTTAAATAACATAATCATCATTCCCTTTAAGTTGATTGAAATGAATTGAAATATTCCATAATACATAACTTGGAATCAACCATCTTTATCTAAGTTCATTAATAAGCATATAGAAAATTCATGAAATAAATGAATTGAAATAAGAGAAATAAAAATATTAAAATTTGGATAATCAATTCAAGATGATACAAATTATACAAATCGGTAAATTGAATAATATTAAACTTAAGATAGAATGTAAGTTCACTTAAGTTAATAAACATCAATAAAATATGAACAAATAAAATCAACTTGAAAAATAAAAATGATAACTACATCCAAATGTAATAAATAAACTTAATCATCCCAAAATTAAATGAACAAAAATATAAACAAATAAAATGAATATAACAAAATGAAACATAAGGATGAAAGATAAAACATAAAGTTAAATGAAATCAAACATAAAGGACATACAAAAAATAATGGAACACATTAACTAAATATGTTTGATTGACATAATAAACATACATAAAATAAAATTAAATATCAAATATGAATATTAACAAAAGGAATGAAAAATAGATCAAATCAAAAATAAATTAAAAGAAGAATCAAATTTCAAAAGAATTAAAATTACAAACTTATGTGAAATTAAATCATCTAATGAATCTAAAAGGAATTAATTAAGATACTTAGAATCTTAGTTAGACTTTTAAGATGAATCTTCATTTTAGGATGAAGGTTTCATTCTATTAGCACTTAGGATGTTGAATAGAATGGGTCTCCCACCTAAAATTGAACTTATTGTATTGTTCATTCTTGAAAACCTAATCTCACTTTAACATAAAATGTACTTAAAATGGAAATGAAATTGTAAATCATTAAATCACTTAAAGTGAAACCACACTTGGTAAATTAAACCAATTTTAAAACTAAATGAAGTAAAAAAGAATTAAAATATAAATTTTCATAGTAGCATCATATGGTATATAGTCTAGACACCCGAGGTTGCACAACTATTGGTCTAAAGGGGGTCTTGATACCTCAAATCTCTAGTATAACAATGACATGTACCTATGAAGTAAAATTATAAAAAATTTAAATGCCTAAAATTAAATTAAATTAAAAATTAGAAATCCAAATTGAAACTTGAAACTTAGAAGGCCTAGTACTGTCTTACCACATAAACCCCCATTCTTCACACGCTAGATCATTAGGTCATGGACATTAGACTTACGTTAGGTCTTTCTGTGATATTTTGTGATATTCTATGATGATATAATTTGGAATGCCTTCTTATTATTTTATGTTGTACTGCTTGAGACTGGATGATTAATATTGATTTCCATTAGTCTCGATGGTAGAACGTTATTTTTAGAATTAACATTATCTTCTATAGAGGGCTATGTTAAATGGTACTATCATCAAAAACAAATTAAAAAATTATTGTTTTCTTGTAGATGTTGAATAGTCCCTTAACATAGCCCAATAAGATAGTTGGGCTTGGTAAACAACTAATGTTAAACCTGTTTGTATATAAAATGTAAATATTATGTGTAGATTGTATTTTCTTGATATCTATTTTATATGACTTATGATTTTTTGAATTTGAAATGTAAATTTGAGCTTAGAATTAGGTTAATATCTATAGGGTTTAGGATTAGCAGGAGCTGACCCTACTAATAGATGGGTGCAAAGGTCCCCTGTAAAGCTCAATGGAGGTCTCTAAGGGAGGAGGTGATATTGAAAGTACACATAAATCGAAACTTTAGTTCTAGGCTAGACTATATAAAAGCAGAGCTCGGCTACCCATTTTCTCTTTCTTCTGGAGTGTACATCGGTACACAATCGCATTGGCCTTTCATTAATTTAAAATTGGCTTGATTTATTTTAGGTGTGTAATAGAATCAATCAGCCAAGTTTTTTTCCTCGTGTCAGTTTCCCCGTGATTAATGGTAGGATGATTAGGCTCATAGAAAAATTAAATTTTCTACCCAATTTAAATAAAGTCAACTCAAACATAGAAATAAAATAACTTAAAACTTTACATAAATTAAAACCCTAGGAATAACTTTAAATTAACAATAAGCAATTAGCATTTATGAACTATGCTTATCATATTTCTCTAAACTCTTAAATTGACACTTCACCCATTGCACATAAGGGACATCTGGCCTATAAGGATGACTGCCTTCTTAGGGAAGTCTACATTCTCTTATTGATTTAGCACATAACCATTTCTAATTGTATGACATTTAGGCATAAAAATGAATACCTAAGACCTTAAATAAAAAATGAGTCAAAACATTTAAAAGCTAAAAAATGTTCCTTAGTTAGGCACATTTCATACCCTACATGATCTTAGGGATTAAGGAGTGAGTCTAGGTTCTTAGATTATTTATTAAAAAGACAACAACCTAGCCATCTTACATACATGAGAATAGGCATCATAGATTTAAAATGTGTTTAAGTGGTGTTAGTTGGCAGCCATTTTAGGCAGGTTATAAGTCTAAAAGAGTCATGGATAGGTTTGTTCCCTCAAGTGAGAGGAATGGCCAATAATTCCTAAAAGTGAAACTAAGTCGAGCATTTGACTTATGTTAGAAGCACTTATAGACTTAGGATCTGAAGCATCTTCTTTAGAGTAAGTGTTCAACTCTAGGCATTTATGTAGTGTTATTCTGCTAGAATCTATGTCCTAGATTTCTTAAGAAAATGTCTACTCAAAATTTTAATTAAATCATAAAATTTAAACCCAAATGGTAGGATAGTTGAAATGACCACTAAGCATCCCAGTGTCAACAGGCATTTCTTACTTCATCCCAATTAGCGTTCAAAATATATCTTTCCACTTTAGATTATTCCCAATTGAAATTCTAAAATATCATTTCTTTGGAAACCAACTTAGAAGTACATAAAAATAGCTTATTTTTTAATTGAGAGTATTCTTAGGAAGAGGCCCTCCATTCCTAAGATGTAATTAACTATAATGGCTTGCTCTTATAGAAAACCATGAACATAGTTTAAAATAAACTCTGCTCTACTTATCATGTAGTTCAACGAAAAACTCTCTGGTATATAAAAGACCCATTAGCCTTAAGAGTCTTTTATTAAATGATCTAATCCATTATAAGATAACATATTTATCTTTTGAGATAATATGTTTACTCTCTAATGACACATTTGGTCATCTAAATAAGAAATTCCTAAATCCTATGTGATGTCACAAAATATCCCCATATTACTGAAGATTGTCGATGCCTCTTCACCAATTACTCTAAAGACCATGGGCCATCGTAGCTTACTTATTAGAGTTAGTCTAGGATTACCTTCTTGTGCTTTAATCAAGTGTCTCTCAATTTATTTATTTATTTATTTTAAATGTGGGGTAGGTTTGGGATTTAGTGAAGTTTTGGTGTGGTTGGGTGTGTGGGCCAGTTGGGCTAAAATGGGATTGGTTTTGGTAGAGTTTAGATGTAGAGGGAGCTTTGAGGATTTTGGGACTGTTTGGGAGTTTGTGAAGATGTGCACTAGTTTTGGGAGCTTTGAATAAGGTATAGATACCTTTCTAAATGAACCACCCAAAGAGGGTGGATCAGCCTTTGGCTGCCTAGATAATGGGCAAGGCCAAGAATGGCCTAGGACTAATGTGCTAGACCTCCTAGGTGGTTGAGGGAGGTTGGTGGATAGAGGTAAAGTGGATAGCCCATGATTCATGAACCAAGGACTATCCAAGGTGAGGAAAACCTCACCTTGATCAAAGGATGGACAAACAGCCTTGGGTCAAGCTTGGTCAGCTCGAGTAAGCTTAAGGCTAGCTAAGGGTGTTGCTTTATAGGAGGGGAGTGGACTTTGCTATTTTGTATCTCTATTTTATTTAAAACACTTGTTTCACTTGGCATGGGTTGAATCAGGCTCACCACTTGTTGGGTCCGCTTGGGTAGGTGTGGGGGAGTCAAAGGATGAATCATGTCAAGTTTCGTTGGGTTCAGCTTAATTGGAATTTTACAGGGAAATTTGAGTTCAATCATTTTAGGTTGACCAATTGATCATATTGTTTCCAAAGGGATATTGGGTTATGCTCAAATGATTATTTGAAACTTATTGGTGCAATTGATTTGATTCAATTTGAAGTAGATTTGAATTTGGCTAGTATGTGTTCATATGAGTCAAATGAGTGAAGTTAGCTATTTGGTCAAATTGGCTAAATTCGGTGCAATTGAAGGTTAATTCATGCTTGATGGTCAATTTGGATTTGATCTTAAGCTTTGGTTTGATCCAAATTTGGATTAAATTTGGTTTTGGTTCAATTTGTCCTTTTAAGTAAAATTGGGTCAAATATAGTTAAGTGGGTCAAATGGCTAAATTAAGTCAACTGAGTTCAATTAGATGTTGAATCATGATCAATAATCATTTTAAAATTGATTGCAATGATTGATTTGGTCTAATTTATATTGGATCAAAGTTTGATTCAATTTGGTCCTTTAGGTCAAATTGGGTCAAATAAGGTTAAGTGGGTCATTGGCCAAATTGACCTACTTCGATTGAACTGGACTGATTATGATTAAGTTTCATTTGATTTGAGGTGATTTTGAGTTTATATTTTTTAACTCAATTTGATCCTATAGGTCAAATTAGGCTAAGTTGGATTAGGTGAATCAATTGACTGGGTTACAATTGCTCATGAGAAATATTCAATTATATCATTAGAGTGATTGTAAGGCCTTATTGACTTACTTTTGGAGTGAGGATTGATCACTCCCATCCTAGGTCTAGGATTCTTTTAGACACTTTGGTTTCCTTATTGCTAATAAACTTTTAGTGATTAAGGGAACACTAAACTCATGCCTAGAGACTTATAGGGAATAACCCTAGGCTTAGAGCTTACCTAGGATAAGTGGGCTTCACCTACCCTAGGGCATAAATCGATACTCATACTCATAAATTCATTTAAGCCTAAACCAAATGATTAAAACCTAAACACCATTACAAAAATATAAATTTAACCTAAGCTCAATTTGATCCACCTTAACCCAAGTCGGCTAAGGAAGGTAAGATGGGTCAACCCAATGCTTTTGGCCCCAAGAAGGCCAAATTTAGCTCCAAAATCATATGATTGAAACCAAACCAGCCCAAACTCATTTGAATTCAATTGGTTTGATTGAATTTTGTTTACAATCTAAGTTCCAAGTCAAATTAACTTGAATCTTAACCCAAGTTAACCCACTTCAATTCTATAACTCCATTCAAACCAATTCAATCAAACCAAGCTTAATTTAATTCTCTCACTCATTGTAACTATCCAATAGATCGTTTTAAACTAATCCAACACTTGCAATCAAGCCAATTAAATTAATTAAACTTAATTTACCCAAATTAACCCATTTGACCTAAAAGTTCAATCAAGTCAAAACCCACTCAAACTCAAATCAATTGTATTCAAAGCCACCAATCAACTTCAAATTCATCAATGAATATATTTCAACCATCCATAGCCTAAATTGGTCCAAATTGATTTGACCAAACCACGTAACTTAGAGTGACTTAAAAGGCCCAATTAGACCAAACTTCAATCAAGCTCCCATTGGATCAAACAAGGCAATCCAATCTCTTCATTGATGATTATAGGTCACTATTGAACACTCCACTACAATCAATTAAACATAACCAAGCCAATATGGCCCTTTAATCCAAGTTGACCCAAAGTGACCCAAAGGGCCAAATTGGGCCAAATCCTGATCTAAGACAAATTAATTACAATCAATGACTCTCATCAACCAAAAATTAGATATTGAACATGACTCAAGAACCAATTGAAGCTAATTGAACCTAACTAAGGTAATTTAGCCTTTTGACCCAAGTTAGCCTAATTTGACCTAAAGGGCCAAATTGGGCCAAATCAAATCCCAAATAAAATTGTTTGAAACCAATGCTTCTAATCAATCACCAATTGAATATTGGACATGATCCAACCTTGAATTGGACCCAATTTGGTCAAACCACCCAAATGATTTACTTAGCCCAATTTGACCTAAAATATCAAATTGAACCAAATCACTCCCTAATTCAAACAAGTTTAAATCAACTCTTCCAATCGATCACTAATGATCAATTGAACATGGACCTAACCCATGCTCAATCCAACTTGGCCAAATTGGTCAAATTAGTCAACACGACCCACTTGACCCAAATTGAACCATATGAACTAAATCAAAATTTAATCCAAATTGAATCAAACTAATTGCACTAACTCATTCCAAATGACCAATTAAACTTAACCAAACTCCCACTTTGACCCAATTTTCTTAAAATGGTCAACTTAACCCAAATGAACCCACTTGACCTACATGAATCAAATTGAGCCAAACCTAACAAAACCAAGTCTAAACCTAGTCAAACTTGAAATGACTCATCCTTGGGTCACCATGGGCTTGCCCAGGTGGGCTCAATCCATGGTGAACCCAGGTTAGCTCAAACCCATTAAACCAAGCTCTCTAAATGTGATAAAATCTCTATTTTGAAGGATTCTCCACCTCCCCACTCCTTGGCAACCATCTTTGGTCCTTCTAGGATAGAGGACCACTGATCCAACCTAACCCAAAGTTGTTGGATTTAGCCTTTAGCTAAGGGAGGGTGAGTTCACCCATGGGAAATCATTGATCCACATAATGTGGAGTGTACACTCCATGACAACCCACTAGACTCCCTTAACTACTGACACACATCTACCTCAGTAGTCCCTTACCACCTCTGGCCACCCACTCCTGCCGAACGGTTGCCAAAGGCTGAGCCAATCTTAGCCCTTGGTTCAATTAGGGAGAAGAGTATACTCCTCCCCATCCATTCAAACTTATGACATACCTTCTCTAGATGATTCAAAAGTAGTCCTCGAGCATTTCTCGACCTCTCTGTGCACCTTACCACCGACGAGACCAAGCTCCAACTAAACTTGAGAGCCATATCCATTCAACCTCATTAAAACTTCATGAAATTCAAATTAACTCTTTCCACACATTCCCCAAGCCTCGACAAACAAGAATGAATCGATTCCTGATCGATTCGACTACTGGAAGGCATCTCTCGATCAACTCTGGTGACTTCCAAGGTGGCACTTTGCCAACAGAGCTATCGATGGAAAAAGAGCTCAAGATCTGCTCAACACGACATCATGTCTTCAAAATGAAGCTACCTTTGTGCACCCATTAATTCCTTTATGTGTTTAATAACATAAAGTCATTAAAGAAATTATGATTTTCTTATTAGTGTGGAAAAATTATAAGAGTTTTATCTTAAATCTTGTTCTTTTAATTTAATTAATTCTTAAGCATGAGCCTAACTGAATTAGATCTTTAAGTGCATTGAAAATTTTATTTTTCTAAAGCATATCATTGAAGGCTTATGTTTAGGTGATTAATTAAATTAAAGAAGCTTGGGAAAGGTGATCAAATTGATATAATTAATGGATTGAATTTAATTAACCCATAAAATATATTTAATTTCCTTTCTTTAACATATTAAATAACCAACATGAGATGGAGTAAGTTCTAACTATAATTTCTCCTCTTTAGGTTTCAACAACTTGGATATTAAAATTAAACATTAAAGAAACTTTGATTAGATTTAAGGGATGTTTATCTAACTTGATTATCCTTAGATTCTAATGAAATCAAGTATGTTGTGTGGTGATATTCAATTATTTTCTCTCAATTATCATAAATGTGCATGCCATGTGCTTCATGTATTCATGTTTTAGAGTTAAAAAATATGATTGCATTTAAATTTTATGAGTTGGACAAATGTTTTATATGGTGTGGCTATTATCATTAGTAAATCTTGAACTATTTTAAAATTATATGTTAACTATGAATTAAATAATTTGAAGCTTAAATTAATAATTATTATAAGTAATTAATTATGTGAAAATAAAATGTTTATTTACTTATAATCAAAAGATAACAATTGATGGTTTTATTCCTATATTCATACTTATGTATTCATGTATTTGAAGTGGAAAGTATATAGTCTGGATATCCCAAAAATATGAGGCTTTAAGTAGCCCTAAGGAGGTCTTAAATAATCTCACTTTGCTGGTTTAATAATGGTACGTACTTGCTTAACTTCATTTATGTGTATGCATATATTGGAATATAAAGTGAAACCTTTTTTTTTCCAATAAGTTTTACATAAGTAGAAGTTATCTAGACACAATCTTTTCATAATTTTATTTCTATGTTTATGTATTTGCTTATGTGTATTTGAATTGATAAGTACATAGTCTAGACATCCCAAGAACACGAGGCTTTAAGTAGCCCTAAAGAAGTCTTAGATAATCTCCCTTACCTAGTTCAAGAATGACCCGTACTTACATAAATTCCTTATACATATTTTCATATACTTAAATATAGGTTGAAATCCTTTTTTCTATCAAATTCATGCATCAACATTTAGTAAGTGTGCTAAAACACAGGTACATTGCATATATATATATATATATTAAAGAAACTAAAAAGGAAAGAATGTGGATGTTATTGATAATGAAAGGAAGTAATGGAGTATTATTCATGTGACGGTGACTTAATTTCATTGGTTTTAAAATGACTTTCATGTTTGAATAAGATTTATTAAGACTAGTCTAAACTTAGGCTGAAACAAAATTCATAAATGGTCTATTAAGAAAGTTAAAGCAATAATGATCTATCTTTGGAAATCAACTTAGGCTAGTGAAGAAAGAGTTAAGTCTTATTCTTCTCTTCATAAAGATTAGAAAGTAAGAAGTGAACAAAATAAAATGCATAAGTTAAAACTTAATCAAGTTACTAAAAGACTTAAAGTGAAACCACCCTTAATGGGTAATTTATATAATCCTAAATTTTTTTAAAAAATCCTAATTCTAAAGCCCAATCAAGACATACCACACTAAGCCTTAGCACACAAATTAGAATACTAAGTCACCGATCTTAGTATTAGGTTAGGTTGGTGTATGTTGTGGTGATATGTTTTTTTTTATGATGTAATATTTTAGACATTAATTTAGGATTATTCATACATAGACTGGATGTTAGGTCATTATTACCTTAATGATATTTTATGTAGGGGATTGCACTTAAGAGACTATTGTAATAATAAATGAATATAAAATGCTTTTGCTTGTAAGTGTTGCTTATGTTCATAAGCAAAATCAAAATAGGGCAGGTGGGCTTGGTTACCTAAGTGCAGTATGCTAAGTCCAAATATGTGAAATATAATTACTTAATTTATATTTTTGTTTAGCTAATATTTATTTTACAGGTGTAGTTAGATTTTATTTTACATAAAGATGTAATTTTTGTAATATGATGAGGATTAGTGCTATAGGTTTTAGGATGAGCAGTGCCTAGAAGGCAAAGACCTGGGAGGCCTTGTGAAGCCTAGAGCAAGCTAATCCAAAGAAGGAAAGAAGAATAAGAATTGAAGACCCCTATAGAATTTATTTCATTTGTAAGATTTAATTATAATTCAGGCTATATGAAGATAGAGCTCAATTACCCAACTCATTTTTTTTCCAGGGTGTACGATGGTACCCGGGTACCCGACCTCACTGGCCTTTTTATTATTTTATGAATCTAAATGTTTGATTGTTATGTTTAGATTGTGCAATATAAATGACATACTTTTCATAGGTTTCTTAAAGTGTGTATGCTTTATTTGTGGCTTGATGGGGTAGGCTCTTTAGGAAAAAATTAAAATTTTTATCCTCACTAAATAACTCATAACTAAATTCTAATGCAACTCAGAACCTCACTCTAAAGCCTAGGTAATAAACAAGATAATAAAAGATTTAGAAACCCCTTAGTTAAATGATTATATTCTATAACAGCATGCATGTCATATTATTTTATTCTTGAAAATAAATGATCTCCACTCTTGCATGAAAAAGGACAACTTGACCTTTGAGAGTGGTCCCTTATAGTGGAGAACACCTCTTCTAGCTGATTTAGCCAATAATTAAATTTTATCATGCATGTAGGCATAATTATCCTAAGCTTTGATCCATAATAAATGTATCAATATGATCCTAAAACTTGTAAATTTTTAACATTAATCTAAGTCATGTTTTCATACCAAACATTATCTAGTCTCTTAGGAGTCAGTTTAAAATTCTAGCTTCTTTCCTAATTAAATAACAAAATAACTATCTTACATCTACATAAGACCAACCTAGAAGATTTCAAAACATAATAGATGTTAGCTGACAGTCACTTTAGGCAGCTATAAGTTTAGAAGAGTTAGGATGTGTTCATTCTCTCTTGTGGAGGTGAACCATTATATCCCCATTCTTTTCGATTAGACTTAGGCCATACTTCTAGCTTGTGCTAAAGAATTTTAGACTTAGGTTCTGAGGCAGTTTCTTTCTCTCTTTCTTTGAGTATAAATCCTTTATTCTTAGCCATCTTTATAATCTTGTGTTTTTGGGTTGTAAGTCTTAGCACTCTAATAAAATTTCAACTTAAATAAAATAAATTCTCCCATTCAAAAATATAAAGCTTCATTATAGGGTAGGTTGGAGCATTCACTAAGCCTCATAGTATTTTGAATGTTCCTTACTTATCTTCTTTAGAATAAAAAATAAGTCTTTCTATTTGAACCTATCCCATTTGATTTAAAAAATAACTAATTCTTTGGTAGTCTAGCTTCAAAATCTTTGAGATATTTATTGACTACTTTAATCGAGAGTGCTCTTAGGATGCTTCCATTTCCTAGGATGAAATTAACTATGAGGGTTTGTTTCCATAAGGAACTAAAGAACTTAATTTAAAATAAACCCCTCTACTTTATCCATGTAAAGTGGGGAAAGATCTTTGGTATATACGAAGACCCATCTGCCTTAGGAGTCCTTATTAGGTGATTAAGTCTATTATAGGGTGATATTTTTATCTTTTGAGATAGTACAACATACCTTAATGATTCTATCTTTAGGGTCTCTTAGGAAGCAATATGCTATGCAAAGAATTTAGAATTTAGTGATTTATATAATAGATAAGATACTAAAGAGGGTGAAAGTCATATGTATAAGTTATCCAAGCAAAGAGATATGAGATGTATGGGGTTAGTTCAAGTGAAATGCATTGAGGATGAAGATCTTAAAATGCTTTCTTAGAAGATGGAATTGAACACAGTGGCTGAGATATTGTGATAGATTTTTAATGATGGTTATGAGAATATGAATGACTTTAGTAATCTTAGTATTCTAAGTAAAAATAAAGATTTTATTTTTACCATCATATTAGTAAAAATGAAGTTGGAGAGGCCTTAAAGAAAATTAAGAGTGAAAAAATAATAGAACTGATATTCCAATAGAAGTGTAGAAATGCTTAGATGAAAAAAAAAATTATGGCTTATGAGTCTTTTTAATATTATGTTATAGACTAAAAAGATGTCAGATTGGTGGTGAAAAAGTTTGATTGTTCTTATTCTTAAGAATAAAGGTGATTCAAAAGAGTGTGCAAACAATTTAGGAAATAAGTTAATGTGTCATATTTCAAAATTATTTCAAAATTATGAGAGATAGTAATTGAGCATAGGTTATGATGTGATACAAAGTTTTTAAAACCAATTTGAATTTTTGTTGGATAGGTCTATTATGGAGGCTATACATTTGTTGAGGGGTTTAATGGAGAAGTATAGAGTGACTAAGGAGGATATACTTATGAAATTTGTTGATTTAGAGAATGCATAAGATAAAGTTCAAAGAGAAGTGCTTTGGAGAGTTCTAAAAGAAGAAGTTAATATTACTTATTTTCAAGTTATTAAGGATATGTATACTTGAGCTATCACTTGTACTTAAACACAAGGAGGATTAATAAAGTATATTTCCTTTCATTTTGATTATATTATGGATCAATTTTAAGCCCATATCTTTTTTTACTTATGGATGTTCTTACTAGACATTTATAAGATAATACACCTTGGTGTATGTTTTTTTACTGATGATATTCTTTTTATTAATAAGATTAAAGAGGGAGTTCAAGAAAAACTTGAATTATGGAGGTCAACCATAAAGTCTAAAGGCTTTCATTTGCATAGATCTAAAACCAAATACATGGAGTGTAATTTTAGTTGTAGAAGATCTAACGGTGATGATAATGGGTGATCAAGTCATTAAACAGTGAATGTTTTAGATATCTAGGGTTTATCATGTGATAAGAAACTACCACATAGACTCAAGGGAAATTTTTATAAGATGGTGGTGAGACCCACAATGCTTTATGATGCAGAATATTGTCCACTAAAATATGAGTATAAAATTAAGTGTTGTAGAGATAAGGATGTCGAGGTGGATGAATGACTTTACACTTGGAAACAAAATGAGAAATAAATATATAAGTGACAAGGTTAAGAGTAGCTCCTATAGTAGATAAGATTAGAGAGAGTCACCTTAGATGGTTTGGTCACATAAAACACTAGCCATTTGATAGCCCAGTTAAGAGAGTAGATATTTTAGATTTGGCCAATTTTATAAAGGTATAGGTAAACCTAAAAACACTTTATTATGAAGTATAAAAATGACCTCAATTTATTAAGATTAAATAAGAATATGACACTTAATAGGACACATTGGAGAAAAAGGATTTATGTAGATGACCCCACATAGTGGAGTAAAGGCTTATTGTTATTATTTTTACATAAATAATGAAACTTAGCTAGCTTGTTGGGCTAAAAGATTGGAAAAGTCTTAGTTGAGCTTATTTGAACTTAGAGAGTTTGTCCAAATCCTCTGCTTTCTATGGGAGGTCTTGTCTTTATAGTGCCATTAAAGATGAGCCCAAAAATTAATAACTATGGTTGAACATGGATTATTTTGTAGCCTCCTAGCATGTTTTACTTTGGGGAGAATTAAAGGTGGCTGGAGAGTAAAGAATAGGGTCTAAATAAGCTTGGAGTGGCTTCATGGCGTTGCACCACATCTCCTTAAATTTTATTAAATGTCCTTTATGTCATGTAAACCTTTCTATTTGCCTAATGGATAAAAGTGAAGCATTGCTCATTACTGTGGATAATCATATATTTTAGGAATTTTTGAAATATTCTAGAAAGGTTTGGTGGCATGGGCCTCATTACCCTTACTTGGCCCAAAAGGTACATATTGGGTTATTGGGGTTAGGATGACTTTTTTAGATTGAACAAACCTATTGGGTTGAAATATGAAAATATTCTTAAGGTCCATCTCTAAAAACTCTCTTGAGAGATCGAAATGATTTGAGCATTTAGTGGACTTAATTACATCATAAAAGTGGATATAATATTTGGGCCTAAATTATGTATGCTGGCCCATTAAATCAAATTAACCATATAAAGTGTTCTAGCTAAGTAAGGTTGAACTAATAATTTGTCAATGGCAACATCATCTATAATCACTCTCAAGGGTTTAGTTAAATACCATGATTGAATTAGTTTAGTTACTAACTAAAAATGGATATGGTCCTTAATGAGAGTAAACTTTATATTTTGCTAATTGGACATAGTCCATGGAAAATTTTGCCTTAATGATGCTTGAACCAAATTTAGGACATTAAGAGGATTTCACATGTTTAACTAATTTAATTAATTCAATGGCTAAGGCTAATTTGGTCAAATTGGACTAATTGGATTAGTTTGGATCAAGTAAATAAACACATTCATTAACTAATTTGGAGTGGTCAATGAAACGTCCTTAAAATTTTAGTTCAATTTTGGCCTACTATTGGCCTAAGTTGGGCCAAGTTTGACTTTCCTAGTCTTTGGTCATGTGTCCAAGGGTTTTAGTGGACTCATAACCATACTTGAAACATCACAATGTTACATAATTATGGCCATTGTCCAATTGGATTAAGTGAGTAATCATCTGTTTATACATAAATAGGGTAAGAATAGGTGGATAGCCTTGATTGAGCCACATATTGATTTTGTGGATGGTCAAGCCAATCCTCAAAGTTTCATGTTCAACTGTATAAATTACTAGATAAATGAAAGAGATTAATTACTTAGAATTAGCACTTACATCCACTAGGGATGGTTGGACTTAATTAGTGAAAGAGGTTTATCTAGGGATTGCTAGAGTCAAACTTATAAGGTAGGAAATATTTGCAAGTGACCTCGTACATGGGTTTGTCCTAAAGGTTCACTAAATCTAACATAATGGGTTATGTTTGGTTGAATATTTTGGTGATTGAAGGATATGAGGTTAGGTTTAGTGGACATTTTTGATTCTAATAGTGAGGTGGAACAAAATTGTTCCATCAAAGACCTGATGATTCAGATCAAACTTCCTCCAGGTAAAAGAAGTCGAACATTTATGGTTCAACTTGATACGCATCATTTATCTTAACTAAAAAAATGGATGACAATTAATTAATTTTCAACCAACAACATGAATTAAGAACCTAAAACAAATCATGTTTGACTAGATAAATGTTGGATTGGAAACAACTTACTAAAATGATTAAGAAAGTAAATGTAAGGGATCTAATAGTTTGATCCTATTTCCATTCATATCTAATTCACAAAGCATGAAACATTTAGAGCTTTATATGGCTTAAAAGATTAACTTGTCCTAAGCATCTTGAGATTACTTTGATTGATTTACAAGCTTAGTTTAAGTGGAGAATCTACCACTTGAAGATTATAACATTAATAACGACTCAATGGAAATTGAATAGGGTTTATAGACACTTCAAATTGCTATCATGAAGTCTCTTGGAAAGTTAAAAAAATTTCTCTTTAGTTTATGGGGGTCTATGAAGTTTTTGAATACAAGGGCTTTTTGAAATTATGGTGAAAGGGATTCATTCTAAAGCATTGAGTCTATTACTCTCTTAATCTAAATTGAATGTTAAAATAAATAATAAGCCTTTATTCTATTATAATCAAATAATTTTGATGGTTTTTTGTGTGCACTCAATAACTTTAAAGATCAAAAATACCAAATGTGGAAGTTGTAAGGACCACTTGGTGGTATTGGCTATGGAAGGTCTCCAAAGTAGTCTGATAAGTCTTGATTTCAACTCACACAAATCCTAGAGCATTGAGTAATCATATTGTAAGCATTAGTTTTAAATCTTTCAAGTTTTATTAGCCAATTAGAGTTTAGGGGTTCATGGGTTAGCATTGTAGATGCATTTGGATTAGTTGTGCCAAGTTTGGTTAATTAATTAGTTCAGGCTTGGTCTTCATAGTTGATCGATTTTAACAAGTTTTGAGTGTGTTTTTATTGGCATCAACTCAATGTATCTTAAATGGCTTATGTTGAGTCATTCAAATAATTTAGAATATTATAATCTAAATGGGCATAGAGTCAACTTAAATTCTTTACTATAGATTCAAAAAATGTTCAACCATGCTAAATTAAATTTTATTTGATGATTAATTCAAATAAGCTAAATAGATCATTATTAGATTCATGTCCATTTAGGTTAAATTTAATTATATTAACCTCAAAGTTTGATTTTAATAGCTACTTTAAGTTTCTTAATGATAATTAATTCATTTTGGTTTTATTTATACACAATTATATGATTTTAACTCATGACCTTAACAAGTCATAAATTTGATTGAAAAATTTAGATTATTTTGAACCTATTCAAGTTTAATTAGGTTTAATTTAATTTGAAAATGTTATTTAGACTCTTTAAAAGTGTATTCAAGTTGACTAGATTTGCTTTAAGTTTAATTGGGTCAAACCTCTAAATTATCTTTAATGGATTATTTGGGTCAACTGGCTTTCCTAGAGAGTTGCTCCAAGTATGGTTCTTATTGTCCTTCATATTGATTTATTTTACTAGAAATCAAAAAATTTATTGTGTCAGCCCACTAGATAATTTAATTTGACTTCATCAGCCTTGGACAAGTGATGGTTAAAAAGCTTGTAATGATTTAAGGAGTGATCATAAGTCATTTGGAAATGAATATATAGTCTAATTTTAAATTTGAGTTGAATTATGCCTAATTTGGCCATTTGGTCAATGTTTTGAACATGGTCCGAACTGAGTCGACATGAATAAAAAATGGTCTACAATGATATTGGGTGAAAGGAAGGCTATGCAAATGACTATTTTTAATTTTGATATTAGTTAATTTTGAGGGGCATTTTGTTAAATTTGGATAAAATTTATTCAGTTTGACTAATTAAATTAATCCTTAAGGAAAAATTATTATTTGTTGAATTATGTCTATGTCATTTGAAAAATGATTTCAACACTTGTCATCTCTCACTTATGAGTTTTTGGAAGCATAACTCATGTGCATGTGCTAGATAAAAGATGAAGTAGTAAGCTACATCAAAAGAAAAAAAAATTTATTTGATTATGATAAGAAATGAGAAGATTGGAAAGCTATATTTTCTAAATATTAGAAGATAATCATTAATTAAGAAGTTATATTATATGAAAACAGAGAATGAGGCTAGATCCATATGATGAAAGTATATTTTTTAATATTTAAAGAAGAAGATGTAAAACAACCAAGGAAGGGGCATGCAAGATATGTGCTTATTATTCCATAAATGACACTTACTATATGTGCTTATGGAAACTCATCGTTGGAAAATTTGTTGGAACACAAACATTCAAAATTTACTTTAATTTTAATGATTAAATGCTGCATGAGAATTTTTCTACCTCAAAAGATAAAAAATACTATTCAATAATGGATTGAATGACAAAAAATGATAATTTTCTTATTATTATATTCAAATACTATATAGAAGATGACATTTTATTTTGAAAACATAAAAATATTATTTTACTATGAATTTATTTATAATAATAAAGAGATTATCAAAGGTTTTTATTGTCTACATTCTCATAAATTTTGGATTGAAATAACTATTATTTTGATTACGATTTATAAGATTCCTATAAAGGAGATTTTAAAAGTAGAATCGATTAAAGTAGTGGTGAATAATTTTATAATTTTTAAATTTTAATTTTTGAGATTAATAATTTAAAGTTTCAAAAAGAATTGGCTTAAATTTTGGTGCAATTCTTTTCAAAAAAGAAGAATAATAAGAAGAACTAGATATGAGAAGCTCAAAAGCCCTTTAACCATCCATCCTAAGATTGGTATTAAAAAAATTTAGTGATTTGAATTTAGTAAGTTAAAATTATTTATTCCATTAAACAATTTTAGACTTTTCATTCACCATCATAAGACCATGAAAATATCTAGAATCTAAGGACTTATGATGTAACGTAAAGAACAAATGAATATACATGAATCTTAAACAAATAGAAGAACTACTATTAGGTAAGTACTTGGACTTATCTAGTGATGTACAAAATACTTACAACTTTCAACTTCACTTAAAGTCAAAATAGACCTAACTCTGTACTTATGACCAGCTAATTCACTTAAGTGCTTCAAAACTAGGATGTTTAGTTTGATGCCATATGAAATAAGTATAATGTTGTTTATTAGGAAGAGAAATTTATTCCTAATGACTAAACCTAAAGCAAGATTAGTATTTAATCTTCAAGACAATGCTATATATTTTTAATTATTAGTTCATTTACAATACAAATATAATATGCAATCACATGCTTGAATTTTAAAATAAGATTTGGATATTCCTATCCTCATATTTATGTTTATATGTGGCTATTATGTATGAAAAATAAGGATTATGTGTAATATGAATACATACGATGACATGCCTTATGAGTTCCTACTTCATTTTAAACTTATACCATTTATTTATTTTGTTAGAATAGAAAATATTTGTTCATAAGTGCCAACCATAGATAATAGTCATGCCAACACTCATAAATAAACATGTGAAAAAATATAGGAAAAACCATACAGTTCTATTGCATAGTATAAGATAGATACACATCAAATTTTTCAATAAATTTTATAAAATAATAAAAAGCTAGTGTGACTAGGTCCACAAAAAATAATGCCAAGAAAAAATTTAAAGAGCAACTAAGCATCTACCCTATTATGGCCATCTTAGACTTATTAACTCTTATGTAGCTTATTGGTTTTCAAGTACTATTTTCCAAGTTCTTCTCACTCTAAAGTCTACAATTCTTCACCCTTAGGGTGTTTGTCCTCATTTCTTTTTTTAGTTTCTTTGTAATCTAATAAGCTTACATAATAAGACTTCTTATTTTTAAAATTATGTTTTTAAAATAAAAATTATACCTTTTCTATAAAATAAAGGTTAGTTCAATAATTTATACTTCAAACAATCATTCAAGATTAATCACATAGAATGCTTAGCACTTTCAAGTATCAAGACACATATCATATTAGCCATACTTAAAAGGGATTTTGCTAGAAAAATTATTAGTTTTTAATAACATCACATTATTACAATATTTCTTTTTTTAAGCATGATTACTTGTAGAAAATAATGTTAGGATTAATCTTATCGATTTCTACAAGTAGCCATAGATTTTATCTTATCGCATCATCACATGTCAATCTCAGCATAACATCACATCAAATCTTCTATATAGTTAAAATAAAACTAACTTAAGGGTCTTAGGGTTGTGCCCTATTTAGCATTTGATATGTGATAATTTGTGTGGGTGTCTACATATTAAGTTTCTCTTGTTATTTCACTTATTTAAAGTTTTTAATTTATGTTCAATTTAACCTTAGGTGATTCAAGTTTAAGTGATCAAGAGTTTTAAAATTTTTGTTTATGTTGTATTTATTTAAGTTTCATATGCTTAGGAATTTTCATGAGTACACAATGATGAACAATGTTCACTGAGAAGGTGAACTTTAATTATCATCAAAGGCATCCTAGGGATTATAAAATATCTTTTACACCTTAAAAGTGATGATATACTTTATAACACCAAACTATCTTGGGTAAAGTTTATGAATTGTATTATTATTCACTTCATTTTAATCATTATTATATTTTAAAGAAAAATTAAGAAATTAGGAAAATTTACATACATACAACACAATTCTTATGCATTTACATATCTAACACTTAAAGTTAGATATTTACTTATCTAACACTTTTTTATATTTAAAAGGTGCATTTCACTTCTAAAATGTGAGTGATTATGGTATATTTGATGTAATATTGAAGAATGGGGTGTTATTTATTTAAAAATTTAAATTTAGGTGTTAAATATGTAAATACATAAGATTTGTTTGGTTTTTATGTAAATCCCCAAAGAAATTATTAATATGGATTTTAAAAATTAAAATATTTTGTTAATCAAAGAACATTAAAGAATTGTTCCTATACAATTTTAAAATTAATTTAAATTAATTAAAATATTTTTTAATATTAAATTATTTTTAATTTTAAAATGAAAATTACCTACATAAATCTAAGGAATTATAATTCATTTTCAAACTTTAATTAATTAAGAAAACCTTCCATAAAACTTTAAGATATATTTGATTTTTATTTGTAATTTTGTTTATTTCAATTTAAATTTTTTTAGATTAAAATAATCTTAATCATTCTAACTTTTTTTGACTGTTTAGAGAGATAAGTAAATTATTAACTTGATATATATATATAGATATATATATATATATATATATATATATATATATATATATATATATATATATATATATATATATATATATATCTGGTTTTATTTTGATGATAATAATGTGTTAATAGATATTACTGTTTATTTAAAGTAATTTCAAGGATGTTGATCAGTTAAAGATGGATGCGATGCGATAAAAGAGGAGTTAAGTACAAGACCAAGAATATTAAAATGAGATTCATTAGGAAGTTTATAAAGTCATTAATTTAGAGGTTAATAGATTCATTAGCAAGTTTAATCCCTTATTTACTGTATTATTGCTCCCTAGCTTAACGTCAAATTGGGAAATCAATCAAGAAGATAACTTAATATTCTAAACATTATGAAAACTAGTTAAATAGTTTTTAACAAAAAAAAAAAGAATCATATAATATTGATCAATATATTTTTTTTTCTAATAATATTTTAATTAAGTTTTAGCTGTGACTAAATGTATTAGTTTTTAAACACTGAGTTAGCTTCTAAAAATAATTTAATTAAATTTATTACAATTTTACAAATTATAGTTGTATTTCATACACATTAGGTGTTAAACAATTTTGAAATTACTGCTACACTGCCACTCAATTCTAGATTAATTAAGCCCAGCAAGAACCTGCAGGGCTCCCAATGTGATTCATTAAGCCCAATAATGGGTTAAAAATTTGCATTGGCTAATTTAGGAATTGTTAAAGGCCAAAACCATTTTGGAAAGAATCAATTTAAGGATATTTATTAATGCTAAATATAAGCCAATGAGTCTATAACTCTTAAGGGTCATTTGGGATCACTTTGATTTTTATTTTTTGTTTCTTGTTTTTATTTTATTTTATTTAGATTTTGATTTGAAATAAAATATATTTAGTGGTGATGATTATTTCTAAGAGCACTCAAATATTTAAAAAATTATTTTGAGTGTTTTGAAAATAATATGATTTATTTTCAAGAGTAAAAAAAAAATGTTTAAAAATATACTAACAATTTAAAAAAAATAAAAATAAATAAATAAAAAAAGCATAAAACAAAAATTATCCCAAATAAGCCTTTAGGCTAAAATATAATATTTCTTGAAGTACTAAATACTAAAGAAATTTTTATAATTTTTTTTCCAAACCTTATTATTTAATAAAATTCTTACATTTTAGCAAAATTCCCCTCGATGATCTCGGCCCCACTTTATTTGGGATCAATTTTATTTTATATTTTATATTTTTGATTTTATGTCATTTTTAAAAATATATTTATCTAATGTATTTTTTAAGTGTTTTTATTTTTATTTTCAAAAATAAATAACATTATTTTTAAAATTAGTCAAAGCAACTTTTAGATGTTTTAATTGTTTTTAAAAACAATTAGTGCCACCAAATATATTTTACTTTGAAATAAAACATAAGCAAAACAAAATGAAAATAAGAAACCATAAAATAAAAAATAAAAGTGATCCCAAAAGGCCACTTATTTTAAATTATTCACAAGACATTTGAGAGTTTGCGCAATTAATCAGGAGGTTGCAAGATTCAAATACTATCACTCTAGGCTTTCATTGCAATTTTTTGTTGCATCTATTTTTAGTTAAGACTCCAAAAGACAAAGTAAGCTTTTTTTTTCATTGTATCCTTAGATTTATACAACAGTTTGCAGATGTTACGTATATGGATAAATAATAAGCTTTGTATTCCCGTATAAATATTATTTTGATCAGATTTATTTGAGATGTCAGATTAAAATTCTTTTTTTATTGATGGTGTCAGTATATTAGTTAATATTTCAGAGAGAGAGAGAGATAATTTTCCACAAGGAGACAACAGTGAGCGATTGCAGTAGGCTTTGCCTATCGTGCGCTACATCTTGTACCGCAGAATCATGCAAGGAAACCACATTAGTCTCCAACGTAAACAAAGAAAAAAAAAAGGACTTTTGTATGGCATTCCAATGAGAAAATTTGTAGTTTGATCGAGCTATGATTTGCCCTATATTATGCAATTGCAGTTTGACGAAACCACAAACATATTAAACAAGTTAACATATATAAATAAGATATGCAAAATGTTTTTTGCAAAGTAGAATTGATATAATGTAGCCAGTTAGAACAAAAGTGAATCAAAATATGATTTTTAAAGCAGAAATCAAAATAAATGTTGACAACATAAAGGATAATAATAACATTAAGATTTCATAAAGCTTTTATTAGAACTAAAATAAGCACCTTAATGGGTCATTATTGGGTCACCATGGTTTAAAATTATTTATGATTCAATTGGGTCTGATTTAGGTTTGAAAATGTCATTTAAATTATTAAGAAACACCTAAATATACATATTTGGTATTTGGTTAGATTTGATTAAATCAATTACCAAAAGGTTTGACCTAAGATTTTGAACAATTCGTTTCCTCAAATATGGTTTTTGGTGTACTTTATAATGATTGAGTTCATTAAGAATCAAACTCTTAAAGAAAGTCAATGATTTAATTATATGGGTTGTACTATGTAATCTTGATTTGACTTAGTCATCCTCAATCAACTAAGGGTAGAAATGCATTTGAATAATCTAAGGAGTGATCGCAAATCAATTGGAAGTCAAATTGAGGTGTCAATTTAAGTTTAAATTGAATGGGGTCATTTGGGTCATTTGGTCAAAGTGGGTTGACCATTGTCTAGCCTTGGTCAACATTACTCCAAAGTGATCTAGAGTTACATTGGGCTCAAGGGAAGGTCATTTAAGTAGTAAATTACAATTTTTGGAATGTTTCATTTTATTAGATATTTTAGTAATTTTGGATAATTTAATTAAATGATACTTCATAAGTTTAATGATAAGCTTAGAAGGAAGATGATGATCTTATTTAAGTTGTATTTTCCACATTCTAAAAATGATGTCAACATAGACTATTGAAGTCAATATAGTTTAGCATTTATGCCAAGCTTGGTTCTTATGAAGGCCTAAATCAATTTTAATAGCAATTAGGGTTAACTTAACTAAGCTTGATTTTTAACAACTTTAATAAGTTTTACATGGATCTATGAAGCCATATTATGTTTAAATAAGTTTGAATTTGAGTTGAATGGCTAACCAAAGTGTCAAGAAATTAAATAAATAACCTTGATTTAGGTTTAAATTAGATTTGATTGAAGTTTAATCTGATATGACCTCTATGCGTTATTGTTAGGTCAAAGTAATTTTGAGTTGATTTAGTTTTATTTAGCTTTAATTTTGGTTAGAAAGTGTCTTTTAGACTTTAAAGAAATACCTATATAAGTTTAATCAAGTTTGGTTTGAATTTGATTTGGCTATGCCCCAAAATGTCCTTAATGATTTATTTAGTTAATAAGCTTGATCTAATGGTTTGAGGGTTTATTTTGCTATAAATATGGTTTCTAGTGTCCTTCACAATTATTAAGTTCATTAGAAACAAAATTCTAGAAGAAAATTAATAGTTTCAGTTTTATGTGTCCCCATCACATCAACTTAATTTAAGTGGGTCATATTCTGTCATCTAAGGGTCATAATGCTCCCAAATGATCTTGGTAATAATCCTAAGTTACTTTAAAAAGTAAATTAAAATTTAATTTTGAATTTAAATTTTAATAGATCAAATTAGGCCATATAGTCAAAGTGGCTTGACCATGGCTAAACTTTAGTCTATATGACTCTAAAAGTGATCTAGATTCATATTGGGTCAAAGGGAAAGTCATTTAGGTAGTTTCAAATTTCAAAGAATTTCATTTTGAGGGCCATTTTGATAAATTCTAGTAATTATTAATTAATTTGATCAAATAACTCTTCAAGCTAATGATAGCCTTAATAAAATGGTTAATAAATAGATCCTCAATTTATGTGGTAGATTAACAAAGTATTCGCACAAATTGGCATTGAGTTTAAATCAACAAAGTCCAAAAGATAAGGATTTAAATCTTATGTGAGTTTGATTTTGATTCAATTTAATTTTTGATATAAATTGATGATATTTAGCTTGACTTAATTTGATTTGTTAATAGCTTAGAGGTTCTAATTGTCTTTTTTTTTTAATGCAAAAAACTAAGATTTCATTGAATTTTTTTTTTTAAAAAGAGGGTACAATGTTAATAAGGCTTGTAGAGTAAGCCTAAGAAAGGAGAATAAAATCCAATCCCTCCAAAAATTAAAAGGCTTTGAACACAACACATAAATTCAAGACTGGATCAAAACTAGAATATTGATACATAAAGAAGAACAAAATAACATTATGAAATCTCAAAATGAGAATAACTAATGTATAGATTAAATTTCCCCATAGCAAGAATCAAAAGGAATCTACGAAGATCTTGCAAGTAATGGTGTTAAGACTTGAGTCCTCGAGGAATTCCTTTGTTTACTTGTTATTTAGTAACCTCTATTTGTAATTAATAATCATGTTAGGTTCATGTTAAGAAATTTTTAGATTTTAATTATTCACACTCTTTTCCTTAGTTCCTTGGTCATTCACCTGCATATCCCAAAATAATAAACGCATTGAGTATCTATAGAAATCAAAACTCCAATAGATGCCATTTATACTAAAGATGATAAAGAAGGTTAGTAAGATTTAGTTAATGAAGATAATTTCATATTTGTCGTCCAACATGCATCATATTCCTCTTCTGTATCTTCTCTTTCAAAATAGTTCTTCGCTCAACTTTCCAGTCCCAAAATAATAGGCACTTAAGAAATTAATAGATTAGTATATGTAAAAGCACTAACCAAGAAAAAAAGCTTACAAAGACATAGCCCGTCAAGTATTTCTTTAATTGTGATATTCCAAACTTTTCCTCCTTGAGCTTATCTGAATACTCACTACTTGCTATTTGTAACCAAAAAAAAAAAATTATAATGAAAAAAATGAATATCCCGACTCCTGCACCGCAACGCTTCAAACCCTAGGTGCCTAACGTTGGCTGCGCTCGCTAAGATTAAAGAGTCTAGAAAACACCAACCACTCTTGCCAATAGTCATCCCCATCAAATAATTGAGGGGAGTGCAGGAGTGGTTGATAGGAGAGTGAGAGCGATTGAGAACTGACTTCTATAAGAATAGAAGGTCTGACCCTTCTTCTTTTTCATCTTCTTCCCTTTCTGGCCACACTCTCTTCCCTCTCTCTACTCTAGATTCCATTGCAAGTTTCTCTCCACTGCACACTCTTCTTTTTTGCATAAGGCAAGATTTCAGGTAAGTCCCCAAATGAAAGCCTCTTTTATATGATTTCTCGCTCTACAGGAAAATCTTGAAAAATTCTACCTGTGATCTTAGATTAGGTGCAAAATGAAGATTCTTCCTCCGTTAATCTTGGATCTGAAGCAAGAAAAAAAAACACAGTCCCATTAAATACAAAATGTTAGGCATTGCTAAGATAAAATGTTGCCAAAAGCAAGATTAAATTGGGTTTTAATTTACATTCAATTTTAAAACTTCAAGACCTCCGCCGTTAATCTTAATTCCAGTGTGAGATGAAAAATCCTCTCTCCATTGATCTTGGATCCGAAACAAGAGAGAATAGTTCATTTTGTACTAAAATATTTTGAAACCTAGCATTTGTAAGTCATTATGCTACCAAATTTCTGAAAATCATCGAATCACATAAAAAATCGCCTTAGAATAGAGTCTTCTGACTCATAGCACTAATGAGTTCTTAGGATTTTTAACCTTGGCACTCCACTTCACAGCACCACGATGCTATTGTATGATGTCGAGGTGTTTTGATCAACATCGTGGCATCACAACACTGCCTTCTTGGGATATAAAGTTAAAATGTCCACTTCATAGAGCTGTGGTGCTAAATCTTGGCACCATAGTGCTGCCTTCTCAAATCATAAGGCCAATGTGTCCACCTGAAGTGCCACAACACTATCTTGAGAGTGCTAAGGCACTAAAATAGTGCCACAATGCTACTTTGCTAATGCCAAAGTGTTGCCTTCTCTGAATTTTAAGCTTAAGTCCAACCATTTAGCATAGAGATGATGGATTCTCACTACCAAGTCACTAATATTACAACATTAAGGCACTGGCTTTCCAATATTGAGGCGCTGACTTTCCAATTTAATTTTCTTTAATTTAAAATTTTATTCAATTAAATTTTTAACTTATAATAAGTATCTAAATTATAATTAAGTTTAGGGGATAGCCAACCATGCAAATAATATGAAATAAAATTTTATTATAAAAAATAAAATTTTATTGCAAAAATGGGCCAAATAAAATTACAATGGTATGTAAAAGAAGATAAATACAAATACAAATACTAAAAAAATAAAATAAAGTAGTGCTGAGGTGCTAGCCTCTTAGTTTCTGAAATACAGAACCAACACCATGGCGCTCCACATGCAGCGCCTAAGCAATCAGCTAATCAAGATGGTTATTTTATCGATCAAAAGAGCATTTATTAATGTTTATTTTCATTAATTTGGTAACTAACCAAATCTGAAAGTGCATCAAGCATTAATGTAGCGGCACTGTGCTCGTCAAAAGTTCTATCCTTTCTATTAAATGCACCTACGAGCCTATCAAGCTTTGAATAGATTTTGATATGTAATTCCACTTTGCTATCAAATAATCAAGCTTCAAAGCTTTGATTTTTATTGTGACTATTGGGTTTATAACTCACCTTATCGTTTTGAGACTTATGCGCTTGGCAGGTCAAATAATCAACCTGCTTCAAAGATGTTTGATTTGATTTTTTATTGTGCCTCAGTGTTGTGGTGTTGGGTTTATAACTCTGAAGCACTATCTTCTCTGGTTTTGAGACTTATGTTTTCCTAATGGCTAGCTTCTCGCTTTGAAGTGTTTAGCTTTAGGAATCAAAGCGCCAACTTTTCAGTGCCATGGTGTTGAATCCTTAGCGTTGTGGTGTTGTCCCAAAGAAAAAAAATCAAATCAGACATCTTTTGTTATCCATGCAAACACCCCTATAAACCTATTTGCATTCCTAAGGGATGTAAGCCCAATCTATTTGTTCTCCATGCAAATAATTCTAATTTTAGCATTCCATAGGGTGTAAGTCCAATCTTTTCATTTTCTATGCAACACAATCTACTAGCATTCCTAAAGGATGAAAGCCCAATCTATTCATTCGCGAGGTGAACATTTCTAATTTTGGCATTCTCAAGGGATGTAAGCCCATTCTATGCATTTACCATGCAAACACTTCTAATTTTGGCATTCCAAAAGGATATAAGTCCAATATTTTCATTTGCTATGCAAACACTGGCATTTCCAAGGGATGTAAGCCCAATCTATTCATTTTCCATGCAAATATTTCTAATTTTGCTTTTCTAAAAGGATGTAAGTCTAATCTTTTCATTTTCTATGCACACACTTATAAATCTTCTAGCATTCTCAAAGGATGTAAGCCTAATCTATTTTTCTTAATGCATTCCAAAGGGATGTAAGCCAATTTTTTTGTTTTTTATGCAAACACCTAAATCTACTTGCTTTCTAATAGATGTAAGCCCAGTCATCTATTTTTCATGCAAACTTTCCTATAATTCTAGCACTCTAAAGGATGTAAGTCTAACCCATTCATTCTCTATGCAAACTCATCTATAATTATGGCATTTCAAAGGGATGTAAGTATAATCTTTTTCATTTGTTATGTGAATATCTAAATCTAGCTGGCATTCCAAAGGGATGTAAGTCCAACCTAAATCTATTAACATTCCCAAGGGATGTAAGCCCAATCTATTCATTCTCCATGTGGACATTTCTAATTTTGTCATTCTAAAGGGCTGTAAGTCCAAATTTTTTATTTGCTATGCAAACACCTACACCTACTGGTATTCCCAAAAGATGTTAGCCCAATATATTTATTCACCATGCGAATATTTTAATTTTGGCATTCTAAAAGAATATAAGTCCAATTTTTTTGTTAGCTATGCAAACACTGAAATCTACTAGCTTTCCAATAGATATAAACCCAAACTTTATTGAATTATTAGATAAAATTATAATTTAAGTTTATCATTGATTCATCAAACACCTACACAACACCTCTAGTTTACTCAGGATATTTGAGATGAGGCAATCCATGGATACTAATCATACTCCTTGGACCTTATGTCTAGTAGCCCTCTGATGTTGGTAGATTAGAATAATGACAGTCTCGGGATGATGAAACTATGGGATCTTAATCAAGGCTACCCTCTCTTTTCTCTTAAATAATCATTAACATCATACATCTAGACACTGATTTATATCAAAGAGATATGTTTATTTTCAATCTTAATCATGAGTGCTTACTGTGGTAAGAGGGGTAATTAACTATGAATGCTTGCATTCATAGGAAGTAGAACCCAGATCTAAATAAACACTAATATAATGTTAGGAGAAACCTAGTTGAATATATATATATATATATATATATATATATATATATATATATATATATATATATATATATATATATATATATATATATATATATATATATATATATATATATCGTCACCTCATGAAGATTGAACTCTCTGAACATCCTAAAAAAAGGTGTAGAGGTTTGCAAATGGATTTTTCTTGAGTGATCACTTGCTTTTCATATTCTACTAATAAATCATCTTTTAAAATTTGCAGAACCATTTTTTTAAAAAATATACCAAAGAAAGAGGAGTTAGTTATTCCATAAATAAATGCCTAAAATCCTTCAAGAGCTAATTCCAAGTAAGCATTCAAAGAAATCATCTAATTGTTAATCTTGAGCTCTATCATTTAGTAAGCATATGTGACCCTTTATGATTAAAAACCATAAGAGACTCAAGATCAATATTAATACCAAAAGTAAACATTCAACTTTACTAAGCACTCAATCTTTGTACAATTTGGTCAATTCATAAGATAAATAAATCCAAGATTCATATTTTAAAAATTAGATATATTAAATAAAGGAACAAAAAAGGACCCACTTATTGTATGCTAAAATACCAAGTACAAATACTTGTCCATTTGACCAAATGCATAATAAAGGAGTCACCAACCCAACATCACAACATGTAAAAATGATGTAGTAGATACATGAAAATTTGCTTCAAATTATCTCTCTGTCTAACCAAAATAATTAGCTTGAGCATACTAGTGCCCATTAGAAAAATTAAAACATAAATTAACATGCAATGACTAACCCTATCCTCATGCTAATTCTTTAATATTAGTAAATATTTAGATTGAATATACCATTCAGCAAGAAATGAATAACCAATGGAACAAAAACATTCCCATGTTAGAGCTAACTAATTACAATTTATCATTTAGATCCAAATGCAATTTATACATAAATATAATAATATAATATGAGATTTCAAAAAATGATACATAACCCAAAAACATCATCACCTTACCACCCTTCATTAAGTAATAAATAGATCTTATTATCTATAATAAAATAAGGGAAAGTTCTTGATAAACATATAAATGAATTAAGGAGAACTTAGTGGATATAAGAAAATTTATAACACAAAACCAAGAAGTTAACCAATTATCATGAATGATACTAATCATCAGTCAATGAGCAACTAAGCTGAAAAATAAGAATAGTGTAAACTTGCAAACAAAAAAAAAAGCAATCCTTGATAAATCTATTAAGGACCCAAAAAAGATATTTGATTAAGCCTAACATATAATATACCCAATAACAATAACAAGAAGCCTTTATCCCATTACATGGGGTCGATTGCTTGAATCATTTTTCTACAATGTGTCTCATTAAGTGTCATATTCTCATTTAATCTTAATAAATTTGTCATTTTTACACTTATTAACTAAGTCTTTTTAGTTCTACCTCTACCTTTCTTAACATATGCTGAATTTAATACATCAACTCTTCTAATTAGGTCATCGAACAATTGCTATTTTATGTGACCATACCATCTTTGGAAATTCTCTCTTATATTGTCTTCCATAAGAGAAACTCCAATCTTATCATGCATAGATTCATTTATCATTTTGTCTTTAAGGGTAAATCCACTCATTTACCTGAGCATCCTCATCTGTACAATACTTAATTTTATGCTTCCATTTTACTAGCCAAAATTCTACATCACAAAACATTACAAGCCTTACCACGATCTTATAAATTTTTTTCTTGGGTCTAAATGATACTTTTCTATAACACAATAAGCCTGATACATTCATCCACTTTAATAATCCAATTTTAACTCTTCTAATAAACTTTATCACCATCACTTCAAATAGTAGACCCACATTATCTAAAATGTTCACTCATTTTAATGAATTAATCACTCATTATCACCACTCCACTACTAAAATCTTCTATAACTAAAATTACATTTCATGTATCAAGTTTTAGATCTACTCAAATAGAAGCCTTTAGACTCTAAGGTTGTCCTCCATTATTCAAGAGGATTTTTTTTTAACTCCCTCTTTAGTCTTATCAAGAAGATTATTTTTAGTAAAAAGAATACACTGCTACATGGTCTCTTAAGGTCTAGTGATAACATCTATAACTAAAGCAAAAAAGATATGAGCTTAAAGCCTAACCTTAAAGTAATCCAATTGAAATAAAAAATACTTTGTCAATCACTCTTGTGTTAGACCATAAGTGACAACCCTGGTATACATATATTCAATAACTTGAGTTTAAGCAGTATTAGCTCCTTTCTTTTTTAGAACACTCTGAAGTAATTATCTTGGAACTTTATTATATGCTCTCTCTAAATCAACAAATATCATATCTAAATTCTCCTTATGCTCTTTACTTCTCTATAAAACTACTCAACAAATATATACATCCATTGTAAACTTAACTAGCATAAATCCAAATTGGTTTAGATAAACTTTCGTATCACATTTCATATAATGATTGTTATATTCCACTAGAGTTTATCAAAACCAATTTGGATCATGATTGTTAACTTAACTATCATACATCCATTGTAAACTTTCGTATCATGATTGTTATATTCCACTAGTTTTCTTTAAAAAATCATAGACAATAAGGTTTTAATCAGTTTGATTGACCAGTCCATCCAAAAATTTATTCTACATTCCCCTAGGTTCCAAAAGATTAGCTCCTTTGCTTGATCCTTTTGTTGGATCATTGGTCTCCATTTGGCAGAGTCACCTTAATGATAATTATCCATTCTTCAATGTGGTTTAAAATAATATTTTCTATGTAAAAACTTATCCATGAAGAATGATGGGCTTTAAATTTGATCCATAATTTGATGTTATTAATTATGATTGAGTCTTTTAATGATCTAAATCCCAAGCCTCCTTTTTTTGTTTGTAATTTCTTTCAACTTGACTAATAAATAAAGTTGTCATTTATGTTCCAAATGATTTTCTTAAACATACTTTCAATTCTTCTTTGTACATTTAAAGGCATGTTGAGAACTTGTACTGAATAAAGAAAAATTGAATTCAGTACACTTTGCACCAAGCACTTTTCCCACCAAATGATAAAAAGGCATTGTCCGAAGAGTTAATTGGGTTCACAGTCTTTATATATACTTCGTTTTCTTTTGATTTTTCTTTTTATTTTAACATTTATTTTTGTATTTTACTTATATTTAATTTTATGGAAGAGATAACTTATTTCTTGGGTAAGTAGTATGTGACATCTTTGTAGATCATGACTTAATGTATAGAGAACAATTATAATTCCCTTTTGTAACATATTAAATGACATCTTATGTGTACTTAATGCACTAATAATGTGTGAAGAGATCCATTTGATATTCATAAATATATGATTACTTAGTAGTGCATTAAAGAATGCTTTTGTGTTTATTATGTGAAAATTTTCTTTTGTTTTCAGTTCTCTAATCTTTAATAATAAGGTTACAAAACCTAGTGCATTTTCATCTTTTTCATTGAATTAACACAACATCATCTTATTACAATTGAGTCTACATGTCTCCACCTTTGATTATAAATGAGTTCTCATGCTCATTATGCCAACTACTACATCCAAATTGATAAGGACTCCATAAAAGCTGAAGTTGTCCACATTTATAAATTGTAAATTAAATAGTTATAATTTACAATTCTTAAAAGTAAATTTTTTTTCTAAAATGGTTAGCCCAACAACTTGCTTGAAATAAATATCCTCATTTAAAGAGGATATCACTAAATTAGCTTAGCAAATTTTTAGATCAAATAAGGCATTAATTAAAGACTCCCTCATTTCCTTAAAGAGGATGAGGGCATTATAAATGCTTAACTTGATGAGGAACTTCTTAAAATGAGCTAATATATTATAATAAACATTCAAACAATATCACTAGTAATTCCAGTATTTTGTATAGGAATGATTATGAAAGAGGTAGGACTTTTTAATCACCAATGACTTGTCCTTTATCTTTAGGTGCCATCTAAGATGGTATGGCACTCCATTATAGTGGTTAACCTCTTCAATGTCCTTAAGCTTAGAGACTATTATGGAGTCTACTTATCTTTTAAAAATAATCAATTTATCTTTTGTTGGACTATGATAATCTCAAAGCTCGACAACAATGGTAAGAGGGTGCCTTGAAAGTAAAAAACTAAAGCATTAGTAATAAAACTCCAACCAAGAAATTTGTGAGAATCATTAGGGGAATATTCATCACTTTAAAAATTATTTTAGTTGATTTTAAAATTATTATTTTCAATTTTACTATTATTATTACTATTATTGAGTCATCTATATCATTCTCTCCAAACAAAGATATGACATTCATGAAATCCTTTCATATTGATTTTTAGTTACTAAAAGAACAAAATAAAAGCCATACAATGTAATTGGAATGAAGGGATTGACCCCCCATTTACATCAATCACTCTCTTACTAATTACAATTTATTTTTATCCATCTCCTAACTCTAGCTTCCTAAGGTTATTGAGAAGATTGCATCCTTAAGTCACTCCTAAGAACTGACAAATTAAAAATAAAAAATAAAAAAATTATTGGTCCCTGAGCTTCATGGATGCATGTATGGAATGATTATAGATTTTATTTAATATTTTCTAGAAGAATGAGGCAAATTAAAGTCCAACCCATTATCAAGAGAAGCATACTTAGACAAAACATAAAACTCACCAAAGATCACCATTATAGATCCTTAGCCATGACTCAGAAGTTACTCCTTCAAGATTACGACCATGCCTACCTTGAAGTTCTCCTTGAGTTAGTCCTTGAAAGTAAATTAGTTCTTAATCATATGATTAATCATACAATGATGAAGACTAAATTTAGGATTACTACTCTCATTTACTTCTTTCAACTTCATAGGATCAATTAAAATTTACTTTCTTCACTAGATTCTTAAGGATTTTTTAAATAACACTATCTTGTAAGAATAAGTTCAATTCAGTCTTTCATTAATAATAGTCTATAATTTTTTTTAAAACTATTGTCTATTTCTTTTCTACCACCACTAAGGTCTTTCAAGCTGCACTTATCAAATGTTTTTGCAATTTACTTTATAGATATTATCAATTTCTTTTCTAAAACTTTCTATGGTATTAATTTTTTATATTATTTCATTTACTAAATTTCCAAATTTGATAACTATGATGCTTCTTCTTAAAGTTTAAAGACTTTGTTTAAGACATTTTAACAATTTAAAAGTGCATCACTTTAAGAGAAATGAAACTAGTCCATGAATATTCTTTAGTAAAATTTTGACTGTAGCCAACTAATGACTCATTCAATTTTTATTATTTTGTCACTAAATCATGAACTATAATGTATTGCTGAGTATAAAAAATTATATAAGTTAGTGAATTTCTACATGAACCCATTCAATAAATATGTTAGCTAATCAAAAGATACCCTTCACAAGTTTTAAATGAATTATCATAGCAAAAACAATCACTCTCAAGAAAGTTAGAACAACTTTCCCAAAAGTGAGGAAAATTCTATCTTAGGTTTCTAGTTCCATTAAACACGTTACAGAAAGGTGGAAAGAAACCCTTAGGAAATGAAACAACATTAATATTCTCTTAATAGAGCCTTCCCTTTGGAATGAATAAAATTCTTTTTGATTGCGCAAGAGCTTCCTTCACTTGTTGTTCAATTATTTGTGTAATGTCTCCATGTTGATCCTAGCTAGTTTTAAACCATTTCTTGTTTTCATTATGTTCTTCATATGTTTTCAAAGCTTTCTTCTTGATCACGTGAATAAACTCAAGTTGATCGAAGTCAACATATGCTTATTTTGAACTTGTTATCTAACTTTATAAAGTCAACATGATAGCCAAAAAATTTCTATATTTTTTCAATTTTGAAAATAAACTCAAGTTACACTATTGCTCTTTATGAAATTCTCTAGTACCAACCATATAAATCTTTTCATTAGTCATCATGACTTCCTTTGTACATTTGTATTCTATATCATCTAATTCATCAGTTATCAAGTCCTCTTGATTAATGTCAAATTCCCTTTTAACAATGTAATCTTCTTTAATCTACTTAGAATGGTTTTTATTTCTATTAATTTTTCTTCAATGCTTTTACCCAATACATAGTATGAGTAGATATGTGTATATTCTTTGTCTTTTCAACTTCCATGATAACCTTTTTATTTTTAATTCTCCCATTTTTTTTATCTTCAATTTTCTATTTTTCTACTTCTCTATTTTTATTTTGACCTTCTCCTCATAGTTCACTTCACCTCCAAAAGAATGGTTCCTAGCTTGGGTTGCCAATTCTTCTTTGTCAATAATGAGTGAATAAGATGTTCAAGATCATAATTTCTTACTATCAATGGTTAGTTATGGTGTGTGACTCTCATCATGGGGCTTAGCCTTAGAAGACTTCTATTATGAACAATAGTGAACCTTAATATGCATGCATTTTAATAAAGTAGAGAGGGTGGGTGATTTTCCATTATGAGCCATTTTATAAATAGATTATAGATGCTCCTTACTTTAGCTAGAATCAACCAACAAAATATTCTTTATCTCTCTAACAAAACCAAAAATAGAAACTAAGGTCTATTGACTATTGTAATGTTTCTCCCAAGAAAAAGTATGACTAAAACCTTAGATTTAGTTTTATCATCTTTTAAATTTCTATGTTTAATTTTCTTAGAAATAATTCCTATCATGCATTTTAAGAAGTCATCTTTAGTTATGGTCTAGTGTTGGCTCACCCTCTTAATAGATTATTAAATTCTTTTTTTTAATCATCAAATTAAAAGATCACGAAGGAGTGCTTGAAATCTTACATACATCATATTCTCCTTGGGAAAATGTGAGAGGGTGGAACCGACTCCCTTTGAAAAGTAAGGACTACTTTAAAACAATAAACTTAATGTCAACTCTAGCACCATTAATTATTCTTAATGCAAATCATTTTATTTCTCTTTAAATCTTCATTCTAAACCTCCTACTCTTGTTTTGAGTTTTAATCATTGGATGCTAAGCACATGAAGAACCAACTTTAAAGGTACCCAATGTAGTTAATAAGGTAGACTAAATTAGTGGTTTTCTTAACTTCTTCTCAATAATTCCCACCTAAATTCTATAATAGGACTAAGAGCTAAAGTTTTAACAAATCTCTATTATTTTAGTGGAGATAACAACTAGCTAAGCCCATGTCCTGGAGTAAACTCTACTATGAGTGCCATATTCTCTACTAGGATGCAACTAGCTATGGTAATAGTTATCCCATTAAATTCATGTTTAAGCTATTGAATCCAAAGCCATCTAAACCATGAAATTGTAAAGAATCTTTGTAGTGTCAACATCTTGGTTAACCTTAGAATTGAATGGAAAAGTTAGTTGATTGATTAATTTTTATATAACAAGAAACTTATAATTAGCCATGTATTTTAAAAATTGTAATTTAATTCATTGAACTTATTATACCATACAAAATCATATATGTAAAACTTCATGTGTGCTAAGATATGGTAGTTTAAGGTAAAAATTTCATTTTTATGGCACTTGAAACATATCAAATTTATCCTTGACAAGGTTTCAAATTTTGAAATTCTAGGGAATTTAAAATTTTATTTTAAATGGAGTCAAATCTAATCCACTGAATTTATGCTTAGTATATTGATTCAACAAATTTCAAGATTTTAAAAATCTTAAGAATTTGATTGATTTAATTTTAGCAAAAGTTTATTTTAAAATTTTAAAAAGATTTAGGACATTAAAATCTTACTTATTTAACTTAGGCTTATTAAGAGATTCTTTCATTTATATGCTGACAATAATTGGTCAAGACATATGTAGGTCATAAGAGTACTATTGATGCATAAAATTTTTCAGCATTACTAATGATGAAGAGAGGAATTATCTTTAATGGAGTCTCCTAAAAAACTTTGTAGGAAATTTAGTTATAACCCACAAAATTTAAATTTATTTTATTTTGTGATGGAATGCAATATTAAGAATAAAATATTCTATCAAAAGATAGAAATATTATTCTCTAATATATATATAAAGTCTATAATAAAGCTAATTTTTTTTATTGTATCTAAATACTACATATAGAATGACATACTATTTTGAGAGATAAAAATATCATTTTACGATAGATTTAAAGGCATTAATAGGGAGATTATCAAAGTTTGTTTTGTCAACATTCCAAGAAATTATTAAAATTAAATAAATTTTATTTTGATTATGGTGTCCAAGCTCCCTATAAAGATAAACCCCTATAATTAACTACATCATTTGAGTAAAGAATCCAAAAAAATCTTAATTAAAGTAGCTGGTTGATTATTTTATGATTTTCAAAGTTTAATTTAAGGATCAATAATTTGGAATTCTAGAAAGGACCAGTTCAAAGTTTGGAATAGTTACTTTTTGTGGACAAAAAAAGAAGAACTATTAAATATTGAAATACTCAAAGGTACTCCAATTATCCTACAATTAGGATTTAAATTTTTTTTTGTGATTTAAATTCATTATGATCCAATAATTTATTTTATATGACAATCACTATCAAGTAGTCACTCAAACTTAAGTTTAGTGATATGCATAGAACAACTTCATTTGATGTTGAAATAAGGTTGACCCCACTAAACTTACAATCTTTCCTAGAAAGGATGACCAACTAACTCATTTAAGTATTTTAAAATTATGAAGACTGATCTAATGCAATAAGAGGTAAGTATGTTGTTATTTACTAGGAAGAGAAACTAAGTCATTGCCCCTAAAGCTGAAAGCACAATGCGTATGCAATGCTTTTAATGGACGCTTTATATTTTAATAATAGTTTGTTTTAATGAAAATCTACACATAATGTATATGTTAACATTTTGGTGAAAATCTATGATACTCTTTATATCCAAGAAGTGATGCTTATCCTCATAAGTTTAGAGTTTCCTACATGTGCTTGTGTGCATGATTGTGTACGAAATACATAGAATATGTGCAATATAAATGTATATGGTGGGATACCTTATGAGTTTCTACTTCATTTTGAACTTATGTCTTTTCTTTATTTTAGTTAAAAAAAAATTATTCTAAAGTGCCACATAAATATAGTAGTCTAGGTAACACCCATTGATAAGCCAGACAATGAACTTAGGAAAAAAAATATGTAGTGCTAATGCACAATAAAAGATAAAACTACATGAAATATTCCAATAATTTAATAATATAATAAAAGGCTAGTGTGGATGGATCCATAAAAGTTAATACTAAAAAGAAAAAAATATAAATGACAATGGAGCATTTTTCTTATACATCCTACTAAGACTGACTCATCCTATGCTTATTCAACTTTTATCTTCGAGGTTCTTCTCACTCCAATGACTATAAAGCTTCATGCTTAGATTTCATCCTTGTTTTCTTTTTGGCCCATTGTCATCCCACAAGCTTATATAATAAAACATCTTATTTCGAATAGTTATATATTAAAATAGAACTCACATCCTTTTCCTACAAAATATAAGTTAGTGAAGTAGTTTATACTTCAAAAATCATTCAACATTTATCACACAAAATGTCTCACACTTTTAAATGCTACGCCACTTATCTTATTGATCATGCTTAAAAGAGCTTTTACGAATTTTTGGCAAGCACACTCAAGCAAAATTAGTAGTTTTGAACAATATTATATAATTATAGCATTAATCCATTGTCAGCATGAGCACTATAAAAAATAATATTAGGATTAAAAGTACTAATTTTTATAAGCAATTAAAAATTATATCTCATTATAGTTTCTCATCATATCAATGACAACACTATATCACAACAAATTTTCCAAAGAAGATAAATAATTCTAACCAAAGAGTCTATGTGTTGTCCTAATTAGCATCTGGTGTCTGCTTACATTATGTTGGTGTCTAACAATTAAGTTTCACCTTTTGTTTCAATTTTCTTAAGTTTTTAATTTATTTTTATTTTAAATTGAGGAGGCTAAAGTTTAACTACTTAATATTTTGATATTTTTATTTGAGTTTTATTTCTTTAAGATTCATATAACTAAGCTTTTCAGAATGCAAATACATGAATAAAGTTCATCGAGCAAGTGAATATTAAAATCGAAGGCATCCTACGCATTATAGATATCTCTTGCACTGAAAGAGTGGAAATATATTTCATAACATTTTCAAACTAGACTAAGTAAATTATATAAAATATTTATTAATTAACTAATTTTAAATGATAATTTATTTTATTTTTTGAAGGAAAATAAATAATGAATAAATGAATTCTTAAAATTTTTAAAAATATTTAATAATTAGAGAAAGTTAAAGTAACATTTTTTTATAAACTTTAAAATTATTTTAATTATTATTATTATTATTTAAGTTAAGAATTAAAAATATTAAAAAATTAGGAAATAAAGAAAAATTTCTTTTAGCCTCTCATATAATTTTTTAATTTATTGAATTTTTATTCGTACTTTTAATGTCTTATTTATTATTATAATATAGTTAATTATCTATTTAAAATTTAAATTTTTTATATTAAATTAACCATAAATATTATAAAATTTTGAGTTAAAATTTTCATGGGTTATTCAATTAAGTTAAAATATATAATTATATTGATTAAAATATTATTTATTAAACTTCAATTTTTATTTGAGCTGATTTAGTGCGTTAATTGCTTTAAGTGGAAATTTATTTTACATTTTAAAAGTTAATTTTATATATATATATATATAACTTTTATTTTTAAGAGTTAATTATTGTTTTTATATTATTATTTACTTCATTATTTAATTATGTAATTCTTTTATTAGAATGAAGGATGATAATTTTTTTGAAGCTCTTTAGTTAAAGGGAAAACTAAAACTTCTCTTTTAGGATTCTTTTAAAATTTTGTAGATTTTATTTTACTATCATATATGAAATTTATTTAATTTTTTTTTGAAGTATGCTTAAACTTTAATAATTTTGAAATTTATAACCCAAAATCCCAAATAGCCACACATAATAATTTGGGGTTGATTAAATTTATAGTTTAATTTTAATTTTATTAATTTAATTTTTGAGATTTCCTTCATTACACTAAAATTATCAAATAAGAATTAGGCTTTTATTTTGATTGGATTTCTCTCAAAATAGTGATTCTAAAGAGGTATTATCCATAAATTTTTAATAATTATAATTTTTTAAAAGTTTTAGGTAATTTTTTTGGATTTATTAATATTATATTTTCATGATGCTGAGCAGTCACACGCTTTACATATGGTGTATTAAGATTAAGGAACCTATGGTTGAGGTGAAAAAGTTAATAACCAAGATTATTTTCAACCATGTGATCAAAGATCAAATGATTTAGATCAATCCCTTGATTAAAGGAAAGGGTACGAATCGCAGATAATATGATGCAATTATTGGCATTTATTTTATTTAAAAGGAATGGATGATGTTGGTGTCATCTTCTTTGTCCAACAAAAATAAAGGTTATTTATGCTAATGTCATTGATGCTAGTGGCAGAGAAATGATTTAAAGAATCTTTCATACATAAAAGATCAAGAAGTAAACAATGAGAGGATTTATGGTTGGATCCTAATAAAACATAAGTCGATTTCATAAAGCATTAGATCTTAGAGATTGAATTAGTGGTGTGGGTAGAGCACATGCCACTTAGGGGAACCAAATTAGTGAATGGAGGCTCTCATAAGATTCCTACGAGAGCAATGAAGGTCTTGGTAATATTTTGTTTAGAGTGGTATTCAAGTCAGACAAGTATTTTAGCAAACACAAGATAAAGAATATAATTAAATTCAGACACCCAAATTCAAACAATCATAATGCCCTCCACAAAACTTTAAATCATATGAAATCAATGTCAATTTATAAATTGTTTCATAAACTATTATGTAGACTAGATATTTTTTGTGAATTTCTCCTAAGGCTGGTCACTGAAAAAACTATCTAGCCGATTGGGTGGAATGACAGTTAGGGTTGAATAAACTCAACAAAGTAGTGGAGTTAAACACCAATTAACATTTATATTTACAATATAAATGATTGTACTACAATTCTAAAGAATTTTACTAATTTTTATGGATTTTAAGAATACCAAAAAAACACAACAACCAAAATGGGTTTTCTAAACCCAAGAGCTGGTCAACTAATTAAAAAACTTATAATTTGGCTTTTTAATCAAAAAAAATTAAGGAGAGAAATTTTATAACATAATATAGATTATTAACAACATGTCATAAAGGTAGAAAATAACAACACATAAAATTAGGCTATTCATCAAAGTAGCTTTATGAGCAAGATCACCAAACTAATCCATCTTTATTGACTAGCCACCAAGCCCCAACCAAGAAGAACCTAATAAAATTTTGGTTTAAAGCAACAACTAAATTAATTTCACAATAAAAATGAATGTTTAACTTAACATCATTTCAAATTATAAGTGGATGAAGAAGTTGTTAAAGAGTTTGGAGCATACCGCATGGTAATAACTACTACCTCCTCACATAACCTTCAACTCATTTGTTTATTAATTATAATTAATTAAATATTTAAATTAATTAACTACAATAAATCTCATATCTCTTTATACATTACACAAAATACATACAAAGTACTCAAGCATGACATAAAATTGCATACAATTACATAGGTTTATCAATAAGCATTAAAGCATAACATATAATTGATGTAAAATGAAAAGAGCTAAAAATATTCAATGACTTCAAGCCACATTCCCCAACTCCTTCATACTCCATGTAATGAGACCTACTTCCTTAGTTTTCAATTTTCTTACTTGAGCTTTTGTGGTTGAACCTTCTCTTGCTTCATGTGCTCCATGTGCTGCATCATTTCTCTTAGGTTCCAAAAAACTCTTCACTGAAAAGCTGAAGTCTAGGAAATCAGATAGAAGCTCAATGCCAACTTTTCTAAATTCTCTCAATCAATTAAGTGCCTTTTATTGGTGGCTTATCTCTCCATCTTATGATCTCCACTCAAATCTGCCTCATATATAGTAATGTGATCTATCTCAAAAATTGAATGCTGGGTTGACACGTACAAAGTGTGATTTTATTTATTTATTTATTTTTGTAAAAGAACTATCATACACATTTAGAGGTTTGTTATGTTGAATCTGAATTTATCCATGAAGTGAGGCAGAATGATCTGAGATACTTAGAAAATTGGGTTAGGAAAGATAGAGTAGCAAAATGATAATAATAATAATAATAATAATAATAATAATAATAATAATAATAATAATAAAAGAAGTGCAAAAAATGTCTTTGATTTTGTTATTCCACAAGAATTAGTACAAGTAAAGAAAATTATGACATCACACCCCCCACTCCCCCTCCCAGCTTTGAAAGGACCTTTTTTATAATAGTGGGGGAGATAATTACATTTGGTAAGTACATGTAAGAAAAGTGGAGTACAATTAGAGAATCTTCTTAACACAAAGCGAGTGTTCTTCAGAGATAATAAGCTCCATAGCCCATTGGATAAGTATACTTTCTACTTTTTTATATGGCTAATTGGTATATCATGATAGGGTCATTGCACTTTGGCTGTTTGTGTTGTTCGATCTTCTTTGGTTACTCGCTAGTCTTAGCGAGTTTGCTTAGGTAGCCAAGTTTTACATTTCATTCCTCAAACTTCCTTCTTTGACCCACCTTGTGCATGACAAGTTCTTTTTATCAAGTAGCTCGCTTCTATAGATTTGGCCTTGTTCCAGTGGCCACTCATTTTGTAAGCTATTTTGTCTTGCTCATATATTTGGACATATGTTTACCTCACTTTTGGAATGAGGATTCATCCTCCCTATCCTAGACATAGGGATTTCCTAGAAACTAGAATCTCTTTAGTCATAAGACACTTTTAGTGATTAGGTGAACACTAAACCCAAGCCTAGAGACTTAGGAAGGTGTACCATAGGTTTAGGCTATGCCTTAGGACCAAGGGAACCTACCTATCCTATGGCCTAACCCATGGCCTATGCCTATCCACTCATCCAAATCCAACCTCAAATCAGTACAATCAAACCCCAATTAAATCCCATTTCATATCCAAGCTCTAAGCCAAAATAATTTGAACCCAAACCCATCTTAATCCTATGATCCAATTATATGGACTTAACCCAAAGCTCCTTCAATTAAACCAAACCTAATTGATTTTCACAAAAGTATTCCAACCAAATCAATCAAACCAATCAAATCAATTCAATTAACCTAACTTAGGAGCCAAACTCCAATTAAATCCAAATCAATTGCAATCAAAATCATCAATCAATCATAAATCAATTATCAAACTCAATTCACCCTAATTCAACCCAATCCAACTCAAATTGACCCATTTGGTTCACTTGACCCAAAGTGGCCTAAATATCCCATTTGATCAAAACTCCAATCTAACCCAAATTGGATTGAACCAACCCATTCAATACCTCCACAATGATTGTTGATCACCCTTGATTGTCCAATTGCAATCAATTGAGTCAAACTAAGCTAATTTGATCACTTGAACCAAGTTGACCCAATTAGCCTATATGAACCAAATTGAACCAAACTTCATTCTAATCCTAATTGATTGAAACCAATGCCTTTAATCAATCATAAATTGAGTATTGAATATGATTTGACCAGTAATTGGATCCAACAAAACCCAATTGGCCCCTTGAACCAAGTTGACCTAATTTAACCTAAAAGAATAAAATTGAGTCAAATCTCAATATAATCCAAATTGATTGAAACTAATGCTTCCAATCAATCATGAATTAATTATTGAACATGATCAAGCCCTTGTTTAAACCTAATTTGACTAAGCCAACCCAATTGACCCATTTAGCCCAAATTGACCTAAAGGGTAAATTGATCTAAATCATTCCCAAATTGAAATTAATTGAAATCAACACCTACAATCATCTTCAAATCATCAATTGATCTAAAACAACCCCTAACTCAAGCAAATTTGATCAATTTGATCAAATTAGTCAACTTAGCCCATTTTACCCATATGATCCAAATTCAAACCCACTTCAAATCAAATCAAACCAATTGAACCTAAATATCTCAAATCATCATTTGAACATGACTCGACCCTTGGCTTGACCCAATTGGACCCATGGGTCAACCTAACCCAATTAAACTCAATTTGACTTACATAGGTCAAATTGAGCCGAACCCAACCAAACCAACTCAAAACCCAACCAAACTTGGCATGACGCATCCTTGGGTCACCATGGGTCATCCCAAATCAAACCCAACCCACCTTGGACCCGAATTAGCCCAAAACCCTTTAGGTTAACCCCTCCAAATGGGATAAAATCCCATTTGGATGGTCAAATCCACTCTCCAACCCTTGACAGCCACCCTAAGCTCAAATTGGACATGATGACCACTGACTCACCTAACCCAAAGCTTATTTGGGCCAGCCATGAGCCAAGTGGAGGTGAGATAACCCATGCCATCCCATTGAAACACTTGGAGGAGGTGGTACACTCCACCTCAGGCCTTTCTAGCCCACTCCCTACCTTTAGCCACTTTAGGCACCACCTCGATCCTCCACGTCCTCACGCTGTGGCCCAAGGCTAAAGGTCAATTTGTTGAATCAATTAGGGAGGAGAGTATACTCCTCCCCATCTCATTCCAACCACAGGTAGAGCTTCAATTAGTCGAGATGAGCTTCCCTAGAGCCTTCCTGAGTTCCCCTGAGCTTCCCATTGTCGGTGAGATTAAATTCAAGAAAAACTGTGCCTCCACTTCGTCCAACAAAAATGAGCCTCCACTTCGTCCAACTCCATTTAAACTCCACCAAATCAAAATTAACTTCACCCACACCTTCCCCAAGCTCTGGCGAGGTGAAATGAATCGATTCCTGATCAATTCGAGCATCGAAGTCCACTCCTAGACTAACCCGGTGACATTTTCAATGATGTTTGGTCCACAGAGCCATCAACGAGGAGGCAACTCACAAGCTTCTCAATAGGGCTTCATACCTTAGTAGTTGGACTGCCAGTCTTGAGCTCCAGCGAGATAAATTCTGGAAAATTATAGAAATCCTCCTAGGCATTGATCTTTTATAAAAGAAATCTTGATTTTGTGCAATTTATATCATAGGATCTTCTTAGATCTATCCTTTGAAGGTTTTGGAGTCGATCCCGACAACTCACGAGCTCCGGTGAGCTTGGATCGAGTGGAGGAGGGCGGACAGTGTCCATCTTCTGTCACTCGAGGGACAAAAGATCAACTATCATCCATTTGTGGATTAGAATAGACGGTCGTGATTAACCCGCTCATTTATTTGATTTAATCCATTAAGAACCACAATATTAATCCCCACCATCCGATTCAAGATCAGATGACTAGGATGAAAGCGCATCCGCTGCTGCTGACTCAGCACATCGCGTCGGATGGTTTAAGTGACCAATCCTATGACAACACATGGAAAACATTGCCACATCAGCTCCTGCATGGCGCCAACGAGATTAGGTCTTAATTAGGCTTAAAAATTTATTTAAATCACCCTGAACTTTGAAAATTCATAAATAATTATAGAAAATTTCTAAAAATATGAGTAAACCTATTTTGGAAAGGGTAAATAGAGGAGATTTTAATAAAAATAATTTCTCTATGTTTTGAATAGTGAATATAGCTTAATTAAGGTTTGAATTTATCTTTAATTAACTTAATTAAACCTTAATTATTTGGCTAATGAGTGTCAAATTAAATGTGTTGATTTTATGGATGTCCTGTACCTCCTATAATTTTTTTGAGATTTATTGTCTACGTAATTAGGAGAATTTGAAATTTTAATCTTAATTATCCTCCCAAATTAATTTAATGGTTATTAAAATGAATAAATAGTAAAAGTTTGATTATTAATGATTATTAATGATTATTAATCATGATTAATAATGGGAACGATATGGGTGAATGATCAAGGCCTCTTCTTTGATGATTTGTTTAAGTTTCTTTCCATGGGAGGGTTTAATTAAATTATGAATTAATTAAGGAATTAATTAAAAATTAATTAAGCAATTAATGGAAAAGTTAAATCAAATTAAGATGATAATTGCTTTAGATAATTTGAATTGAATTTGTGGGTTCCTCTTTATGTGTTTAATAACATAAAGATCCTTAAAGAAATTATGATTAACCCATGGGTGTGGGAAAATCATATAAGTAGTTAATTAAATTCTTTAATTTAATTAATACTTAATTATGAGCTTCATTGCATTAGGTCTCTAAGTGCATTGCAATTTAAATTTCCCATTTGCATATCATCGAAAGCTCTTAATTAAATGGTTAATTAAGTTAAAGAAGCATAGGAAAGGGTAATTAAATGGATTGCTTAATGATTCAAACTTAATTAACCCATAAAAGTCACTTAATTAGCTTTCCTTAAACACTTCAAATCATCAACATGGGATGGGGGTAAAAACAACAAATTTGTTATTTCTCCTCTTTAAGATTAATTACTCAAAACCAAATATCAAATTCCATAAGAAGCTAAGGTTAATCTTAAATGACTTGATTTAATGTGATTATCCTTAGGAATTAATGTAGTTGAATGAATTATGTGGAATTATTCAATTATTCTTTTTCAATCATCATAAATGTTCTTTGTCATTTGATATCATGCATTCATGCTTTCAAATAAAAATAATCAATTGAATTTAATTATGTGAAAGTTGCATGTGTTGAATTAATTTTATTATATGTGTGGATATTATCACTAATAAATTTTAAAATTATTTTCAAAGTTATAAATTGATAATGAAGATTTGGATTGATGCTAGCTATGAATACTACATATGATTTGCATGTGCTTATAATCTAAACATTCTAATATATTGTTCTATCATTATGATTCATGTATTGGTTTACATAGGTTTGAATGATAATGAGTATATAGTCTGGACATCCCAGAAATGAGGCTTTAAGTAACCCTACGAAGGTCTTTGATTACCTCACTTCCCTAGTTAACAAAGGCACGTACTTATTAATTTGAATCCTATGTGTACTTGTACTAGAATTTGGATAGAACTTTATTTTATATGTGTAAATAATTTAACAAAAATACAATCTTTTCATGATTTTCCTTCTCATAATTGTGTGGATACTCATGTATATTTAAGATAGCAAGTATATTGTATGAACATCCCGAGAATATGAGGCTTTAAGTAGCACCAAGGAGGGCTTAGATTATCTCACTTTCCCGATTTAAATAACGACACATACTTGCTTACATCTTTAATACATGTGTGTGTGTATTTAACTAAAGAATGAAAATCCTCTTTTCTACAAAAAATACATGCATTCATAATCGTCTAAGTGTGCCAAAAAATACATTGCATGTATAGGTATGTTAAGTCCTAAGTCATGTGCATGATTATTAATGATGAAAAGGAATGGTGCAACATTATCTATGTGATGATAATTCAATTCTATTAATCTTAAGATGCATTTCACATTAAATAGGATTCTTTAAGATTAACCCAAACTTAAGAATAATAAAATATTTAATGAATCATTCACTAAAAGAAATCAAGTCATAACAATATGCCTTTAAAAAATAACTTAAGGTAGGGATGAAAGAGGTTAAGCCTCTATCATCTCTTTACAATGTATAGATGCTAAGTAAACATCAAATAAAATAAAGCAAAAATACAAATTAAAATCCACCAATCCTCTAAATAACTTGAAATGAAACCACCCTAAATGTATAACTTAAACAATTCCAAACCTTAGCCAATTGCAATTCTAAAGCCTAGCTAAGACATACTACACTAAGCCTAAGCACACACATTAGAATGCTAAGTCACCACTTCTAGCTTTAGGTTAGGATGGTGTATGTAATGATATTGTGTTTTATTTTATAATGTAATGTTTTAGAAAGGATGTTAGGATTGTGGCGCATAGATTGGATGTTAAGTCATTGTTAGCCTAATATTATTTTTTGCATGGGATTATGCTAATGGGCCTCTAAAATAAATATAAATGCTTCTACTTGCATGTTGCTTATGCCCCTAAACATAATTCATGATTAGGACAGGTGGGCTTGGTTACCGATATGTAGGGTGCTAAGTCCAAATTATAAAATATAATTGCTTGAGAATGTATGTATGTTTAGCTAACGTCTATTTTGCAGGTGTAGTTAGATTGTACTTTTTCATGAATATGTAATTTTGTAATAGGAATTAGGATTAGTGTTATGGGATTTAGGATAAGCAGTGGCTAGAAGGCATAGTCTTGGGAGACCCTATGAAGCCTTGAAGTAAATCAAATTAGAAGAAGATTGAAGAAAGAAAAGTAAGGAATGAAAACTATCATAACATCTAATTTAATTCTAAATTGTAATATTCTTTTGTAATCCAGGTTATATAAGGGTACTGCTGGCTACCCAATTTTCTTTTTTTTTTGGGTGTACGGTGGTACCTGGCTACACCAGCCTTTTATTCTTTAATGATAATCTAAATATTTGAATGTTATGTTTAAATTGTGTAATAGAAATTACATATTATTCATAGTTTCTTAAAATTGATGTTTGAATGTGTGGCCTGGATGAGGTAGGCTCGCCTATATGTGATAGGCTCTTAGGATAAAATAAATTTTTTGCCCTAATTAACAGCTTATAATTAAAAATTTAAAATAACTTTCAACATCATTCTAAAGGCTAGGATATAATCAAGATAATTAAAAGAATTAGCAACCCCTTAGCTGAATGTTGAATGTCTAACATCATGCATATCATCTTATTTCACTCTTGAATATAGAGGGTCTCCATTCTTGCACTTTAAAGAATGCTTGACCTATGAGAGCACCCCCTCATGATAGAGAACTCTGTCTCTTTCTAATTTGGCCAATAACTCAATTTTATCATGCATTTAGGCATAAATATCCCAAGCCTTGTCCAAAATATTGTGTCAAAATGACATAAAAATTTGAAAAATTTTGAATTTAGACTAAGTCATATACTCATGTCGGTCATGATCTAGTCTCTTAGGGAGTGAGTTTAGTACTCTATCTCCTATCAAAACTAAATAACAAGCTTAGCTATCTTACAATTACATAAGACTAGTCTACATGATTTTGAATCGTAGGAGGTGTTAGTTGGCAGCCACTCTAGACGGTTATAAGTCCAGAAGAGTCAGACATTTTATCATCTCTTGTGGAGGTAAACCTTTATGTCCCCCTTCTATTTAGATTTAGGTCATGCTCTTAGCTTGTGTTAAAGCTCCTTAGATTTAGGATTTGAGGTTGCTTATTTCCTTTGGGCTATGAGTATAATTCTTTAGCTCTTAGGTATTTCCACAATCTTGTCTTGATGGATTATAAGCCTTAGCATTCCAATAAAAATTCCAATTTAGATTAAAATAAACTCCCTCTTTCAAACATATAAAATCTCACAATAGGATAAATTGGAGTGCTCACTAGGCTTTATATCATGAGCACACCCTACTAATTCTCCCTTGGAATCCAAAAATAAGCCTTTCCAAATTGAATATTCCCACTTCATTTTCCAAAAAATACCCAATTTATTGATAGTCTAACTTTGAAATCTTTGGAGAGACTACTTTAATCAAGTATTTTCTTAGGAAATCCAACTTCCTTGGATGTAATTAACTATGGAGGCTTGCCTCCATAGGGAACTAAAAAAGCCAACATAAAATAATTTCTGCTTTACTTTTCAATGTAAAGTAAAGGAAAGATCTCTGGTATATATGAAGTTTATTCCCTTAAGGAGTGACTTCCTTTTCTAATTATTTAGCACTTAGCTAATTGCCTTATTGAAATATTGTTGGTTATTTTTGATAAATTCATTTCTCATCATTCAGGGTGACTCTCGCTTCACCATAACCTAACTTGGTGGCATTGAGTTTGGCCTTGGGAGAGAGGACGTACCCACCATGAGCAATTATCGAGCCATTCAACATTTTTTTTGCTAGGGAGACCAGCTTCACTTAGATGTACATCTAAGAGATGCTAGCAAACTTCCCTCCATATACTCATTGAGATAGTGGCGAGTATGTGATGGATGTGTTTTCTTACTTAGAGAGGATAGATGCTTAGAGAGAACCATAAGTGCTCACTGATCCATCTATGCTCCCAACTTTGTAGAGGAGGATCGTTCATCTAGATGAAAGATTATACTAATCGATGTAGGAGTTAAGCAAGCCTCAATCACTATTGGAGATGGAGTCAGAACAAAGCTAGGACCAAAGTAATTTTTGACATTGAGGGCCTAGTTGACTTTGCTCCAATGCTTTATCAAGTCAAGTCGTAGGGGATCACTTTCTTCATTTTTTTGTGTTAATTTTTTATTTGATTATATGTGTGATAAGAATGTCACTTGAACCACTTAATAAAATAACTCAAAAAAATGATGTATATAGGACATAAGGAGTGCGTTGTAACTATTCTTTATGCCTTTAATAAAAAAAGTGTGATCATCTTTTACCTACCAATTCTCTTATCCAATCTATTTTGTGGTTAGGATGCTAGTGAAAGATCTTAATTATTTTTATCGTGACTTTCAGCACTTGAGATTTTCACTGGTTTGAGTAATACATTTTTTTTATTTAACGCTTGATGTGATGTCTGTATTACCAAGTTCTATCTTTCACATATATAAATTCATTCTTATCATGTATGGTTTAATATTTATTACACTTCAATTTTAAGCAAGTAGACAGCCTATCTCTAAGAGTAGATCACACTCCTTTTAGCTTTTAGAGCAACTTTACTTTTATTGACTCGAATGATGGCCTAGAGGAAAGTAGCTAATTCGTTCAAGAAGAATGAAGCTAAAGAAGTGCTTGGCCTCGATTCTTCAATTGTGACTTACATCTTTCTTAGCTACTTCCAAAAAGCCATCACAACTTCATAGTGTGAATGGCCTGACTTAACTTGACTCAATCAAATGAGCTATGCATCCCACTTGATCATTTCAGATGCAGTCATTGGCTCCTCCTTCCCCACGTGGATATTCTAAAATTTGTGGAGTCATCCTAGCCCAAGTTTTACAAAATTCAGTGGCGAGCATCACCACCTTTATCTTATATTTGCAGGAGTAGGAGTTATCGTGGAGTCTAAACTTATTTCATCAAGTCTTCTCAATGAAGGGCCACCAAGATAGGACTATCCAATTTTCAACTGTCATGATGAAGATTGTAACTTGACAAATAAGGTGAGGAAATGACACTCGAAGCTCTTGTTTGTTAACTTCTCATTGCCATGGCTAGTGCCGACCATCCTTATTCCATTTCTAGCAAGTAAGGCAACTACTCTCGAGTTAAATGCCCAGGCGGAGGTGGTGTTGGAGAGAGTGATAGATAAAAATCTAAATATCCATCACAATATACATTTTGGCTAAGTCTCCAGTGTCTTTCATGGTTCATATTTTATCATTCTTTATAACTTTTACCTCACCTTTTTGACTCACCCTTTTATAATCATTTCATTCACTTATTTGTATGGTACAAGACTTCTGCATCCCCTCCACTTGATCCTACTAAGGAGGGTGAGGAAGATTTGACTCCCACTGAGGGGGAGGCTAGGCCAAGCATAGCTCCCAGAAAGTCTGAAAAAAGAGTAGCTAGTTTGACTCCTTGAAGTCACTAAAAGAAGCAAAATGAGCCTATAAAAAATAAGGAGGAAGAGGAGTAGGCTAAGGATAAGTATACTCCAAGTATATCTAACCTGACCAATCAGGCCTTTGCCTCAGGCAAGTGATTTACTCTAAAGACCTTGACGACCATCTTGAGAAAACATCTAATGGTCACTTTGCTTTTTTATCATGACTACTTAAGTAATAGAATAAAAATCAACCTAAAAGAATTGCAGGAAGTTTTTCATCTAGAGGAAAGTCTTATTCATGGTAAGGACCTATTTGACAGTTATGAAAAATGACCTATAATCCTCCAAGGCCCAATTCTTAAAGCTTCAAGCGGAGGTGACTTGACAAGAGGATGAAAAATTGGGCAGTTCTAGAGCTGAATCTCTTTGTTAAGGAAAAGAAGGTGATAAAAGAAGAGTCCTCTCCTTGGACAAAAGAATTTCAGAAAAATGAAGCTGAGTTCATAGATTTTCTTGATTATAATAATTACTAGGACTTATTATAATAGAAATTCAAAGCTGGCACCAATTTCCACATTGCCAAGTTAGTGAGTATGGTTAGTTGGATGCCAAATTATTAGATTTTCTAGTGTACTGGCTCTTTCGGATTCTGATGAGGATGACGATGAGAGAAGCACAAGTTGACAATATTTCTTCTCTCTCCCTCTCTTTTGCAAGTCGAGAAAAAATATTTATCTCACTTTCACACTTCTATAAAAATTTTTCATATGAATGAAAGCGATTATTATTTTTTTATTGAGTAAATTTGAAATTGTAAATGTTTATGCTTGAATGAATGTATTACTTATTTCTTTTGGTGACTCACATGATTTATTTGATAGCAATTTATTTGCACTATTTATATTATACTCAATATATGAATACTTTGTCTAGAACCTCAAAAGATTATCAATGTCAACTTTAAGATGTGCTTGATCATCGACTGTAGGGAGTCACCCTTTTGTTGTCACCAATTTTAGCGAGTTTGATGACTTTTTATCTCCAATCATGAAGTTGATTCTTGCTTTGCCGATAATGGAAAGTCATCATATTTTTAATGGTTGCCAACCACTCATGGTGTTGGTATTATATGAGTCGCTAACCACACAGAGTGTTGATATTTTTGGATTACCAATTATAAAGAGTTGATCTTTTAGTTAATAGCCATCAACATTTTAGGGTGTCGATCTTACACTGGAGTCACCAACTTCATGGAGTGTTGGTATTTTTTTATTGTTATTTATGAGGAGTTTGTCTTTTAGTTAATAGTAGCCACCTCTTGGGGGTCTGTCATACATTTAAGCCATCAGTCACACAGAGTGTTGGTCTTTTTGATTACCAACATTAGGGAGTTAGTATTTTAGTTAATAGTCAACAACCTCTCAGTGTGTCGGTCTTACACTTGAGTTGCCAACCACTTGGAATGTTGGTCTTTTTGATTGCCAATTATGAAGAGTTGATTTTTTAATTAATAGTCACCAACCTCTCAGGGTGTCAGCATTACACTTGTGTCGCCAACCACATGGAGTGTTGGTCTTTCCTTTTTCTTTTTAATAAAATGTTAGTAAGTGCTAATAATTTCAACTTGTGGGTTGCCTTCTTGACTACAATATTCTAAGTCAAATAATGACACACTAAGTTCTTAGGTTTCTCACTCAGAGCCCTAGTAGTTTGGTGGGTGCAACCTTTTTCTTTAGCCAAAAGTGATGCACCGAGTACCTTGGGCCATCACATAGTGCCCTGAGTATTATTTTAAGTTTTATTTTGTCATTTAATAAGGCAGTAATCTAAGACAAAAGGAGTACAAATTTTGAAGAACATAACTTCATAATAATAATGATAAATATGAAAGATACTACTCACTTCATGGATATAATTTCATAAGATCTGTGTCATTCCAAGTAAAGGGTACATCTTGTCATTTGTGTTCCAGTAATTAGTATGCTCTGGGTCTGACTAGCTTCTTGATAATGTAAGGGTCATCCCATATGTGGGTGAATTTTCTTAGATGTTCTACTGAGCTATTGTGTTAACTTTCTTCAACACAAAATCGCCACCTGTGAAATGCTTCTCTTTCACATGGTGATCATAGTATCTCACAATTCACCTCTTTTTTTCCTTTTGTTTTAGAAATGCTTAGAGCCTCAATTCTTTGAGCATATTGAGTGTGTCCTCTATTTCTTCAAAATTCACCTTTTCCCATTCTCTAGTGTTATTCCCTAGTCCTTCAGTTGCTAATACTCTTTCTCTATAGAGCTTATACTCGACCAATAAGATGGTTTTTTCTCCATGTGATAATGTAAATGGTGAAGGCCCCACCACATTTGTAGGAGGGATCCTAAGGACCTAGAGCACATTGGATAATGTGTCAACCCATTTGATTTTGGTTCCTTCTACCATCTTCTTTAATAAGTTGATGAACTTTTTTTTGGCCACTTCTACCTAGCCATTGCTCTGTGAGTGATGAATTGAAGTGAACTTTAATTGTACTCCTTATGATATACAAAAGTCTTTAACCCCCTGTTGGAAAATTGTAGTCCATTATATATGATAATTGATATGGGAAACCCATATCTGTAAATAATGTCAGTCCAAATACAATTTCAAACTACTTGGGGCAGTTATCTTAGCTAGTGGCTTTGCCTCGATCAACTTCTTGAAGTAGTTAATCAGAATGAGAATGAACTTCCTATGTCCGATAGCTATCAGCAAGGGGTCGATCAAGTCCATTCCTCAAATAGTGAAGGGCCAAGGGATGGAAATAGGATATAGGGGTTGTGGATGCTATCATTGAGGTGGGGCTAATTTTGGCACTACACGCATCTATTGGAAAATTTATCGGCATCCTTTCTAAGAGTGGGCCAAAAATATCCTTGTATTAAAATTATATGAGCGGGCGATCTTTCTTCTAAATGACTACCATATTCGGTTGAGTGTACTTTCTTATGGACCTTTTTTTGACTCTCTTAAACATTAAAGGTAAGGATAAGAAAAGTTGACAACCTTTGAAATATCTTACTCCCTAAATCAACAAGTATTGGGTGACCCCTATCATAAACCTCTTCGAGACTTGATAGCTTCTTCAAACTTCCTAGTTTACAAATATATTTTAATTAGATTAACCCAGCTCAATAAGAGTTCAATTTTTTCTTGTGTTAGATCCTCTTCTTCTATGATTGGTTAGGCGAGTCGTATGACAAAGTGCTCCCCATGTTTGATCACCCTAGATAGAAGATCAACAAGTCAGTCTCTATGCTAGGTATCTATTCAATTTTAATGTATTCCAACTGCTCAATTTCTAGTGTCACCTTAAGTGGGTACCTTTGTAATGACTCATCCTTAACCTCATAGCTCCCATTAACTTGTCTCACCACTAGTTGTGAGTCTGAGTACTCCAAAATATGTGAAGCTCAGGGTCCTCGAGTAAATCTCAGTCTGGTGAGTAGGGCTTCATATTTTGATTGATTATTCATCAATTTAAAATTAAACTTGATTTTTTGCATTATGGTGATCCTTGCTGGACTTTCAAATACTATACTAGTACTAGTGCTTACTCGCTTGATTATCCGTCTTCATATAATTGCATAAAGGCTTTGGGTTAATTGAGAAATTATGAGAATCATAGAAATCAATGAGGAAATTGGTGAGTACTTGGCTTTGAATGTCATTCGAGACAAGTTGGAGATTTCAAACTCATTCAATTCGATAGACCATTTCAATAATCTCTAAAAACATGATCTGATTTAGCGAGCATAGATTTGAGCGGATTATCCATGATAACTTAAGAGTATGCTTGGAAGTATGGTTAGAGTCATTGGGTTGAGATAATGAGTGCAAGTGTGAGTTTTTTTATGATGGGGGTAATTTAGACCAACACCTTATAGTGATCTGCTTACATAGTAGAAAAGCCATTGCTTTCCATTTTTCTCCTTGATAAAAATAGAACTAATGAAGTCTTCTCCAACTCCTAAGTATAATAATAGGGTTTCTCGTTGTTTTGGCCTTTGTACCATAGGCGGTGATGCAAGTAAATTTTTAGTTCATAGAAAGATTTCTTGCATTTTGAGATCAGCTAAGATCTCTTAGCTCCCCTAAGAATTTTGACGAACAATGATCAACATTCTCTTGCCTTAGAGATGAACCTATTTAATTCGGTGTCTCTCTTTGTGCACCGCTAAACCACCTTCATTATTTTTGGTGAAGGCATCTTAATCACTATCTTTATTTCATATGGATTCACCTTTATGCCTTCAAGGGTGATTAAATATCCTGAGAACTTTCCTACCCTAACACCGAAACTGCACTTCAAAAGGTTTAGGTCATGATGTACTTCTTCAAAGTAGCGAATGTTTCTTTTAGGTCTTGAATATGTTGTGTGGGTGACTTACTTTTAATTAGCAATTCATCAACATAAATATTCACATTTCTCTCTTTTTGCTCTGTGAACACTCGGTCTACCAACCTTTGATATGTCACTCTTACAATCATGAGTCTAAAAGGAATTACTCTATAACAATATAAATTCTTCCTTAAAAATAAACATGTCTTTTTTAAGTTGACTGAATGCATCTATATTTGATGGTACCCTGAAAATACATCTAAGAAGCTTATTACCAAATACCTAGTCGCCGAGTTGATGAGGGCATCTAATCGGGGTACTAGGTGTACATCTTTCAGACATGCCAAGTTCAAATTAGTGAATTCAATGCACATTCTCTACTTTCAACTTGACTTCTACATCATCACCACATTGGACATCCATTCTAGGTACTAGACTTGTCTAATAAAGTTAGCTTCGAGTAGCTTAGTGAAGTTTTCTTTAATAGGCTCTACGAGTAGTGTTTCAATTTTTTTTTTCATTTTTTGCTTTATTGGTCACATTTGTCGATATTTTAGTGATGACAATCTACATTTATATCAATACCTAACATTTCCACTGTGGTCTAAGAAAATACATCTAGATCATCTAAGAGAGTTTGGACAAGTGCTTTCTTATGTTCGAGGTGGAAAGTGGAGCTAATTCTGTGGACTCACCCATGGTCTTGTGTAGAAGGATCCTTTTCTATTTTCTCATAAACTTTGATTTCAATTCATACAATATTTAATTACAAAACTTCATCTTCTTTACCTGACTTGTCTATGTCTCTTAAGTAACAAGCTTTAAATTAATTCAAATTTTCTCTGGTAATGTTTTCCTTACCTCATATAGAGAACTTGACTATCACATGATATATTGAGACCACTACCTTGAATGTGTTAAGCAATGGCCAATGGAAAAAGATGTTATACATGATGGGAGCCTCCACTACAATAAAGTCAGCCATTATTATAAATTACTTCTTCTCTTCACCCCAAGTCACTGGGAGAGTAATCATCCCTTCTATCGCTCTCCTTTTCTCTTGAGAAGTTGTACAAATGTCCTTCAATAAAAGTGAGCGTAGAACTTGCCAAACCTAGTTTATCAAAGACAGACTTGAAAATAACATTGACTAAGCTCCTCATGTCAATTAATATATTTTTGATTTGATAATTAACAATTAGTGCCATGATAACAATTGCATCATTATAGGGATAACTAATGGCTAGTTTATCTTTCTCAAAAAAACTTATAGAAACTATGGAGCTATGTGGTGCACGCACCATGGCTGGCTAGTTAAATTCTTTGGATGGCAGTCATTTAAGGCATGATTTCCTTGAGGATTCTCCTTCACCTTTCAAAATAGCAGGCATGACTCCCATGATATGGATTGCGTGTGTTGGAGTGAGTTCATTATCCATTTCAATAACTTCTTTATCCTTTGGCTTAGTGAATTTTTTGAGTTTCCCAACTTTTATTTACTCATCAACTAGGATCCTCGGGTGAAAGTATTCCTTAGTGTCATGCTTGTGATCACAGTGATACACATAGTACTTGGAGTGATCACAAACCTATTGGCCTTCATAGGTGGTGGTCTTTTAAAGTAGTCTTTATTTTAGATAGCTTCTACTAACTCGTACATAGCCATCCTTAAAAGAGCTACCAAGGTGGGTTGTGATTACTCGACTCTTTGATTGTGAGTTACCTTTTTTTATTGAAATCTCACCCAAGTATAGGCACTTTGGATCGCCTTCTCTTATATGGTCTTCATACTCAAAACTTATCTCCAAATGATTGCTTTGAAGATGACCTCTTCACTGAATCATTTATGTGAGGTAATGACATTAGCTAGATGACCTCATTATACTCCTTGATGTTCACATGGTTGTTCACTAGCACAAGTAATTCGATGAGTGTTTTGGGCTGTTGAAGTCCAAGGGCATATCTGAAGGGTCTTGCTCTTAAGCCCTGAGCAAGTGTGGCTAGAGCAACCATTGGTTCCAGGTCTTTAATCTCTAACATTTCTCGTTCAAAGTGAGTGATGAACTTCCTCAAGGATTTTCCATGTTCTTGTCTCATTTGTAGAAGAGTTTGGGAACTCTTCAAAAGCTTTTGAGCACTGACAAATTATGTGGCAAACCTTCCCTTAAAATTGATGAATAAGATTATGACCCCAACTGAAAGACATGGGAACCATTTCAGGGATGACTCTTTGAAGGTGGTACTTCATCATGCTATCTAAATCCAACAGTGACATTGTCATCTCAAAGTATGCTATTTGATAAATCAAATTGGTTTGAACTTTATATGATTTTAGGGGGCGGGGGAGCCCTTCGCTTCCTCTGAATGTCTTCTTCTTCTTCACTAGTGTAATATGACTCATCATTAGTCTGGGGTTTCAAATAATTCTCTTCTTATTTGGTGAGCTCATTGAGTTGTTGATCCCAAAGAATTCCTAATTCCCTTTGACCTTTAGTTCTTCATGGTTGGTTTTTTTCATAGTCGTGTGCTCTAGGTGAGTAATTATATTATTCATGTCAAGTCCTATTGCGTGGTGAATTGCTAGGCATTCTATTCCAAGCCTGTTGAATGCCTCACTTTGCTTTGTATCTGTCTCCTAGTTCTTAGCTTCATCCACGCTCTGTACACCTAAAAGTATGTTGAATTTGAATCTATTTATGGAGTGAGGTAGAACTTTTGAGATACCTGGGAAATAAGGTTAGAAAATATAGAGTAGTAGTAAAATAAAAGAAGTGCAAAAAATTTCTCTGATTTTATTGTTCCACCTGATTTATTACAAGTAGAGAAAATTATGGCATCCCCTCTAGAGAAGAAGAGAGAAGAAGAATAAAAGCCACCCCCTCACCTTCTTGAAAGGGTCCTCTTTATAATTGTGGCGGAGACAGTTATATTTAGTAAGTACATGTATGGTAAATTGAATATAAGTGGAGACTCGTCCTAACATGAGGCGAGTGTTCTTTGGCAAAGATAAGCTCTATAGCCCGTTGGCACGAGTAACTTGCTGCTTTGTCTAATGTGGTGAATTGATATGTCATGATAAGTTCATTAAACTTTGATCATTTGTGTTGTCCAGTCTTTCATGGTCACTCGCTAGCTCGAGCAAGTTTGCTTATGTGGCCAATTTCTACACTTCATTCTTTGAACTTGGTTCTTTGACCCACCTTATACATTGCAAGTCCTTTCTATCAAATAGCTCACTTTTATAGATCCGATCTTGTTTCAGTGACAACTTTTTGTGAAAGCTATTATAGTTTGCTTGCATATTTGGACTTATAGATTAACTCCTTTAAATGATATTAAATCTTGCACATTAAAAATTGAGCTCATAAACATCTATTTTGGCAATTTAAGAATATATGTGTTTATATTAATTTTTCTAATAATCTCAAATGGCCTACATGCGTAGTTTTTAGATTTTTAGATTGAGTTGATGGATACCTTTTAGGACATATTGTAATTAATACATAATCCCTCATACTGAACTCTTTGAAAATTTATTTTGTTATCTATTATAAAATTAGTAATTTCTAATTATTTTTTAACACTTTCATGAAGGTTTTGAAAATATTTTGCAAATGTAACTTCAAACTCAAAAAATACATGTGAAAGGATGCTATAAAGGTCAATGGGTTTCTTAGGATTGTAATCATAGACTGTCTTAAATGATGCCTTATTTAAGAAATTGGAGACAATATTATTGTATGCAAACTTAGTTGTACGAAGATGTAAGCCCCAATTTACTAAACTTCTACCCACCAAACTCCTTAAAAGATTTCCTTAAGTCTTATTCACTGCCTTAATTTGGCCATTTATTTGAGGGTGAATGACTAAAGATAATTTAAGTATTTGCCCATAAGATTTCATAATATTTTTTTTAAAAATATAATATAAACTTTATATACCTGACAAAAATAATTATGAAAGGAAGTCAATGAAATCTAATAATCTAATAACCTATTTGAAATATAACTTGATATATAAAATGCATCATTAGATTTTGAGTAAGGAGGAAAATAAGTTAATTTGGAGAAATGGTCAACCCCAATGAATATACTATTATATCCTCTAGGTGATTTAAGAATCCCAATTACAAAATTCATGGAAGCATCCTCCTAAGGATAGAATGGAATATGTAAAGTAAAATATTTTTCTACTTTTTTGCATCCTATAAAGATAACATTGGGTACCACTTTTTCTACATCTCTTTTCAAAGATGGTCAATAAAACTTATGTTCTAACATGTGTATTGTTTTAAACTTTCCAAAATGTCTTGCTTCACCACTCAAATTAATAAAAGATAAATCATTTTAGGCATGCTCTAACAAAATCAAATGATCATCTGGGCATTGTTGATAATCATCCTTTAGTCTCTCAAATCTTGGAATTCAAAGGTGTTCGCTAAAGTCAATCTAGAAAGTGCAGTTAAAGGCTTATTTTCAACCTCAAGCTTATATTCAAGAATAAATTTGAAGTCTAAAAGATATTTTACATATTTTGCATGTCAATAATTTAACTATATTTGGGTAATGATAATTTTTAGAGCATGATAATTAGTGTTAAGGATGAACTCTCTCTACAATAGGTAATGCTTCAAGTGTTCTAAAGTTTGAAGAATGACATTAAATTCTCTATCATATGTAAAATACCATATTTTGCACCATTCAACTTTCTGCTATAGAAGGCTAGTAAATGATTTTCTTGACTAAGTGCAGCTTTTACACCAATCTTAGAGAAATATCACAAGTGACCTCAAATATTTTATTAAAATAAAAAAGTATATGAACCGGTGGTGATAGCATAAGGACTTTTATTTGTCCCATTGCTTTTTATGCAGATGTATTCCAAATGAATTTACCCATAGTCAAAATATATAAGATTGGAACTACAATCATGCTAAGACTTATAATGAACTCCAGTAGAAAGTGGATTAGCCATGGAAATTATGGACATCAAAAAAATTTCTAGGGGTTGACCAATTAAATTTGGCTTGATGTTTTGCAGGGTTTACCATCAATCCAATAATAGTCACTATGAATCTTAGGAAGGTTACCTCTAGTTGACAATAGAAGTATTTATTAAGATTAATATAAAGATTAACTTCTTTCAATTTGATCAGGACTGACCTTAATTGATCTAAATGACCCTTTTCACTAGAGCTAAGAATAAGAATATTATTATAAAGCTTAACTTCCCCTAAAGTAATCCAAGTAGGTTTAAAGAGTTCAAATAATACTAAGGAGTTTACGATATTGATATTTTGCTGTTATCGTACTACCTTAGCATTAAAGCCAACTAAACAAACAAAATGAAATCTTATATCACAAGAAAGTTATGTAAGGGAGATACTTAAGAAATTCAAGATAAATATAAATAATCCTGTAAAAGGTGGACCCAAGTTATCAGAATATAATGAATAAGAAAGAATTAATCTAACACTTCCCAAAGGTTTGGTTGGAAGTTTATGGCACATGACATGGAGAAGGGCTAATATTCCTTTAGTTGATGGACCTATTAGTGCTACTCGGTGACTCAAACTACCACCAAATTAAAGATTGCTAATGAATCTTGTGTTATATCAATGATACAATTGACTTTGGATAGCTCTATTTAACACTTAACATATTCAAACTTTTAAGCTGCAAGAATACTGGTTAGATTGAAGAAATAAGTGATAAAAAGAGCACAACATGATTCGTGTCCTACATAGGAGGTATTGCTTTCACATGGATCCAAAAGAAATAATTAATAATAACTTTTTCTACTTATGAAGTAATAGAGTACATGACCACAATCTCATGCATTTACCATGTAATTTGGCTTCCAAACTAATTAAAAGAGTTAAGTTTACAATAAGATGAAGCATCCTAGATTCATGATAATAATAGATATGCAACAACACTATCTAAGAACTTAATTTTCTTACAATAAAAGCATGCACAATACATATTATCCCTACATTAATGAATTCATTACAATAGGAAGATGCAAGGGAAGTACATAAGTCTTTAGATCAAGTTGTATGTACTTCTATTTAGTCACTCAAATGTGAAGATTTGTATATTGATGTAAAGTTTTCTTGGAGTTGCGAAATCAATTTAAGAGGGGGTGTTGCAAGTTAGACTTGGTCTTGGCTCATTATTATTGTTAGGTTTAGCAAGATATTTGGGCTTTAGCTCTCTAAAGATAAGCTCATGTTCTAGAATAATCAATTGAGAATTCTAGAAATATATTGACTTTTGTAATATATCATATAAGCGAATTTTAAGGGCTACATGCAGTTATTAGATAAAAATATATTGGAATAATCTTAAGCAATATGTAAATAGTGGTAACGTTTTTAAATTTGTATCAAATGAAAAATAAAAAGAAATAGTCTCTTTTATCAAAATATAATTTATCTTTTATCTGTTTAATCTTTGCTTATTGCTACTATTTATCAACAATCACATCTCGTAGATATCTGTATCTCATTGATAACTTATGAACACAAACAACAATATAAAGTGAACGCGGTGATTAGCATTTTCTTATCAGAATTAGCAAAAGAATCCCGCATAAGATTCCCGCCCCAAATTGCATAACTTACCATTCATCAAATCAAACAAAATTAAAATAAAATGTGATGCAAATTCTGAACTATGCATCCGCAGAATCTCTCGTGAGAATGAGCTTTTAAGATTTGGTTATGGAGCCCATCCCACCAAACCGAGCTTTCTGCAGATGTATGCCAAATTCGACATTTTTTCTACATTTCTGAAAAAACAGAGAAGACAAACCCAACATAAATCAAAGTATATGCTTCATCGCATATCCACAGCAGCATTCCTACCGACACTGTAACTCAGAGCATCTGCCACCACTCCATCCTCCTCGTCCTCCTCCTCCTGCTGCTCTCTGTCCTCCTTGCTGCTCCCAACCTTACCTTCCGTTCCCACTTCTTTAGTCCTCACCCCATGCCCAAGACGGACCCCACCCCGCAACAGCTCCACCACCTCCTTCATCGTAGGTCTGTTGTCGGGATTCCCATCGGTGCACTTCAGCGCCAAAATTAGCACACTACGCAGCTGGGCCAGGTTGACCCGCTCAGCCATCTTCTGGTCCGCTAACTGCTCCCACCTGCCCTGCTCCATGATCGGCCTTGCCCACTGCAAAATGTCGCGCTTCTTGCCTGTGGGGAGCTTCTCTATGGGCTTGCGACCGCTGACGATTTCAAACAGAAGAATGCCGAAGCTGTAGACATCGCAACTTTCGGAAACTTTACCCCACATGGCGTATTCTGGTGCCAGGTAGCCAAGCGTTCCCTTTACCCGTGTGGTGAGATGGCTGACGTCATCAGGTATGAGTTTGGCGAAACCAAAGTCGGCAACCTTCGGGCGGAATTTGGAGTCGAGGAGGACATTGCTGGCTTTGATATCTCTGTGGATAATATGGGGGCTTGCCTCGTGATGCAGATACCTTTATTTGTGCAGAACTTGGTAAGAAGATTGTAAATTTACACTAGATATAACTTTTTTTATCCTTATTCTGTACTTTCTGTGCAGCAATGTTTATAATTTTCCGCTTTATATTTTGCCAAGAGTTTTATAAAATTGATTTTTTTCCTGTTCCGTTGACAATATATTTTCATTTCATATGACATAGCCTCACCCTTACAATAAAAAAATGTTCGAAGTGCCTTGACTTGGTATGTGGGCCGGAAGACATTTTCTCTGGTCAATGTATTTGAATGAGAGATTTTATTTTATGTTATATAAGTTAATAGCTTCCTTTCCTTGCAAATCTGGAGAGAATAGTTTAAAAATAATAAAGTATGAGCATGTCATCATCAAGAATTAACTGAAATGTTTTTTTATGCTAATTGTTTCGTTAAACTACATTAAGTTAATATTGGTGGACGCCAACCATGAGAAATTTGTCAGCTTTCCAAAAAGTCAATGAATTGGCTCCGAGGATGGTATCGATGCAGTATTTTCCCTCTATTTGCCTGCCCTTGAGCCCATCAATGGGTTATTGAGAGAAACAGGATCTCATTACATTATTTTTTACATAATTTTGTTAAAAGTACCAACATGTTGCCGGAAAATAAAAGAAACAGAAAAAAATAAAAATGATCAGACGTCTGTATTTTCTCCTAAGATAAATAATGATCCTTTGTGATCATATTTTCTTTTTCATTCGCTCAGTTTAATGTTATAATAAAATATGCAGCCAAAGTAATTTATTGTTCTCAATAATTATCGTTATACATATGTTAAGAAAAGTTTATGGTTGAAGTACTTACGCAAGGCCCTCAGCTGAGCCGATGGCGATGCGCATGCGCATCTGCCAGTTGAGGAGCACCTCGCCAACAAAGTGACCATGTAGATGGCTTAGAAGACTGCGGTTGGGCATATAATCGTAAATAATAAGCCGTTCCTTCCCGCCGGCAAAGTAACCCCTCAGACCCAACAGATTCTTGTGCCTTACCCTTCCCAACACCTCCACCTCCACCACGAACTCCATCTCCGCCTTCGCCGTCATCGTCTTAAGCCGTTTCACGGCTATCTGCAGCAATCATTTGTTCGCTTTATAAAATTCTTGATGGTAAATCTTTGCATGCGGGATCAAAACTGCTAATAACTTTGGTGACATTAAAAACAAATGATATTGCAGATTTTTAAAGTTATTAAGAAAATTACAAGCTCAAAGGTACTTTTTTTAATATTTGAAAGCAAATTCGTGATTTATTGAGATGAATGACATACACATATAAAATTAGAATTTTAATATTGCACTAATAAGTCGTTTAATCATAATTAAAGATTTTTACATGCATAATGAATGATTAAGTCATTACAAGAATTCATGAAATTCGATTTATTTATAATTGTTTTGCTATAAAATAACATCAATGGCGTGATTTTTGTTAGATCGAACAAGAGGAACATTTTGATAGATCGATGGATCTTACCTCCGAACCGTCGGCGGTGCGTCCCCAATAGACCGTTCCAAAGCCGCCTTCGCCTAGCTTGTAGTCATCATGAAAGTTGTTTGTAGCGTGGAGGATATCCTTTAGGCGGAAAACCTCCCATGGGTAGTCATGGCTGCCGCTAGATGTGAGAAAGCTGCGATGTTTTTTTTCTCTTTAAAATAATGGTTTTATTTATAGAAATCAATCCATCTGTTATCAAAATTGTTCATTTTAAACCGTTAAATATATACTTACTTGTTGGAAGTTTCGTTTTGGCTGCGAGATACGCAGCAGAAACGGCGAAGTTTAGTCATCTCAATCTCCTGGAATTGGAAGTGAAGAAAGAGGTTTTCTGGAGCGGAAGAAGCTCCAATGGAGGACGGAGATTTGAAGGGATGAAGTTTTGAAGACATTTTATTGAAGATATCGTCGACCCATCGCAGGATTGCTCGACAAATGTGCTGCGGAGGCAGCCTCCGATTTTTCACCTGCTCTTCTGGCATCGGGGTCCACATTGGTGATGACATTTGGGCTTTTTGACATTTTAGAGGAAGGATTTGGATCCACTGTCATTCTTCTCTATTTGTACTGTGATGCGGAGGAACCAAAATATGACATTATTATATATATATATATATATATATATATGAACAAATTTATATTTATATAAGATATTAAATTAATTATTTAATTATTTTTAAAATTATTTTTATTTTTTTAACATATAAATTTATCTTTCTTAAAAATTAAGAATGATTCCACCCCCATTAAAAATAATCATATATTTCATTATTTATAGCATGACCTAAGTACACAAGAGAGTTGGTTTTACCTTCAACTGCTCATTCCAATGGCCATTAGAGATCTTATTGTAAATATTTAAATAAAAAAATAATGCAGCATTTTGATACAATATATGGCTTAAAAATATAAAATTATTTAAACTGTTACATACAAAGTCATGATCTAGATAAAGGTTCAATGAAAATAATCTAGTTTAGATTGACCAATCTTGTATAAGTGTAAAAAATAATTTTTTTTTAAAAAAAATTATTATACATAGAGTAATAGAATTATTACAGAAGAAATTATTATTTAAAAAATTATTATAAATATTATAAAATTTTGTTTATTTTAAAAAATCATCATAACTTTCTAGTCACCAAATTCTGTTAAGTCAGATTGAGAAACGCTATCTCAATGTAGATTCTTAAAAAAATTTTCAAATAATATTATAATGAAATGCAGTATGAATGACCATCGCTGCCTCAAATGTACCACAAGTGATTCAATAATAGTGATTTAAATCGCTATTATAACATAAACGAAATTAGCTATTTGTTGACACTTTTAACTCCTGCTAATGCGCATAATTAGTAGCGTTTTTCTCTACTACTAATTTTTTTTAAACAGTAGAAGAGGATCAAGATCGACCCAGTTTCTCTCAGTTTGCTTCTATTTTCGTGATTCCCTTTATGCAATAAAAAAATTAGTTCATCGCCTACTCGCCGCCACATGCTGCCATGCTTCGACTCATCCTCACAAACCTAAATCTCTTGCCCATGAGGTTGTGTCCTTGCTTCGACCTACCTTCAGCAACATTGCGACAGTCCCTGTCTGCTCAAACTTTGCCACTTATTTTTAAGTATTGCACGTCAAAGTTTAAATTATAAATTTATAATTTTTATTCAGGTTATTTATCAATTTTTGCAGTGTTTATTATATATTTAGTTTAATTACTTCATATTTTTTTCCAAAATATATTTAATGAAATATAATTTACTTGGTGCAATGACTGAAGATTAAATATAATTAGTGATTGGAAGCCTGTGTGTAGTACAACTGTTTTATCTACTAATTTGCAAGAGATTATTAATGATAGCTTAAATCTCTCTTTTTTTTAATAAATAAGAATTAAAATTATATATTTGTTGGATAATAAAGTTTGGAAGTGTCAAGCTACATGTGAAAGAAAATTTAAGAGACTTTTACTTTGATTATTACTATGTATGATTGCATTGGATTTTTTTTTTTAAATTTATAATCTAGATTTGATGGAAACTTGATTAAATTTAACTAAATGTGTATTTCTTTTTAAAATTATGAAGCATGTTTAGTGGTTTAATCTACTATCATTATATCATATTTGAAATTATTTAAGTTGCAATTAATATGAAATACTACCTATGGTTAAAACTTCTACTATTGTTCAAGAATTGTAGTAGAAGAAATAGCTACAAAGTTCCTAGAATTGCAATACCTTACAATGTTATTACATATACTAATTGTTCAAATCAATACAAAAATTGATGTTTTGCTACTACATACATTCTCAAGTAGTTGAGAAATACCTTTAAAGAGTGTTATAGTAGATTGTAATTGCAGCTGGCACATAGGCACAATGAAGGCATGATTAATTTGATTGATTCATTGACATTTATCTCACCTTTAAGAGTACTTGCCTACAACTATTTCTCTGTTCTTCTTTAAAATATGAGGTCGAATGAGATTTTTTTACCTTATCACGAATGTTATCTTCTTTCAAGATCGAAGAAGACGCTTTGTCTTGGAGTCTATAGACCTTCATTAACTACCACAAAAGGTACAAATAAATGAGAATTATAAAAGCAATACTACATGCCTTAAGATACGACTTAACAAATGGTTAATAGCATGAATTTTCTATAGTGATGGCTCACACTTTCTAATGAAATTAACTAAATTTTTAGTACATTTTTGTTGTGAGGTCATGAATTCATCTTTGTTTATTTATTTATTTATGCATATTATCAATCCTTTTTATAAAGACATTTTCTAACACATCAAAAGTTTAAAGGACTTATTTAATAGGTTTATATACCATTAGAATGCAAATCTTTACAAAGATGACAAAAAAATAAAATAATAAAAAATAAAAAGAAGGGCATCATTATAATATAGAAGAATCTTGTAGGAAAACATTCTATTGAGTGAGAGCTTTGCCATGAGATACGCTTTCTCTCCCCTTATGGGGCAGTCACTATAGTGTTATTGTTCCATTAGTCATTGTTCCATTAGCTACTTTTAATCTTTGTCACTGTCTTGTGATGGATTATGTTGAAGCTCTTTTGCATAATACATCTGCTAATGAATCAACCCTTGATATAGCAAATAAACTCAATTTTCATCAAACCTACCATTACAAGTATGAAGAAGGTATTAAATCAAGCTTTTTTTTTAAAAAAAAAAGTGAGTAGGAATACCAACAAATTTGCCGTATCATCACTAACTCTGAAACCAACTTACTGTTTGAGTCCTTAAAGTTTACATTGATTAGTAAATTTACCTACAAATATCCTAAAATGGTATGTAAGCACTGTGATGACTTAAAGATCTTAGGTGAATGGAGTGTGGGTCTACTTAACGACTGCCATATTGCCATTAGACTAAATCGAGAGGACTACTATTCCCACATCTTCTCTAAGAAGCTCTACCACATTGAAAATGTTCCTATGAAAGTGCAAAATGGATGCTTGCCTTTGAATATAGTGCTAAACCACCAATAGTGCTTATATGGATCAAATTTCCAAACCTTCAACTCCATCTCTTCAAAAGCAAGTACTTTATTCATTGGCTGCCATCTTTGGAAAGTCTTTAAAATTGGACCTTCCCACCTTTAATATTTCTCGATCATTTGTTGTTAAAGTACATGTGGAGATGGACATAACATCTCAATATGCATATGAGGTCTGGATCAGATCACCCTCCAATGGATACTAGCAATCTATAGTAATTGAGTAAAAACTCCTATATTGCCTAAAATGTAGAATGTTCGGTCAATCCATTGAGAACTGCAGCATTGTTTACCCTGAACTAATGGAGAAGAAACCAAGTAATAAGAAAACCATCAAGGATACTTTGGCACAATAATCAATCAATTCAAGTATATCAATAGATGTTCTGATCCAGTTCATTTCTTAGTGCAAGCTTTGCCGCCCACTTCAAATCCAAACATCCAAGTTATTCTTGCCATTGAACAAATAAAAACTTTATAACATGAGGATGTTGTCAATGTTGATCACACTACCTTGCAAAGCCAACCTTATATGTGCCTCAAAAATATATTGAACATTTACAACCAGAAAATCATACCAAACCAATCTCCCAAGATAATGTAAACATGATCATCAACAATGAATCGCCGCACTAAGTAAGATCAGAATTAGAGGCTAAGTTGATTGTACAAAGATCTTGAGAACATAAGATGAAAGGAATAATCAGAATTGAAATACATCAACCTACACATACTGCTCGTATTAAGCACACTTCTTTAATTAGTATGTTAGCCACTTTTGAGGTATGATATCTATAAGGGCCTCAAGGGGCTTGTTGACCACAATTTTGGAGTGAGGATTCAATCTTCCCATCTTAGACTTAGGAATATTCTAGACACTAGGATCTTATTAGTCATATGACACTTCTAGTGACTAAGTGAACACTTAACCCAAAACTTAGAGACTTAAGAAGACTTGCCATAGGTTTTGGCTACGTCTTAGGATTTAAAATTAACCTACCCATCTTATGGCCTAAACCAAGACTCATGCCTATCCCCTTAGTCAAATATAATCTCAAATTAATCCAACCAAAACCTAATTGAATTCCATTTTATACCCAAATTCTTAGCCAAATGATTGAAACCCATAACCTAAATCTATCTTAATCCCTTAAGCCAATCCTATGGACTTAACCAAAATTCCTTCAATCAAACCTAATTCAATTGATTTTCACAAAAGCACTATAACCATTCAAACCTTCATTCCAAAGTCTACTAAAAGCTACAATCAAGCCAATTGACCAAAATTAATTCAACTAACCCAAGCTAGCCCATTTGAACCCAAAATGTTCAAATGAGCCAAAATCAATTAAACCCAAATTAATTACAATCAAAGCCATCAATCAATCCCAAATCATTATCAAACTCAACTCAATCTAATTCAACCTAAAACCAACTCAATTGACCCATTAGGTTCGCTTGACCCAAAGTGACCTAAATGACCCATTTGAATCGAACTTCAATCCAACCCATCCAAAACCTTTTATAATGATTGTTGATCATACTTGATTGATCAATTACAATCGGGTCAAACTAAGTCAATTTGATCATTTGATCAAGTTGACCCAGTTAACCTACATGAGCCAAATTGAACCAAACTCCATTCTAAATCAAATTGATTGAAACAATGATCCCTATCAACCCAAAATTAATCCTTGGACATGAGTTGAGTATCAATTAAGCCAAACCAAATTCAATTGGCCTCTTGACCTAAGTTGGCCCAATTTGACCTAAAAGGCTTAATTGGGCCAAATCAAATTTTACATCAAATTGATTGAAACCAATGACTCTAACACATCAAAAATTGATTATTGAACATGATCAAACCCTTGGTTGAACCCAATTTGATCAAATCAACCCAATTGACCCATTTAGCCTAAAATGACCTAAATGGTCAAATTGGTCTAAATCATTCCTAAATCTAAATTGATTGAAATCAAAAGCTACAATCATCTTTAAATGATCAATTAAGCCTAAACCAACATTTAACACAAGCCAATTTGGCCAATTTGACCAAATTAGTCAACTTGACCCATTTTGACCAATATGAACTCATATGAGTTAAATTCAAATCCAAGCAAATTAAATAAAAAAAATTGAATAAAAATATCCCAAATCATCATTTGAACTTGGCTCAATCCATGGTTTGATCCAATTTGACCAACTGGTTAACTTAACTCAACCTAGCCCAATTTGACCTACCTGGGTCAAATTGAGCCAAACCCAACCGAACTAACTCCAAACCCACTCAAATTTGGCATGACCCATCCTTGGGTCACCATGGGTTAGAACCTAATCCAACCCAAATCAAATCCAAATTGATCCATTACCATTAGGTAAAATACTCCACATAGAATAAAATCTATTTTGGGTCGTCAAACCCCTCCTTTGTTCTTCATAGCCACCTTTAGCTTAGTTTGGACCCTTGACCTTATGGCTAACCTGACCCAAGGCTGGTTGAGTCAACCATAGTCAAGGGAGGTGAGCTAACCAACCTCCTCTCATTGGCACACTTAGGAAACCAAGGACACTCCACCTTAGCCATGGCAGCCTTCCTCCCATCACTCACCCACTCAAACGGCAGATCAACACTTCTCGATGTCCCACAGACCCCAAACGTCTGTTTGGTGAGCCAATCTGACCCATCAGATTTGAGGGGGAGGAGAGTATACTCCTCCATTTCACTCTCACACACATCAGAGCATTCCTAGAGCTTGAGAGAGTCAAAATGAACTCCCCCAAGCTTTCCCTAAGTTCCTTGAGCCTCCCATCGTCAAAAACTCCAAACCTAAAATAGGACAGAGCCTATCTCCATCCAACCTCACTTAATCTCCACCATTTTCAAATTAACTTCACCCACACCTCCCCTTAGCTTCGACAATTAGGAACCAATCAATTCTCGATCAATTGGAGTATCAGAGACCACTCCTGGACCAACTCCAGTGAGGTTCTAGTGAAGTTTGGCCATAGACCCACTAGCGAGGAGGCAAAGAGCGAGCTTCTAGCAGGGCTTCGTCTCTTCAAGATGAAGTTACCTCGATCGATAAATCACCGGTTCTGAGTTCCAATGAGGTAAATTCCAGCAAACCATAGAAAATCTAATTTTTTTACGGCTTTGTGAAGAAAATTATGATTTCTTGAGATTCAAATTGTAGGATCCTTTAGTTCTCTTCCCTGAAGCTTTTGAAGTCAATCCTGATGCCTCACGAGCTCTGGCGAGCTCGAATTGAGTGGAGGAGGGTGGATGGTGTCTATCTTTATTGCTCAGGGGACGAAGGATCATCCACTGTCCATTCCACGTGATTGGAATGGAAGGTCGTGATTTCATACACTAGATAAATTGATTTTAATATTATAGGAATCATGGGATTAATCCCCATCGTTCAATCTTAGATTAGAGGCCGGGAAGAAAGCGCGTCCATCACTTTTGACTCAACTATCAAGTCGGACGATTTAAGTGGCTAATCCCATGACACCACATGAAAAGTGCTATCACGTCAGTCTCATGCGTGGCGCCATTGGGATTAAGGATTAATTAGAGTTTAAAATGTGATTAATTATAATAAAATATTCTAAAATCATAAGTAATTATAGAAAAATCTAAAAAATATAAATAAACCAACTTTAGAAAGGTTAAATAGAGGAGAGTTTAATAAAAATAATTTCGTTTGATTTTGACTAGTGATTAAGGCTTAATTAAGGTTTGAATATTTTCTTAGCTAGCTTAATTAAGCCCTAATTACTTGGACAATTAATCTCAAACTTGGCATGTTGATTCCTTGGGATGTCTTCTACCTCTCATATTTTTTTTGGGATTTATTAGCTAGGTAATTAGGGGAATTTAAAATATTAAGCTTAATCACTCTACTTAATCAAATTAACCCTAATTAAAATTATTAAAGATTGAAATTTTAATGATTAATGATAATTAGTGGCTATTAATAGTGAGATTGATTCAGGTAAATGATTAAGATCCTTTTCTTAGCCATTTGCCTAATTATCTTTCCATGGAGGGTTTAATTAACTTATGATTTAATTAAAGGATTATTTAAGCAATTGATAGTGAACTTAAATCAAATTAAATTGATAATCACTATAGATGATTAATATTTAAATTAAGTGTTCCTTTTTATGTGTTCAATAACATAAAGACCCTTAAGAAAATTATGATTAGCCCATAAGTGTGGAAAATCATAAAGTACTTAATTAGATTATTTAACCTAATTAAACTCTAATTATGAGCTAATTGCATTAGGTTCTTTAGCGATATTGCAATTTTATTTTTCTCATATGCATATCATTTGTGGCTCATGATTAAAGAAGCATAAAAAAGGGTGATTAAATGGAATGTTTAATGGTTCAACTTAATTAAATTATAAAAATCACTTAATTATCTTTGCTTAAACAAATTAAAATAACCAACATGGGAATGGCATGAAAAATAGTAAATGATCTCTCCTCTTTAAGTTCAATTAAAAAAAATCCAAAATCAAAATTAATAAGAAGGTTTGGTTTCCTTAAGTAATTTTATTTAATATGATTGTCCTTAGGAATTAGTGTAGTTGAATGAATTATGTAGAAATATTTGGTTATTCCTTTTCAATAACCACAAATGTTGTATGTTATGTGATATCATGCATTCATATTTTCAAAATTAAAAGAAATTTACTTATGTAAAATTGCACGTGCTGACTTAGTCTTATTATATGTGTGGCTATTATTACTAATAAATCCAAAATTATTTTCCAAAAGTTATAAATTGATAATAAAATTTGGAGTGATAGTAGTTATGAATATATATAAGATTTGCATGTGTTTATAGCTTAAACATGTGAAGGTAGTGCTTTTCTTCCTATATTCATGTATGGATTTACATATATTTGAATGATAATAAGTATATAGTCTGAACATCCCAGGAATACGAGGCTTTAAGTAGCCCCAAGGAGGTCATTTGATTATCTTAATTCCTTGGTTAATAAAGGCACATACTTATTTATTTTTATTCCTATGTATATTTATATTAGAATTTGGATAGAGCTTTATACATTACTTGTATAAATAATTCAATCAAAAATATAATCTTTTACATGGTTTTCATTCTTATAGTTATATATACATTCATATTTATTTAAGATAGCAAGTATATAGTATAGACATACCAGGAATACGAGGCTTTAAGTAGCCCCAATGAGGTCATTTGATTATCTCATTTCCCTGGTTTAAATAATGACACATACTTGCTTACATCTTTTATACGTGTGTGTGTGTGCATTTGATTAAAGAATGAGAATCCTCTTTTCTACCATATGTGTGCATCCATAATCATTTAAGTATGCCAAAATATGTTGCATGTATAGGTATACTAAGTATTAAATCATATGCATGTTATGGGTGATGAAAATGAATGGTTTAACATATTCTATATGATGGTAATTCAATTACATTAATCTTAAGATGTTTTACATGTTGAATAAATTCTTTAAGATTAACCTAAACTTAGGATTAATAAAATATTTAATAAATCATTTAAAAAAAGAAATAAAATCATAAGAATATGGTTTTAGGAAACAACTTAAGGTATGGATGAAAGAGGTTAAACCTTCTCCTTTTCCTTATAACACTTAGATGCTAAGTGTAAATCAAATGAAACAAAACAAAATGCAAATTAAAATTTACAAATCTATAAACAACTTGAAATCAAACCACCATTATGTTAACTTAAATAATTTTAAAACTTAGAAAATTATAATTCAAAAGCTAGCTAAGACATATCACATGAAGCCTAATCACTCACATTATAATGCTAAGTCGCCACTTCTAACTTTAGGTTAGGGCGATGTATGTAATGATGATGTGTTGTGTTTTATGATATAATATTTTAGATGTTAGGAATGAGGATCATAGACTAGATATTAGGAAGTTGGTAGCCTAATATTATTTTCTGCTAAGGATTGTACTTAAGGGGTCGCTAAATATATATATATATATATATATATTCTATATGTAGATTGTTTACACCCATAAGCATAATATACATTAGGACAGGTGATCTTAGTTACCCATGTTCAGGGTGTTAAATCCAAATTAGAAAATATAACTGCTTGAGTTTGCATATATATTTAGCTAACATCTATTTTGCATGTGTAGTTAGCTTTATTTTTTCACAAAAATGTAATTTTGTAATAGGAATTAGGATTAGTGCTATGGGGATTATGAAGAGTAGTGGCTAAAGGCTTATTCCTGGGGTGCCCTGTGATGCCTTGGAGCAAATCAAATCAAAAAAAAGAAGAAATGAGAAAGAAGAAATGAAGAATGAAGATCCCCATAGCATGTATTCAATTCTAAATTGTAATATTATTTTATAATTTTGGGTAGTATAAGGGTAGAGCTCGACCCAACTTTTCTCCTTTTTGAGTATACGTCAGTACCCGGCCGCACTGGCCTTTTATTTTTTCACGGTAGTTTATAAAATGATTTTTGTTGTGTTTAGCTTGTGCACTAGAATAGCATGATTTTATAGTTTCTTAATGATTGATATTTGAATGTGTGGCCTAGATGCGGTAGGCTCTTAGAAAAAAATTACTTTTCTACTCAATTAATAACTCATAACTAAAATTTAAAATAACTCATAACTTCACTTTAAACCCTAGGTTATAATCAAAAAAATTAAAAGATTTATCAATCTCTTAGTTGTATGTTGTATGTCTAACATCATGCATGTCATATTATACCACTCTTGCAAAAATGAGGGCCTCTATTTCAACACTTTAGGGACTGCTTCACCTATGAGAGCAACCCCTTATGATGGAGCTTCACCCTCTTTCTCTATTGACTTGGCCAATAACCAAATTTCATTATGCATTTAGGTATAAAATATTCCAAAGCCTTTGTCCAAATGAATGTGTCAAAATAATTTAAAAAAATTTATAAAAGTTTTCATTTTTGGACTATGTCATAATTTCATACCAATCATACTTTAGTCTCTTAGGGAGTGAGTTTAGGACTCTACTATCCTTTCCAAATTAAATAACAAAACTAGTCATCTCACAATTTCATAAGATTGGCCTACATGGATTTAAAGCATAGGATGAGTTAGCTGGTGGCCACTCAAGGTTGTTGTAAATCTAGAAGAGTTGGACAAGTCTATCTTCTCTTGTGGAATAGACCCTTATGTCTCCTTTCCACTTAGATTTAAGTCACACTTTTAACTTGTGCTGAAGCTCCCTAGATTTAGGATATGAGGTTCCTTATTTCCCTTAGGCTACAAGCATAAATCCTCACCTCTTAGGCATTTCCACAAACTTGTGTTTATGGATTATAAGCCTTAGTGATCTAATAAAATTTTAATTCAAATAAAATAAATCTTCTCACTTTCAAACATATAAAGCCTTGCCATTGGATAGGTTGGAGTGCTCACTAAGCTTTCTAATATCACGAGTAATTCCTACTTTACTTTTCTTTGGATTTCAAAATAAGTCTTATAATCGAACAATCCTAGTCAATTTTTCAAAATAACTAATTCATTGATAGTCTTAACCTTAAAATCTTTGAGATATTGATTGACTACTTTAATTAAGAGTTTTCTTAGAAAATTCTATTTTCTAGGATGTAATTAACTATGGAGGCTTGCCTCCATAGGGAACTAAAGAACCCGATATAAAATAAACCCTGTTTTACTTTTCCTTATAAAGTAGGGGAAAGAAAATCTCTGGTATATTCAAAAATCCATCATACCTTATGAGTCTTTATTAGGAGATTAGGTCCATTATAGGGTGATGTTTCTATCTTTTATGATGGTACATCATACATTAATGTTTACCTGATCACTTCAATAAGTACCCTCTAAGATCTGCATGGTATCCACACGACCATCCAAAATAAAACACCAGAGGGCTATCTTACCCCACATTATGATTAATCTCTTTATGTAAAACATATGGGACATTATTAAACTAAATATCTCTGACCATTCTAAAACCTTAATCCGTAAACATAAACTTGAACTCTTTGCTATTTTAGAACCCATGCTTCACCTAAAAATTCAAAAAAAAAAAATTGAAAATGTTTTAGCAAATTCAACTGGTACTCAAACTATAATAGCAAGATTTGGCTATTTTAGAGAAACAATTACTTGATAGATATCATTGTAAATGATTTTCAATTCATTCACACTTAGATTAGCTGCTCCAATTTCAAAATACAAGCTACTTGCATATGCTGCTTGCTTTAGGAAATCAAGAAGAAATCTATGGGACAAACTCATTTTAATTAGTTCTAACTATTAGGATAAAAGCACAAAATAGGAAACCTATTAGACCAAAAACACCATCGACAGCAACAAAAGTCCATAGACAACCTAATTGACACTAGCAAGTACAATCTCCTTGTGCTTCAGGACCCTATAGCAGTAACAAAGAATGTGCTAAACTATTTGCAGGAGTAGAAAATGTAGCTGTTAAGAAATTACAACCTTCCAAATAGGAACTATCCAATCCATGGGTATACCATTAAGTTATAAAAGTTGTACCTATGAACCAACCCCCTAAAGCAAAATATTCACAAGGAAAGAGCAATAGGCTAGACCAGCCTATAAAAATGAAATGGTCCCCCCGTAACCAATAATTTTCTTCTTTGGTAAATCTACTAAGGGCTATAGTCATAGTGATCATCCTATTCAATACTTCAACCATTTTTGAACACTTCAACTCATTTCTAGGGTATGTGGTAGTTTGATTATCTATTGACAATTCTTCATTCAATGCCCTTTTCCAAAGGTTTGAAGATCCAAATTATTCTTTTTCTAATCTATCGGACCACAAATTGGCCTACTTTATGATTTTGACTCAATTAGTCCGTACTATGTACTATATTATACTATTAATACAGAAAAGAAAAAAAAGAATATAATCATTAGAACCTTGAATTATCCACAAATTCCCTATTTTTCTCTAACCCTAAATTGAATATTAAGTAAGGATAGACTAGAAATGAAAACTCCTTATTCTTACATTTATTTTCTATTCCATCAGTGTAACAATAAAATAATATCTGATTCTAAAATCAAGGAAAGATATTGAAAATCCATATTTGAAAGAGATTTTTCTTTTCTATGTAGTGGAAGGGAAAGAATAACTATTTTGTTCTATGGAGCATCTAATAATAAGAGAAACAAGAAGATGAAATAAAAAATAGATTTTTACTTGAGTGGTCCATTGGTATAAAGAAAAAAATTAAAAAAATTTATTTCTACAATTGAATCTAGATTGAATTTAAATATGAGAGTAGTTGATATAGTAATGATTCCATGGGTCAAGTCCACTTACATTTTATTCATTTCCAATTTTATTGTGGGTTTGAGTAGGAATACTTTGGTTTGGTGATTCATAATAGGAATTGTATATTTATATCTCAGGACAAAAAAAATGGAATAATGAGACATGAAGAGGTTGACTATGTCATTATAGGGAAGACTCCTCCTAATCAAAACTCATTATAATCATAATGGTGGTCGTTATCTTTTTTTTTTAGAAATATAAAAAAGATTTCTATTCCACATTGAAAAATGAAGACTCAGATTTTAGTTTAATGGAAAAAACCATTTATCAAATTTGAACTGATGACTTACTCCTTACCATGGCATTACTCTACCACTTAGTTAAAAGGGCCTTTTTCTTTTTTCAATTCATGAATTAAGCATCTTCATCTTCCATTGTGATTCTATTGTATATGAAAATATAGAATAATGGAACAATCACTTTGATTTATAGGAAGTGGGTAAGATTCATATTTTGGTAAAAAAATAAGATAAAAAAGAAATGCAAGTCAATCCTACTTGCTTTGTTCACTTTTCCATCACTATAAGATTCACTTGACACACACACACACACACACACACACACACACACACACACACACACACACACTAATTCGACATATATTCAAGATATTTTCTTGAATCATGTGATGGGAGGTTCATATCCTGAATTGAATTCTTTTAAAAAGAAAATGTTTAAATCCATTTTTGTTTAGTGAGATAGCAATAGGCATAACTCATATGAAAGCTAAATGAAGCAATGAGTTAAAATTGAAGAAAATAATTAAGAGTTTGACTCTTTTTTCTATAGGGCTAATAACTCCCTAAGCTAAAGGGATCTTATACTTTGTTTCATTTTTGTTATAGTTAATATTACCTTATACTTTAATAATGATACATAAATATTTTTTATTAGAGTTCTCATGTATACTTTAATATATGAAATATAATTTCACATTACTAAATTAGAAACTCATATTAAATATGAATATTAGTTATATTAAGATATGCAATATGAATATGAATTTACCTTTACTTAAATATTTCATATTACTATAATTTAAATAGAATATTTATATACTTTACTACTACTTTATTTCTACTTTGTTTCTTTATTTACATTAACTTCATTTAACTTTTCTTAAATTACTTCAATATGAATCTAATTTCCTTTATTGAAATGGGATTTCTTATTAAATTTGAATCTATTTTTTATTGAATACATTTTCATTTATAATATCATATAATCTACATATAATCTATATATATATATATATATATATATATATATATATATATATATATATATATATATATATATATATATATATATATATATATATATAATATTTATGGATATAAGGGGATAGCTCATTCATGAATGAACCATCAAATCCAAAGAATTATATGGGATCATAACATAAAAGTAGTAAAGACTCCTTGGATTTAGTCATACATTTGATTCTAATTTTATATATTAACAATGACAAAAGAACTACTCATACTATTGTCATGGTATGATGACAGTCAGGGCAGTTTTGCCTTCATCGTCTAGTGGTTCAAGACATCTCTCTTTCAAGGAGGCAATGGGGATTTGGCTTCCCGTGTGGGTAGTGGACTGAAAAGGAAGCAGGTCATGAATTATCAATAAGCATAGAATTCATTCTTCTTAGGTTGATGTCTGAGCGGTTAATGTGGACAAATGATAAATTCGTTGATGAGATGTTTACACTAGTTCAAATCTAGCTAGGCCTAAGAATTCATCACTCCATGAATAAGATCTAAAAAATTATCAAAAAAATTTGTCCTCTAGAAACAGAAATCCTAGATCTATATAAAAAATAAAAAAAATAATCAATTTTTTCTCATCCATGAGTAGAGGGAAGACTTATAAATGTCTCAACAAAATTGTCTTAAATAGCCAATGGGTAAATGATTTTTAGATACTGATGTGATAAGCTTAAGTAGAAATAATTTTGATCACTCCCCATTCCTAATCTCTATTAATTTGTTGTTCAAGCTTAAATACATTACATTTAGATTTTTCAATGTATGGACAAGACATATTGAATTTATTGATTGCCACAAAAATATTTGTAAGGTCCCTCTAGAGCCTTAGATTATGTTATAGAAACTCTACAAGAAGCTAGCTACAACACTTAAAAAATGGAATTGGAAGGTTTCTGGGAACATTAGTACATAAGTGGCCAAAGCTGAACATAATGTAACTTGACTTAAAAACCTGATTCTACAAAGAAATTCAACATAAAACCAACTAAAACTTTAATAGGCTTATCAAAAGCTCCAAGATCTGATTAGTAAGAAAAAAGAATTTACTATCACCACTACCTTCATAGATGGGGATATAAATACTATATATTTTCATGCCTTTATTAAGAAGAGAAGGGAACTCAAAGCTATCTTGAAAAATTAAAGATGGCACAAAAGTATGGGTAAACAACTAAGGGGATATCTTTAACAACGGTACTAACTATTTCTTAACCCTTTATTGCTAGAGAAACAACATCATCAAATTTCAATCATGTTCTATTTGAAGATAATAGAGAATTGCTTAGCTCTCTTGATCTTTCCTTTATCTCCTGAGGAAGGTGAGTTCAAAGATACCTTAATATAATAGGTGGCTCCAAAATGGTTAGCCTAATGGATTTTTTGCACACTTCTAGCAATATACTTGGGATTGGATTATGGTTGACATTGTTCCAACCATTCAAGGCCTTTTCCAAGGAAAACATGCATTGGTACTTTTCATAATCATCTATTGCACTTATTCTTAAAGCAATGAAAGCAAAGCTGAGATAACTTTATACTAATTATATTCACAATCTTGAGAAAAATCAATAAAACTATCACATTGAGGATCCAACCCTATTTCCTTAAACTTGTGTGCAAAAATCAAGCAACCTAAATTTAGGGAAGGAACATAACTAAAAACATTCTCCTTGTCTAGAGCTTTTAATGGACATTAATTAAAAATGTAGAGGTGGTAATCTCTTGCTCAAGCTAGACATAAAAAAGCCTTTGATAGTATCAGCTAGAAGTTTATAATTTCTTTGTTGAAAGTGAAGCTTTAACAACAATTGTCATCTAAATTGAGAGACTTATATCCAACATTTAATATTTAGTCCTCATCAATATAGTAGCTCAAGTATTATTCATATCACAAAGGGGACTCAAAGAAAGAGACCCTTTATCTCTTTATCATAAGTTATTTTGGTTACCTATCTAAAATTCTAAATGAAAGTCAAAATATAAACAACACTCTATGTTGCAAGGTGATAGGTAAATTTAACATTTCCCACCTAATGTTTGTAGATGATGTTTTGATCTTTTGTAATGTAAGCAAGACCTCCATTCAAGCCATCATGAAGATCTTAAAATTATTTGAGAAGTTATCAATTATGTCTTTTAACAAATTCAAATGTCTTTATGTTCTTGGTAAGCATTGTCAATTAGGTCAAAGTGGATAGATTAAACATTATATCAAGTTCATTAAAACTAAATTATCTATGAAATACTTAGGGGTTAGCATTTTTAAAGGATGATTAAATGCTCAATACTTTGATGAGATAATTGCTAAAGTTCATAAACAAATAAATTCATGGGAGAATACATTTCTATTCTTGGTGGCATGGTAACCTTAGTCAAAAGTATGTTCAACTCCATTACTTTATATACTATTCAAGCCTTCAACTGCCTCTAAATGTCCAAGCCAAACTAGAAAGATTATTCAACAAACTCCTATTAGGTGGCAATGCTAAATCCATACACTAGATTAGCTGGAAAAGGCTTTATAAACCTAAAGAGGAGGGGAGCTTAGGTTTCAGATCTCTGGACGAATCCATCCAAGCTAATGAAATCAAGCTTTGGATTAATTTTAGGAATAACAACTTACTTTGGGTGATAAGTGAAAAAATGTAGTTACTAAAATTTAGTTAGCATGGGTTTTTAAATAAACCTTTTTTTTATTTTATAATTTATTTTTCAGAATTTTAAGTGTTTATGATAGAACATCTCTTACTAAAAAAATACAAAAAAATCTTAAACATGCAGAAAAATCCAGAAAATCCAAAAAAGCAAAAGAAAAATTTGTGCAAAAATAGAGAAAACTATGTTATGTTGCTAAATTTGCAATGCCGAGGTGCCATACCCAGTATATTATAGCATTGAGGCCCCAGGCCAAGTGCCAAAGCTCGATATTATAGTGCTGAGGCACCAAAATCAGAAATTTGAAGGCAAGAATCAGCGACCACAATGCTTATGTGCTATAGAACCAACACCAAGGTGCTATAACCCAATTAGAGAAATTTTAGGAAGCAGTTGGAAAATTTTTGAAGCAATTTTATGGTGGAATGGAGTGAAAACTACCATAGGGACTTAAAAGTTATAAGCAGGGAGAGTTAAGCAGTGTTAAAGAAATTTTTTTGTGAGTGAGTTTAGTGAGTATGTGAGAGTGCTATGACAACACCTGAAGAGTGACACTCCAAGTTTTATGTGGTGCATGTATTTGTGTGTGTGTGTGTGTGTGTGTATGTGAAGTGTGTGAAGGAGATCACTATCAGGAGATCAAGGAGAAGGACACAACAAAAGGAGAGAACTTATTGATGCACTCTTTTCTTTTGCTTTGTATTTTATTAGTACTTTCTACACATATTTATGCATTATGTTTGTGTTTTACTTTCTAAGATGTCGAACAAGAGAGAGTGAACTCTAAATTTATGTGAACTTTTGGGATATTTGTATTGTATTAGACTTTATTTGTGGATTAATATAAGAAAATGTTTGTGCATTGAATGAAAATGTATTTTGTTTCTTTTCATCTTCATTTACTTATAATCTGGACAATTGCAAAGTTAAAAATAAGTGTGATCTAGAGATATCAATGAGATCCAAGAAGAACAAGTAGAAATAAATAAATAAATATATTGAATAATCATTGATGTGCTAAATAGATCGGGGTAGCTAAATAGGCATTAAATATATGAAAATTTTTTAGAAATTGTAATCACTTAAAGAGAAATATGGGTAAAGCAACCTATTAAAATTTACTTGACACTAAGTAAAAAATTGAGTAAAAGGATTAGTTTGGTTATACTTGTCTAGAGATAAAGAGTATAATACTTTTGTTCCTAGTTGATACTACAAGTTTTAAATTGATCCAGCATATAATTTAATATAATACATAGTCTAAAAGATTCCATAAATTTAGAGTACTTATTTTAATATTGAGAAAAACACCTATATTTTTATAAAATATAAAAATATAAAATGGTCTTTTTATGATCTTGCAAAATAGTATATACCAATTTTAATTATGTACTTGCATCTTGTTAGATAAAAACTAGATTTTAAAAGACTAGTACTTAATAGAAATTAATATCTAATTTTGCTTTAATCCTCAAAGGAGTGATACTCTACTCCTTCTATATTACTTGATTTGACATGTGCACTTACATTTAAGAATAAAAATACTTATCATTGGGCCAACTATCTTCAAAAAAAATATTTCCATAACAACCATCCTACTTTAGTGCATCCTCACAAAGAAACTCTCCAATATGGAAGGTAATGCTGAAAAACTAGGAGGCAACAAAAACTTCATTTTCTGGGACCTTGGGGAAGGACAATGAAATTCAATATGGACAACTAATTAAGTATTGGAGCTCTGAACCAAATAGCTTTAAATGAAATTCCTAATCAACTACTAGTCACCAACATTTGGATACATCAAAATTGGTATGTAGAAAAGCTCATCAAATATCTATACATCCACAATGTCTAAGTGATAATTAAAATTCCCACCCCAACAAAAAGGAAATATAATATTATTCTTAAAATATAATCTCCAATTTAGATTCTTCACTAAAATAATTTGCAGCAGTATCAAAGCTACAATCAATCCTAGCATGCATTGGAGAAGCCAAATATAGAATCAAACATTGAAACCATCCATGCCTCTTTTCAGCTATAGACTACTCAACAATTTACTACCTAGTGTCAACATACTTAAATTAAAAGGCCTCAAACTCCCCTCAATTTACCTAATGTGTTTAAATTAAGAAGAAAGCATTCAACACTTTTTCTTTTAATGCAACTTCAACAAATAGATATGGAGTGAGCTAGAACTAGAGTTCAAAGTTAAAACTTGTAGACCTCACCTCACTCACCTAATTGACTTAATGAGTGGCACACTACTAAAAGTAAAGGATTGCACAAAAAACATCAACATGTTAATACCTCTAGTGTCCTGTTGGTTTATATGTATAATCATGAATTCTTGCAAACATGAAACCAAGAAAACATTGCACAAGGAAAAGTAATTTTTTATTAATTAGGGTGGAATCAAGATTCCAAGTTTGATTAGTGATGTACATCATAGACTGAAATGTAAATTAGTAATATGGAAGAAACCAGAGGAGCTGTGCATAAAGATCACTATAAATGGCCACTTCTCCTCTTAAAATCAACTTGCAAGAATAGGCATATTTTTAGAAACTTTGAAGGTAATTGCATCCTTTTATTCTCCATGCCATGCTATGTTAAATCTACCATTCACATTGAAATGATTGCTTGTTACATTACAACAAAACTCTCATAAGCACTAAATGCTTCTAGCTTCTGGTTAAAAACTGATTTCCTCTAGTTGTGTAATATTCTCAAAAATGACAACAATGGGTCATGGTACCTAGTTAACCTCCTCAAAGAGATCCAACAACTCTTAGAGTGTAGATAATTCAAAATTTCATAGATTTTTTGAGAATGAAACAAACTTGCTGACTATCTTATCAAGAATGGATGAACATGTGAAGACATCTAAGTCACATCCACTCCTGATACCCATCTTAGTAAACTTATTCATTGTGATAATCTTGAGCTGCCATACTTTTAGGGAGCCTTTTATTAACATACTCTCCATTTTTTGATCTTAATCTATGGATTTGCACATCTACGTTTATAAATGAAATCTTTGCTTAGAAAAAAAGGACCATTGCTACTAATATTACAATAAAGAGTCCTATATTAGGTAATATGCTATTGTGGATTACTAGCTACATCAAATTGAGTATGGTGAAAAGAAATAAATCTTTTAGAACATGGTACTTATTGATATGCCATAAGATATAGTGTTCCTCTTTCGATTGAAGATTTATCATATTATGCCACCATTCTAATAAATCTATTATAGGAATCAAATATAAATACAAAAGGGTAGGTTATAGAAGTTGTGGAAATTGATGTTGATCATAAGACTACAAGTGATTCAATCACACAAGTGTTGGCTAAATATGAGGTAAATGAAAAATAGCTAATTGAATTACAAAATAAGAATAAATTTATGACATCCCGAAGTGGGAATAGGAGGAGAAAGTTGATTACTGATATGAGCTGTTACAATGGTCAAAGCATTGGCCATCTATCCAATTTATAGCTAAAAGTTTTGAATGGGAATATCATTTCCTTCCCATCATGCTCAAGGGGTAAAAGATCCTATTCTTTTTTAAAAACTAAATTCTTTTACTTATTCTTCTACTTAAATATTTTTGAAGAAGGTTCTATTCATTCTTAAGTTTTATTTAGCCACTAATAATTACCTTTATTACTCTCTTTATGACCATTACATAACCAAGGAGGTACACATAGTGGGACAAGATGGAGTAGAAAGGCTTCGACAATAAAAAAAGTGATAATGAAAGAATTTTTAAAATAAAATGCCTTAAGAGTGATTAAGTTGATCATGTCCTTAATGCTTTAAATTGATGGTTCCATATGGGCTTACTAGGTTTAGTGAAGTCAAAAGGATGTGTACTCAGTCAAGGGGTAACTAAGAAACATCAGTATATGTTTCAAGTGATTATAAAAAAGAGTTTAATTAAACCACCTTATTGTGTAAACCAAAGTTTATTTGTTAGTTTAATGTTAACATAGGTGGGTCCTTATAGTTACTAGGTAACTAGACCTTAGGCTTTTTAAAAATTATAATAGACAATTTATATCACTTTTAACTAAAGTAATTGATCTTAAGTGCATTTGGATTGACTTATATGAATAAGGCCCCTTCTATGATTTAAAAGGATACTTAAGTTTAAACTTTGGGTCCATATGTTCTTAAATTATGTTTAGATCTATAAGTGATAGGAAAAATCATCTTAAGATTCATTATGCTAATGTTAAGTAAAATGGAAGCTAGGATAACTCATTAGTTATAAGCAACATTTAGAGTTAACCAAAATGAATTGGATGAAAACACCTTTGCAAATCTTCACCATCTTTATTAGGATATTAGAGAGTTTGTTCTTCATGAGGCAGATTGATATATATTCAACTAGATTTACCCTAACATTATGTTAGGGTTTGTTTAGATTTAGGAAGCATTTAAAGTTAATTACCTCCTTTGGTAGTAAGAGGGACTCTCTATTAAGGTTGGAAATAAATATATCTCTTAGATATGAATCAATGTTTAATGGCATTATGTGGATGACTGTCTAAGGGAAAAGGGAGGGTAGTACCGATCAAGATCCCAAGGTTTCATTTCCTCGAGACTACCATTATTCCAATCTACCAACATTAGAGGGCTATAATATCTAGGGAGTCCCATTAGTAGCCATGGGTTGCCTCATCTATGATATCTTGAGTAGACTAGAGGTGTTTTGTAAGTGTTTAATGAATTAATGGTAAACTTAATTTATACGTTTATCCAATAATTCAATAAAGTATGATTTGCAGACTTATGTAGGGCTTACATCCATTGGAATGTGGTTATGGTGTTCACATGGAAAACAAAAATATTGGACTTACATCCATTTGAAATGCCAAAATTATATGGGAGATCACATGATGAAAAAAAATATTGGACTTACATCTCTTTGGAATGCCATTTTAGAATTTACATGTTTGCATGGCGAATGAATAGATTGGGCTTAGCTCCCTTTTGGAGTGCGACTTACCTCTCTTTGGTGTGTTAGTTAGGGTTTGAATGTTTGCATAGTGAACATAAAGGTGTTTAATTTTTATTTTTTATTTTTTAAGGGATAGTGCCTCAATAATGTAGAACCAATGCCATAGCACTAGGGGTTTAGTGCTATGGTACTAGGAAGTTAATGCTCCAGTGCCTAAAGTTTAACACCATAGTCAGTGTCTTAGTGTTGGTGAGTTAGCGTCTCAACGATGGAGAGTCATCCCAATGTGTTAGGTAGAAATATAAGTCTCAAAATAAAAGAGGGTAGCACTTTGACACTGTAAACCCAACACCCTAGTGTTGAGGCACCATAAAGAATAATAAAAAGTAGGTTGACTTTTTGGCCAATGCTTAGGTGTTGCCAAAGTAGCACTGTTGTACCTACCAAAAATTCATTCAAAGGGTCGATAGATTGGAAAGCGCATTTAATATAAGAGGACAAAACTTTTGACTACATCCTTGGTGTTGCATTAGGCACCATGACACTCATCAATACCTGACATGCTTTATAGATCTGATCAATTACAAAAGTAATGATAATAAATATTCATAAATGATCTTTTTGACTGGCATATTAGCCATCTTTATTGGTTGACCAACACCTAAGTGCTGCATGTGGAGTGGTCTCATATTTCAAAAACCATAGAAGTAGCACCGTGGCTCTAAGTTCAACCTTTAAATAAAACCCATAAAATGTAGAAATTTTCATTTTAAAGCTTTTGTTTTCTTTTTCTTATTACCTTTTTTCAGCTCTAGGATAACATGTTGCTCAAAGGAAAAAAGGCAAGAAGATGGTGTCCTCGGCGACATTGAAAGATTTATCAATGTGGACATGGAGGGGAGGTACTGGAACACTCTTATTAACAAGCACCTCATTCCGAAGAGGAGTTTTGACAATCCAGGTGGGAGCATGGAGACGGTCATCAATGAGCAAGATTGAGAGCATCTCATCTATCAAAACACTGCTTACACCATCCATGTAGTGTGGGAGTTCTTTGCCAATGTGGAAGATCACTAGGATATCAAAATTTTGTATGGGGAAATGGGTATGTTTTGATAGTTCTTCCATTAATGCATATTGTAATATGAAAATTTTTATATATGATTAATATCTTTTTCTACTATAATAATAATTTTGATTTTGATGAAATTCTTAATTTTCCCACTATTAAAACTATGAATGTTCAATGGAAATAGTGGGAAAAATTATTAATTTTCTACTATCAGTCCAACAGTTGAGGCTAATGCCAAGCTGATGCCCATATGTAACATCAGTGAGATAACTAATGATAAAGCCATTTTGAATTTTCTAATTCAAAATGAATTTACTAGATGTAGGAAAGATTATTTATAATCCAATTTGTAATATGCTTAAGAGTAGTACTACCTAAGGGTATAGTTATCCTTCTCTTATTTATTTTTTAATGTGTTACAACTAGTATGTTAAGGGACTTAAATGAAGAAGTCCTTATACAAAGAGCTCCCATGATGATGATGAAAAGAATTATTGAAGGATTTGGATCAAAAATTAAAGTAGGAGAAAGCTCATGCGCTATTCTATCCATATCCAAATCCTTCAAGATGTTAAATGAGAAATTCCAAGAAATTGAAGGAGAAGTCTCCGAATTAAGAAAAGGGTGGTGAAATCAGCCAGTGACAACAAGAATTGGAGAAGAAATCTGATTATTATATGGGTTAGTCATGGTAATAAATTTCTTAGATGAATGAGTTCAACTCAACATTGTTCGCATGTTTGAAAATTATAACCTTAATGCTTGTCTGAATAGAGTTCTATTTTCTATAATGCCTCATTAACACCTTTATGTTAGCACTTAGCTGGAGCTAGAAGAAGAATAGAAAGAGGAGGATTACAACTTCTAAGATAGTTTTTCCCTCTCTTTTTTGTATTTTTCTTCTTTTCTTTGGATGTATTTTTTTTTGATAAATTAAATAATAAAATTTTATTTTGCACTATTTGTTTGTCATTTTAAATTTTGATGGGTTATCTCTATAATTCAATTATAATCTTATCATAAGTTAAATAAAATTTTAACTCAATATTATCAACATTGAGAAGCTAATGCTTCGGGGCTGAAAGGCTAGTGCGATATATATGTTGGGATTTGAGCTTAAAATAAGAGAAACAAGTGCTTAGGCACCAAGAAAATGAAACTAATGTTGCTAAGGTTTTGAAGTGCTATATGGATAGCACTGCAGCGCTGTAAGTTAACATTTTAGCCTCTAAACTTGAGAAAGTAGCACTGTGATGCTAGGATTCAGTGCTGCGGCATTGTGAAGGGACATTTTAGTCTTACAACCCAGGAAGGTAGTGCTGTGGTGCCAGGATTCAGTGCCACAACATTCATAGAGCATTACAGTGCTTTTTGGATAGTGTGGCGGCACTATGAAGCGGAGTGCCAGGGTCCAAATTCTCAAAAGATCAGTGCTACGAGTCATGAAACTCTGTTCTAAGGCAAATTTTTGGGCCATTTTAATGACTTTTATAAAATTATGGTGGCATAGTGGCTTAGCAATACTATATTTCAAAATATTTTAGTGCAACTTATAGTCTTTTTCCTTTTGGATCAAAGATCAACGAATGGAGGTTTTTTATCTCATCTTAGAACCAAGTTAGTGGTGGAGGCCTTCAAATTTCAAGATTCTTAAATTAATGATTTAAATTTTGATTAATTCTAAATTTTGGCAATATCATATCTTGATAATTCCTAAAAATGTGTTCACATTATTCTCTCTTATTTTGGATCCAAGATCAATAAAGGGAGGATCATCATTTCACACTTGATCCATTATCAATGGAGTAAGTCATCAAGATTTTTTTGTGGAGTGAGGAATTGTATAGAAGAAGCTTTTCATTTTAGATTTTACCTAAAATTACTGACAATTTGGTTTCAATCTTGTCTCGCACAAGAAGAAGAGCACATAGTGGAGAAAAGAGAATGCAAAGCGGAATCTACACTAGAGAGAGAGAGAGAGAAGTGTGGCTAGAAGAAAGAAGAGAAGAAGAAGAAGAAGAAGAAGATCTGCCCCTCCCCTTTTATAGGAAACTACTTCTCTTAACTATTTTCATTCTCTTAACTACTCCCGCTTAACCCTTTGGCCAGTTATTGCTAATGGGGATGGCTGTTGGTGGGAGTGGTTAGTATTTTATAGATTATTTAAACTCAGGGGTTATCATGCCAATGCCTAGGTGCTATATTTGTAGTGCCAAGTTTCTTGAGTTGCGTGCTCATTTTTTCATTATTATTTATTTCTTTTAGTTGCAAACAAATTACCCCCAATGAAGGTGTCATGTCGATTATACATGACACATTCATTGCTTTCTCATTTGTTTATTAATCTTTATATTAAAAATATAAAGAATGAGAGAGAACATACTATTCAAGATGTCTCTAATCATAACATTCATATATCATGTAATAACAAAAAGATAATGATTGAAAGAAATTTTAGCTATAGTTGATTTGCTTGAATTTCTTTAATGTAATTAGAAGTAGTATAAGCATGATAAGCCATAGTAGCTTGTCTCTCTCATGCATCATGGAGATGATGAAAGGCTACTTCCTAGTCATGGACTAATGAATATAGAACCAACTCAAGTCTAGACATGTGAGTGTCCGTTTGTGAGCAATCTTCATATAGTTGTGAGAGCCTGTCTCACCATAAACTTTATTTTCAATAAAGAGGCGGTCCTAATTAATTTCCATATTATCCTCACTATTTTTATTAATTAATTATCTCTAATTACATAATTTAACTATTCATTGATTTTAGTAATTATCAAATCAATTAGAAGGAGTAATTAGGGTTAAAATTTAGAATTTCCCAAACCACTTGGCAAATAATTTCATGAAAAAAAAATAGAACATCCCATAGAATCAACATGCCAAATTTGGATTTAATTAGCCAAGTAATTTGGCCTTAATTAAAGTAATTAGCCTAAGCTTCAAACCACAATTAAGCACTATTCATTAGGTATTAATTAAAGATATTATTTTTTATTAAATTTTCCTCTATCTAAGCTTTCTAAAATGGGTTTATTTGTATTTTTGTAGTTTTATATAATTAGTTATGATTTTTTGAAGTTTTAGCTATTTAATTACATTTTAAAACCCTAATTAATCATTTTAAATTGTTGGCACCACATGGACGAGGAAATGATAACACTTTCCATGGCATAGCAGTATTGGTTATTTAAAACATCTGACTTGACTATTAGCTCAGCGGCGACTGAAGTAGTTTCGTCCTAGGCGTGCGATCTTGGATCGATGATCAAGATTAATCACATGATTATGAAGGGGTTAAATCATGATTTCTAGCATGATTAGTCACAACAATCCATTTTAATCACATGGGATGTACGGTCTATGATCTGTCATCCTACGAGCATTGGATGACAGACACCATCCACCTTTTGCCGCTCAATTCATGCTAGTTAGAGCTTTTTTAATGGTGAAATATACTACAAAATGATTAGGGAAGAGATCTAAAGAGATCCTAGTAAAAATCACATGAAAATAGAATTTATTTCAAAAAAGACTAACACCTAGGGACGAAATCTATGGTTGCCGAACTTTTTACCTCATCAGATCTAAAGACTAGTGGTTCATTGATAGATGTATGTTCGTCTTAAAAGACATGAAGCCCTGTTGAGAAGATCTTGAGATACCTCCTTGTTGATTAGTTTATGGACCAAACGCATAGCAGAAGTCACCGAAGTTGGTCTTAGGATGCTTTCTGGTGGTCAAATCGATCGAGAATCGATTCATTTTCAGTCACTGGAGTGTGGTGAGGGTGCGAAAAAAGTTAATTTGACTTTGGTGAAAGTTTAGTAAGGAACTAACAGGGATCTTGGGTTTGAGTGGAGCTTGGTTTCATTGGCGATATGGTGAATGGAAAGCTTAAGGAATGCTAGAATAGCTCAAATGTTGTAAGAAAGGTATTTAATGAGTTTTAATGGATGGGGAGGTGTATACTCTCCTCCCCAACTAAACCAAGGGTTGAGATTGGCTCAACCTTTTGCAATCATCTATCCAGAGTAGGTGATCGGAGGTGGTAAGGGACTGCTGAGGTGGAGATGTGTGAGGTTGAGGGAGCATAGTGGGATACCATGGAGTGTACATTGCTCCTTAGGTGAACCAATGGTTGTCCATGGGTGAGCTCACCCTCACTTGGCCAAAGGCTGAACCCAATAGCCTTAAGTTAGGTTGGGTTAGTGGTTCTCTATCCAAGAAGGGCCGAAGATGGTTACCAATGGGTGGGGAGTTAGAGAACCCATCCAAATAGGAATTTTGTTCCATTTGGAGGGCTTGGTTTAATGGGTTTGACCTAACCCAGGTTCACCATGGGTTGGGCCCACTTGGGTAGGCCCATGGTAACCCAAGGATGAGTTATACCAAGTTTGGCTGGGTTTAGCTCAATTGGATTCAAGTAAGTCAAATGGGCTCAATTAGGCTAAGTTGATGATTTTGACCAATTTGACCAAATTAGGTCAAATTGGGAGTTTGGTTAAGTTTAAATGGACATTTGGAATAGGTTAATACAATTGGTTTGATTCAATTTAGGTTAGATTTGGATTTGGTTCATATGATTCAATTTGGGTCAAATGGGTCGTGTTGACCAATTTGATCAAATTAGCTTGAGCATGGGTTAAGTCTATGTTCAATTGGACATTAGTGATTAATTGGGGGGAGTTAATTTGAATTGATTTGGATTATAGAGTGATTTGGTTCAATTTGATCGTTTAGGTCAAATTGGACTAAGTAGGACAATTTGGTTGGGTTGATCAAATTCGGTCCAATTGAAGGTTGGATCACGTCCAATATTCAATTAATCATTGGTTAGAAGCATTGATTTCAACTTATTTGATTTAAAATTTGATTTGGCCCAATTTAGCCTTTTAGGTCAAATTGGGTCAACTTGGGTCAAGAGGCCAAATTAGCTTGGTTAGGTTCAATTGGCTTCAATTTTTGGTTGATGATAGTCATTGATTGTAATTAATTTATCTTAGAATATGATTTTGCCCAATTTGGCCCTTTAGGCCACTTTGGTCAACTTGGGTTAAGGGACAAATGGCTTGGTTAGATCTAATTGATTGTATTAGATGTTTAATAGTAATATACAATCATCATTGAAGAGATTATATAGCTTGATCTAATCCAAATGGGGATTTGATTGAAGTTTGGTCTAATTGGATATTTTAGGTCACTTTGGATTAAGTGATTTAATCAAATCAATTTGGATTAATTGAGGTTATAGAGGGTTGAAGTATATTCAATGATGAATTTGAAGTTGTTGGGTAGCATTGACTACAATTGATTTAGGTTCGATTAGGTTTTGGCTCATTTGAACCTTTTAGTTCAAATGGGATGACTTGGGTTACTTAAGTGTAATTGAATTAGTTGGCTTGATTTTAAGTGTTGGAATAGTTTACAATGATCCATTAGATAAATAGAATAATTAAGAGAATTGAATTTAGTTTGGTTTGCTTGGGCTGGTTTGAATGAAGTTATAGGATTTGAAGTGGGTTAATTTGAGTTAAAGAGCTAGATTGGTGTTGACCTCACTTTAGGAGCGAGGACTCATCCTCCATATCTTAGATTTAGAAATATTCTAGACATTAAGATTTCCCCAGTCATAAGACACTTCTAGTGATTAATGGAACACCAAATTCAATCCTAAAGACTTGAGAAGGCATACCCTTAGCATAGGTCACACCCTAGGGTAATTAGGTCTTACCTATCCTATGGCCTAAACCAAAAACCCATGCTTATCCACTTATCCAAAACCAACCCCAAACTAATGTAATCAACCTTAATTAGATTTTAATTTATATCTAAGCTCCAAGCTAAATAACTTAACCCTTAACCTAAATCAGTTCCACCATCATCCTATGATTGAAGCCTACTCAATTGAATCAAGTCCAATCAACTTTCACAAAAGCACTCCAACCATCCAAATATCTATTTCAAACCCTTTCAAGACCAACAATTAAGCCAATTTAACTAATCCAATCCAATCAACCCAATTTAACCCACTTGACCCAAAGGGTCTACATGAGTCAAAAATCCAATTAAATCTAAATCAATTGCAATCAAAGCTATAAATCAATCCTAAGCCCATCATTAAACTCAATTCAACCTAATTCAACTTAATCCACAATTGACCCATTTGTTCCACTTGACCCAAAGTGACCTAAAGGACCCATTTGATCCAAAATTCAATCCAACCCAAATTGAATTGAACCATCCAATCTCCTCTATAATGATTGTTGATTATCCTTGTTTAACTAATTATAATCATTTGGGTTAAACCAAGTCAATTTGATTATTTGATCAAGTTGACCCAATTAACCCATGGACCAAAGTGAACCAAATCTCATTTTAACTTCAATTGATTGAGATCACTGACTCCACTCAGTCAATAATTCAATATCGAACCTGACTCAACCACCAATTGAATCAAACCAAACCAACTTGGGCTCTTGACCCAAACTAACCCAATTTGACCTAAAGGGCCAAATTTGGAAAAATCAAATTCTAAACCCAATTGATTCAAACCAATGCCTCCAATCAATCACAAATTGATCATTGAGCATGATCCAACCTTCAATTGAACCCAATTTGATCAAAGTAATCCAATTGATGCATTTAGCCAAATTTGACCTATCAAATTGAACTAAATCATTCTGAAATATAAATCAATTCAAATCAACACATAAAATCATTTTCAAATCATCATTTGAATCTAAACTAACCTTCGACCCAAGCTAATTTGGCCAATTTGACCAAATTAGTCAACTTAGCTAATTTGACCCACATGAATTCATGTGAGTCAAAACCAACTCCATTTTAAATTAAATCAAAATAATTGAATCAATACATTCCAAATGATCAAATGAACTTTCTCAAATTTGACCCAATTTGACCAATTTGACCAAATTGGTCAACTTAACCCATTAACCCATTTTGTCTTATATGAGTCAAATTGAGTCAAACTTATGCAAACTAAGTCCAAACCCAACCAAACATGGCATGACTCATCCTTAGGTTACCATGGGTCAGCTCAAATGGGTCCAACCCATGGTGAACCCTATTTGGATCAAAACCCATGAACCAACCCACCCAAATGGGATAAAATCCCCATTTGGATGGTCTCACCTACTCATTTTGGCAGTAACCCTTAGCTCATTTGGACACTTGGACCACTGAGCCAAGGTTGTTGGGTTCAACCTTAGGTCATGAGAGGGTGAGCTTACCCTTATCCCATCATTAGTTTACATGGGGGGAGGTACACAGCTTGCTAGCCCTTGTAGCTCTCGCTTCTCAAGACCCTCCACCTCAGTCCACTACCATCCTCAACCACCTACCCTTGTCGGACTATTGCCAAAGGTTGAGCCAATATTAGCCCTTGTTCACTTGGGAGGGTATACTCCTCCCCATTGATTCAAACATCATATAGAGCATACCTAGGTGATTCTGAGCAGTCCTAGAGCCTTCCTCGATCCCCTAGTGCATCCAATTTCAGTAACACCAAGCTCAATTTGAACTCTAGCTCTCTGTCTATCCAACCTCACTCAAACTCCACAAAACTTCAATTAACTTCTCCCATACCTTCCCCAACCTCTGACATGTTGAAATGAATCAATTCCCAATTGATTTCAACACTAGAGACCACTCATAGACCAACTATGATGACTGTTGTAGCAACTTTTGTCCACAGAGGCGTCAACGGGGAGGCAATTCAAGAACTTCTCAAGATTTTATTTCTTCAAGATGAAGCTACCTTAGTCGTTGGACCACTAGTCCTGAACTCTGGTGAGGTAAATTCTGGCAAACTATGGAAAATCCATTAGGAGTTGGTGTTTTGTGAATGATTTTGTGATTTCACTCAATTCCCACCATAAGATCCTCTTAGATCCCCTCCATGAATGATTTGGAGTCAATGATGTCCCTTGAACTCCGACGAGCTCAGATTAAGCGACGGAAGGCAGACAATGTCAATCTTCCTATGCTCGAGGGACAAAGGATCATTCGCCATTCGATTCACATGATTAGAACAGACATCCGTGATTTAATCTATCAAAAAATCTGATTTAATTTTTTTTAGATATCACAAGATTAATCCTTTCCATTCGATTCAAGATTAGATGGAAGGGATGAAATTGCGTCCATTCTCACTGACTCTGCCATGGAGGACAATTTAAATAGCCTATCCTATGGCGCCACATGGAAAGCGATGCCACATCAGCTCCCATGTCGTACCATGTGGAAAGAGATGCCATATCAGCTCCTGTGTGGCGACAGGTTAGGGGATTAATTAAATGTTTAAAATATGATTAATCACTCAAAACTTTAAAAAATCATAACTAATTGCTAAAAAATCCTAAAAATATGAGTAAACTAATTTTGGAAAGGGTAAACATAGGAGAATTTAATAAAAATAAAATCACTAATGTTTGAATAGTGAACAGTGCTTAATTAGAGTTTGAATTTTTATCAAATTACTTTAATTAAGCATTAATTACTTAGTCAATTGATCTCAAATTAGACGGGTTGATTCCTTGGGATGTCCCTTGCCTCTCATATTTTTCTTGAGATTTATTGGCTAGGTAATTAGGAGAATTTAAAATTCAAATCTTAATTATCCTCTTTAAATAATTTAATAATTATTAAAAATGCCAAACAGTAAAAAATTAATTAACTAAACTTGATTAATCACTATTAATAGTGAATTGATGAAGGGGAGTGATTAGGGCCTCTTTCATAATTATTAAATAAAATTAACATATGGTCTAATTAAGGACTAATTAAGTGATTAATAGTGAAATTAAATCAAATTAAAATGACAATTGCTCCAGATAACTTAAATTGAATTTGTGGATTCTCTTTATGTGTTTAATAACATAAGGACCCTAAAGGAACATATGGTTAACCCATGGGTGTGAGAAAATCATATAAGTATTTTAATTATATTCATCTTTAACCTAATTAACATTTAATCATGAGCCTAATTGCATTAGGTCTTATTAGGAGTATTGCAAGTTTTAATATTTCATTGGCATATCATTAGAGGCTCATGATTAAATGATTAATTAAATTAAAGAAGCATAAGAAAGGGAAATTAAATGAATTGCTTAATGGATTGAAATTTATTAATCTATAAAATTCACTTAATTACTTTTCCTTAAATATATTAAGTCACTAATGTGGGATGGGGCTAAAACATTAAATATTTTATCTCTTCTCTTTAGGTGTAACAATTCGAACACAAAATCATATTTCATAAGAAGCTTTGGTTAATCCTATATGATTTTATTTGACTTGATTGTCCTTAGAAAATAATGTGATTGAATGTATTATGTGACAATGTCAAATTATTCCTTTTCAAGCATTGTATGCTTGCATGCCATTTGAAATCATGCATTCATGCTTTCAAATAAAGGAATCAAATGAATATAATTATATATGTGAAAGGTGCATGTGTTGGATTAATCCTATTATATGTGTTGCTACTATCACAAATAAATTTCAAAATTATTTTCAAAGTTATAAATTAATAATGAAGATTTAAATTGATGTTGGCTATGAATATTCTTTGTGATTTACATTTGTTTATAACTTAAACATGTTAAAGTATTGCTTCATTCCCATGATTCATGTGTATGTTTACATGTATTTGAATGTTAGTAAGTATATAGTTTGGACATCCCATAAATACAAGGCTTTAAGTAGCCCCAAGGAGGTCTTAAATTACCTCACTTCCTTAGTTAACAATGGCATGCACTTAGTTTCATTCATATGCTTACATACATTAGAATTTGGAAAGAACTTTACTTTACATGAATAAATAAATTTATTAACACATAACCTTTTGCATAATTTTTATTCTCATGGTTGTGTATACATTCATATGTATTTAAGATAGCAAGTATATAGTTTGGACATCTTAGGAATATGAGGCTTTATGTAGCCTCAAGGAGGTCTTAGATTATCTCACTTCCCTGGTTTAAACAATGACACGTACTTGCTTAAATCTTTAAATACATGTGTATGTGTACTTAGCTAATGATTGAGATTCCTCTTTTTTACCAAAAATATATGCATTCACAATCATTTAAGTGTGCCAAAAACACATTGCATGTATAGGTATGTTAAGTTGAAAATCATATGCATGTTATTGATGATGAAAAGGAATGAAGTAACATTATCCATGTGATAATAATTCAATCTCATTAATCTTAAGATGCTTTCATGCTTAAATAAGATTCTTTAATATTAAGTTAAATTTAGGATTAATAAAATGATTTAATAAGTCATTCACTAAAAGGAATCAAAAGTTATAATAATATGCCTTTAGAAAATAACTTAGGATAGGGATGAAGAGGGTTAAGCCTCTTTCCTCTCTTTACAACAATTTGATGCTAAGTAAATATCAAATGAAACAAAATAAAATACAAACTAAAATCCATTAATCCTATTAATAACTTAAAGTTAAACCCCCCTAAATGTTTAAATTAAATAATTCCAAACATTAGACAATTATAATTCTAAAGCTTAGCTAAGTGATACCACACTATGCCTACGCACACACATTAGATTACTAAGTCACCACTTCTAGATCTAAGTTAGGACAGTGTATGCTATAATGTTGTGTTTTATTTTATGCTATAATATTTTAGATTAGATGTTAGGACTATTGTATTTAGACTAGATGTTATGTCTTTGTTAGCCTAATGTTGTTTTCTGGAGAGGATTATGCTAAAGGGGTTTCTAAAATAAAATAAATATAAATACTTTTTCTTGCAAGTTGCTTATACCCCCTTTGCATAATCCACATTATAATAGGTAGGCTTGGTTACTCATGTGCAGGGTGCTAAGTCCAAATTATGAAATATAACTGCTTGGGTTTGCATGGTTGGTTTAAATAATATATGTCTTGCAGGTGTAGTTAGATTCTACTTTGTAAATATGTAATTTTGCAATAGGAATTAGGATTCATGCTATGGGGCTTAGGATGAGTAGTGGCTAGAAGGTAGAGTCCTTGGAGGCCCTATAAAGCCTAGAACACAATCAAATCAAAAGGAAGAACGAAGATGAAGAATGAAGACCCCCATAACATCTAATCTTAATTATTATCATAATATTCTTCTGTAATCTGGGTTGTATAAGGGTAGAGCTTGGCTACCCAATTTCTTCTCTTTTCATGGTGTATGATGGTACCCAATTGCACCGACCTTTTATTAGTTTATAGAATCTATGAATGTTTGACTGTTGTGTTTAAATTGTGCAATAGAAATGACATGATTTTCAAAGGTTTCTTAAGTTTGATGTTTATATGTATGGCCTGGATGCGGTAGCCTCCTTAGGATAAAATTAATTTTTCTACCCTCACTAATAACTCATAATTAAATTTTAAAAATACTTTATAACCTAATATTAAAGCTTAGGCTATAATTAAGATATTTAAAAGATTTAGCAACTCTTTAGCAGAATGATTGAATGTCTTAACATCTTGCATAATAAATTGTCTCATTCTTGGATAAGAAGGGTCTCCACTCCTACATGATAAGGGAATGATTAACCTATGAGGGCATCCCTTATAATGGAGAACATCTCCTCCTGATTTAGCCAATAACCATATTTCATCATACATTTAGGCATAATTGTCCTAAGTCTTTGTCCAAATGAATGTGTCCAAAATGATATAAAAATTATAAATTTTGCATTTAGTCTAAGTCATGTCTTCATACTAGTCATGATATAGTCTCTTAGGGAGTGAGTTTAGGACTTTAGTATCCTTTCCAAATTAAATAATAGCCTAGGTATCTTGCACATACATAAGACTAGCCTACATAGTTTTGAATCATAGGAGGTGTTAACATGCGACAACCCAAGTGGTTGTAAGATAAGAAGAGTTGGGATGGGTTTGCCCTCTCTTATGGAGGTAAACCAAATGTCCCATTTCATTTAGATTTAGGTCATGCTTCTAGCTTGTGCTAAAGCATCCTAGATTTAGGATTTGAGGTTGCTTCTTTCCTTTGGGCTATGAGTATAAGTACTCTCTTCTTAGGCATTTTCATAATATTATGTTGATGGATTATAAGCCCTAATATTCTAATAAAATTTCAATTCAAATAAGAATAAACTATCTCTTTCAAACATATAAAGACTCACCATAGGGTAGACTGGAATGTTCACTAAGCTTCCTAGTATCATGAGTGCTCCCTACTTATCTTCCATTGAAATCCAAAAACAAGTCTTTCCAAATTGAACTTTCCCACTTGATTTTCTAAAAATACCTAATCTTTTGATAGTCTAACCTTAAAATCTTTAGAGATGTTGATTATGTACTTTAATCAAGAGTATTCTTAGAAAATTCTCATTTCTTAGGATGTAATTACCTTTAAAACCTTGCTTCCCGGCATAAAATAAACCCTAATTTACTTTTCCATGTAAAATAAGAAAGATCTCTGGAATATACGAAGACCCATCTACATTAGGAGTCCTTATTAGGTGAATAGGTCCATTGTAGGGTGATATTTTCATCTTTGAAGATGGCATATCATACCTTAATATTGTACTTGATCACTTCAATAAGTACCCCCTAAGATCTGCATGGTTCCTCACATGACTCCAAATTAAAACACCATATTTGGCTGGGAGCTTGGATTAGAAATCAAATTCAATCAAGGTCAATTTATTAGCTTGAGATTGAGGTTTTAATAATTTGGTTTAAGTTTAAATGCATTGATGGGTATGAGTGTTGGTTTAGGCCTTAGGGTAGGTGAAGTCCAATTGTCAAGCTCTAGACTGAAGGTTATGCCTACATGTCTCTAGGCTTGAGTTTTGTGTTTCCTTAATCACTAGAAAGGTCCTAACACCAAGAAAACTTAAGTATCTAGAAGAATCCTAGACCTAGGATTGGAGTGAGCAATCCTCACTCCAAAAATGAGGTCAACAATAATCTACTTCTTGATATAGGGAGAAGAAAACTTATCTCTTAAATAATGACCTATCATATAACATTAAATAACACCCCTTTTATCATTCATGTGAAAGCATGGTTTTAAAATGTAGTTTACTAAAGGAAAATCTTAAATCAGTTACTTTTTCATCGACCATAATAATAGTCATATTATTAGGAATCACATTACTTACATGATTAATAATAGGACTACTAGGGATAACAATTTTAGTCTATATTAATACTCATGGTGCACCTATTGTCCCTCACTATTATATAAGATTGACTTATTGACCTTATTTTTGTAATAAGTTTGTTTTGGACAGATCATTGAGCCTCTTTTTTGTTACAACCTTAAGGACCTTTGCTTAGTAATTAATGACACTTAATTTCATTTGGATCAAATAAAAATAAACTTGACCCATTAATTACATGAATCAGAACACATTGACATTGAGATAACCTTAGACACCAAAAATTTATTAATCAAATGGAACATAATTAAAGTCTAGATGATTGAAAACATAATTAAATTTTTAAAATTGAGCATACAAAATATTTATGTGCAATAATTGGATGAAGAGCACCCAAGTAAACATGCGACTTAATGAGCACATACACTAAATTAAGAGATATAAGTTGCATGTTAAATGCTTAATAAAGTGAGTGACATTAAACTTGTGCATAAAATAATTATTAAAGAAGAACATAATAAGTAAACTATCTAAAAAGTAATTGGATTATAACATTAGCCTCACAAAAAATGGATGCCATTCTTAGCTCACCGAAAGAAGATAAATCAAACTTTCTACCAAGCTAAATTTAGAATTAAAAAGGGTAATATTAATAATCATTCAACATGTAATGCCTTAGTGAAAGAATATATGGCTTGGTTATTAAAGAAAGTAATTTCTTCAAATTCATAAGTATGAGCCACACATTATATGATTTATCAATTAAAATTTACAAAATAGTATGCTATGCATTAACATATAACTCAATAGCTCCTTGAATATTTATAAAATTTATTTGATAAAATAATTTTAGAATGATGAATATGATAAATGACATTAAATCATAAGAAATTAAAGTTTATGAAATCAATATAATTACATTACATTACATATTTCATTCTTATATTCAATCAAATGAAGCCATAATCAAAAGGGTAAATGTAATGCTTTATCTTTCAGCTTTAAGTGGTAACCACTTTCTCCTTTTTTCTTCTTTGAAATGGTCATGACTTTTACTTTTAGCCTTAATTTTGGAGTTACACATGGGAAACTCGTAAATCTAGCACCTATTAACTTTTTTAAAAAAGTTCCAAAAGTAAATAAGATCTAATGATATGGTTTGATATATAATCATGCATGGTTTCAATAAAAGTTACATGTAAAATTTTTATAAATGTGGAGATAATATGCATGAAAAGATTCTTATTGCCCTTAAATTGAATAAGCAAAAGATAAGTTTTTTTAAAATGAAATGCTATTAAACTTTTATCAAGATAATAAACACCTTTATTTTATTTATCCAAAGCTATGTTTTATTTTCCCTAAATAATAACAACTCTTGTGGTTGGTGTATATGTTATAAATGATAATTTTCAACTCTCATCAACCTAAAATCTCTTAACTAAAGAGTTAAACTCTAAATAATTAAAGCTAGATCAATTATTAAATAATATAACTCCTTAATAATTTACCAAATGAGCTATAAGTAGGCCAATCTTTCCACTTTAGAATGAATTTGTCTTGATAAGTGTAATTTATGGGATGTTCATTTAAGATAATATAGTCAAATTCAAATACAACAACTAGGCTATGTTCTTGATCTTGGGTTGATTATTGATTTATAATAGTGTTTATCTCAAAAACTCTAGGTTGCAAACTTCTTTTATATATAATAAGTCTTTTATTTTAATAACTAGACCAATATGTATACTTAATGTTAGGTTTTTCTAATACTCATTTGATTTAGTGCTTCTAGTAATTTTGTAAAAACCATAAGTCTTTGATTGAATCCTTTTGAATATATATAAGTAGTTTCTTTTAGGATTATGCAAGATAATACATAATCACCCCCATTAACTTCTCTAGTAGATCTCGTTCAGTCAATTTATTCAATATATATACTATTTCTTTTAATGACGACGCATAAAATATCTTATAAAAATGAAAGCATTATTAAAGAATGAGTGTGGTAGTATGTGTGTAATGTGAAGGGGCCTTCTATCATTGAAGTCATATATAATAAGGCCTTGTGAGTCTTTTAGGTGATTATGCTATTATAGGAGAATTTAAATATGGAACAATATAAATTCAAAGTTTTTAACTATTTCCAACTAAACATCTTAAAATATTGTTTAATTTTCTATTAACCACTTTAGTTTACTAATTAATTTAGAAATCAATTTAGATAAAAAATAAGTTTTATCCCCCTAAGCATCCAAAATATTTTTATATGTAAGAAATAAAATGAACATCCTTATTAAAGACGATGATATTTCGTAAACCTTAATGCCTAATCATTTCCTTAAAATGTTTTTCAATATATAAGGAATCATTTATGTTTTTTGCTGGGATAAAAGTATGCCATTTTATAGAATCTATCAACCATTTTAAAGATGCTATCAAAGTCCTTAGGTTTTTATGTTTTCTTAAGTAAAATAATAAATTCATTAGTTAAAAAAAAGGATGGTTACAAAAAGGTCTCTTTTATGTAAGGCAAACCAATGTTATCACTAATGACAATTTGCTTGACAATATCATTGGCATCGAAAGAAACATGAGTCATCTATTTAACCTCTCCCATCTTAACTAGGTGATTAGCTAATTGATTTTCCTCTAAGTGAATGTGTGTGAGATTTCTCAATTTATATATGCATCATTTCCAAATGTATCTAAAAATGTAAGACAATTACCATTAAGGTTGTTGTCTTTTATAAAAGGCTTTAATCAATTCTTTGAACCAATTTCAATCTAGAAGGGGATGTTGTATTTGAATGATTTTATGGATAAATAATAAGCTACCAACTTTGATAAAGAAAGAGCACATGTATATGTGCATTTTGTAGAAAAAAAAGAGTCTTCCATTCTTGTCTTTGATTATTCCTCTAGAACCAACACTATGTTTGGTGCTCTTAAGGGACCCATTCATATTAAATTTCAACTAAGAGAAGCTCAATTTAATCTAGTGAATGAGTGTGCATTTAATCTCTAGCTTGTAGTGGTTTAATCTTATCATTCTTAGAGAGCATTTTCCTTTCAATCTTGAACCATCCAGAGTACCACTAACCTGAGCTCTTTTGAGATATGAGCAAACATGGTGATTAATGGATTCAACATTCTTATAATGCTAACATTTAAAGATTAGCATGTCACCTTTCTCCATTATTCTATCAATAGTAGAACTTGCCTTATAAAAAGCCTGCTAGTAGAATAAAGATATAAAGGGCCTATTACCTCTTTGACAAAATAATGTGCCCTAATTATAGCTAGTATGAGTTTTGATGGTATTGTAAAAGGCTTTTGAGAGAGTTTGTTGTTGATTATTAAGAGTGATCATAAGTTTGAATTTAGTTGTTCATTAAATAAGGATTTACTAGATATTAATTATTTTTAGCAGGTAGTTAGTTGGTTAGGTCCTTTTTATTCCATCTAAATAAAGTACCATGTTGATAAAATAAGTTTTTGATAAGTAAATCATCATTTTTCACCTATTTATAGGAATATAAGAGCTCATTTTACTTCTAAATGTCATGCCAAAAATTTATATACTCATCCCCCACAAATAATCTAATTTATTGTTTAGCTACACTCCTTAATTTTAGTTTGTGTTTTTAGCAAGGGGAGTCTTTTTTTGGTTGCACCAACACGGGATGGGGGTTTTCACAATATTTTTTCTTCAAGAATTTCACCCACAAGGTGCTTTGTTAGCTGAATTTAACTTATAACTTTATGTCATTGCAAGTGATACTATCATGTAGTGATTTATAACCCAGCCCTCCCTCGACTTTAGGATTGTATAGCTTCCTCCAACTAATCCAATCTTGTTTCCATTACATAATAATGTGTTAAATAATAATTAAATTATTTTTTATGTTTCAATGGGCCTGTTAATTACTTGCAAGATATGTAATAGGATTGAATGGAGAATAGTGTTAATCTATTTCCACAAAAGTAGATAGTTATCCCAAGATAAGATCTTATTTTAATTCTTGGCAATTATATCTATAAAATATATTCTCTTTATCCTTCCAATAAAAAAAGAGTTATGAACCAAGGTATTTTGTAGGAAAATAGGCAAGCTTAAAACCTAGGAACTATTGGACCTACCTTGAATTTGTAGGCATATTTATTATAAAGAAAGATGTTAGATTTTTTTTCTTAATTAAAGTACATACCAATAGGCCTCAAATCTCTTAATCACATCATAAATTTTTTGTAAGAAGTTCTTGGTTCTATTGTAAAAGATTAGGATGTTATCTGCAAATATATGAGAGATTTGGAAGCCACTATTTAAATAAAATTTGATAGAATATTTAACCTATGGATCAAGAGGGATGAGAAGTATTCCATATTAATGATGAATATAGTAAGGGATAGGGTAACTTTGTTTAAGTTCCCTCTTAGATTTGAATAACCCATTGATCACTTAGGAAACTCACCTTTGAGGTTGTATAGTAAGGGATAGGGAGTAACTCTTCTCTATCTTTATTGAAATGTGTTGGAATATGTTCTTTATGAGGAAGATTGATATATATTTAACCAGATTTTTTATAATATTGTATTAGGGTTTATTTAGATCTGGGTTCTACTTCTTATGAACACAAGCCTTTATAGTTAATTACCCCTCTTATTGCAGTAAGTGAGAACTTTTGATTAAGGTTAGAAACAAACATACCTCTCTGATATGAATCAATGTCTATTGGTGTGTGGCGTGACATATATGACTGTCTAAGAAAAAAAAAGGAGAATAGTCCTAATCAAGATCCCATGGTTCTATAATCTCAGGACTATATTATTATAGTTTAACAAAATCAAGGGCTAGCCATAATGTTCAAGAGTTTGATTAGCAACCATGGGTAGCCTCATCTCATATATTTATACTAGAGTTTTAGTGTAGGGGTGTTTGCATGACTAACATATAGGTTTGACTTACATCTCTTTGGAATGCCAGTAGGATGTTTGCAAAGGGTCATTTGCATGAAAATGGATAGATTGGACTTACATCCCTTTAGAATGCCATATAGATATATGCTATTCACATGCTGAATGAGTATATTAGACTTATATCTCTTTAGAATGCCATATGGATATAAGTTGTTCGCATGGTAAATAAGTAGATTGGACTTCCATCCCTTTTGAATGGCATTGGGTATAGATTGTTCACTTGGAAAATACATAGATTGGACTTACATCCCTTTGGAATGCTATTAGGGAGTTCACATGGTGAACACATATATTAGACTTACTTCCTTTCAGAATGCCAATAGGGTATAGATTGTTCACATAGAGAACACATAGATTGGACTTACATCCCTTTGGAATGCCAGATTTTGTAGAGAGGTTCACATGGTGAACATAGGATTGAGCTTACATCCATTAGAAATATAAGTTTATTGGGTCATTCGAATGACAAACAAATAGATTGAACTCACATCCCTTTGGAAAAATTGGTTTATAGGACTATTTATGTGGAAAATGGATAGACTGAACTCCCTTTGGAATGTCAGATTTATAGTATGTTTTCATGATGAACGAGTAGATTGGGCTTACATCCATTTTAAAGCAAAATTTATTTAGATATTCACATGACAAAATATTAATTTGTGATTCTATGGCTAGTGCTTCGACATAATTAAAGGATTTGACTTGAGGACTAAGTTAAAAAAAATGTTCACACACCCTTAAGTTTAGACACAAATCCTCCAATACCTTAAATAATCAACTCCAAGAAATTGGAGAGCAAGTCTCAAATTTAAGGAAAATGATTCATGAAACTAGTTGGCAGTAGCAAGAATTGGGGAGAAAATTTGACCACCACATGATATAATAACAGTAGTAGTTTTCATACATGGCTGAGTTTAACTTAGCACTTGTTCATATGTTTGAAAATTGTGGCTTTCATGTAGGCTCGAGTTATGCTTTTTATTGTAGTGCCTTATATGAGCACCACGTTGGAGCTAGAAAAAGAAAAAGAGGAGGAGGATGATAGTGAATACAATTATTAGTTTTCCCACCTTTTCTTTTATTTTATGTTTTCCTCTTTTTATTATAAAAATTTTACAATAAATTTTATTATTAATAAAGGTGTCCTTTCATTTTTATGCTTTATTTTTTTATTGAATTCTCCAAGATTTAAAAGTTTAATAATAAAATTTTTCATTCAAAATGAATAATAAAAGATGCTCAGTGCCTTGGCACGTGAAGCTGAAAGATATAAGATCAAAACCTGAGAGCTCAGCGTCTCGGCCCTATATATGTAACACTGTAACACTATATGTGTGAGTTTGGCTTAATGTCGAGAGATCAGTGCCTTAATGTTATGATATCAACTCTTTGACAATATCAATTAGGTGCCTAATGATTAATTTTTTAAGAGCATAGTGCCTTGACACTAAGATATCAATGCTATGACACTATCAGATAAGTATTATAGTTTAAATTTTTCTGAGAGCAAGCACTTTGGTGCTGGAACATTAGCGCTCTAGCATCATGGATTGCATACCTATGCTTAATTTTCTTAAGAGCATAACACTTCAACCCTAGACTCATAGTACCATGGCATTGTTTCATTAGTGCCTAAGCTTTACTAGTTTTGGAGAAATTTAAAATTTTGGCAGCATAATGCCTTAGCAGTACTGGATTTTATGATTTTTATTGCATTAGCACTTTTCTCCCTTACCATAGATCCAAGAACAATGGAGGAAGGATTTTATTTTACACTAGAACTAAGTTTGATGGTGGAATAGATTTCAGGATGCAGCAGCTCTGTGCTGAAAAAATAGTGCTATGATGTTACTTTAAAGAGGTGAAACCTTAGAGCGTAGTGCTGTAGTGCTAAAAGTGAGAAACCAACCCAAAAGCTTAGCATTGTGATGCTAGATATTTGGCAACTTGATGCTGCAGGATAGAGTTTTAAGGATTTTATTCTTGAGAGCTCAGGGCCTTAGAGCTGGATCATGGCGTTGCCGCACCATAGAGCAAGAACCTTATTTTCTGAACTATATTCTTGAAAATTTTAACAATTTTTATGCATTGATGGCTTAATATTTTAGCAGTGCTAGATTTTTTACTCTTTCAGTTTAAAAACACTATTATCCTTTAATATAGATCCAAGATCAATGGAGGGAGGATTTTCTTTCTTACGTTAGAATAAAGCTCAACAATGGGGGTCTTCAGATTTTAAAATTCTAGGATTTTGGTCTTGGGGACTGTGGTGTTTTAATTTGTAATCGTAGAGACACTACGTAGATCTTAGGGGTACTTATTGAAGTGATTGAGTGTGACATTAAGGTATGGTGTACTATCGAAAGATAGAAACATCACCCTAATAAACTTAATCACCCAATAAGGACTCTTAAGGCAGATGAGTCTTCATAAATACTAGAGATCTTTCTCCCACTTTACATGGATAAAGTAGAACAAGGTTTACTTTAAGCTGGGTTATTTAGTTCCTATCGAAACAAGCTTTCATAGTTAATTACATCATAAGAAATGGGAATTTCCCAAGAACACTCTCAATTAAAGTACTCAACTAATATTTCCAAAGATTTCAAAGGTAGATAATCAAATGATTGGCCATTTTGGAAACCAAACAAGAAGAACTCAAGTAGGAAGAGTTCTTAGAGAATTACAAAGGGAGAATAAGTAAGAAGTACCCATGATACTAGAAAACTTGGTGAGTGCTTCAGTCAACCCTATAGTGAGGCTTTACATTTTTGAAAGAGAGGATTTATTTATTTTTATTTGAGTTGAAATTTTTTAGAAGGCTAGGAATCACATTCCATCAACACAAAATTATGAAATTGCATAAGAGGTGATGACTTATACTCATAGTAAAAGAGAAATAAGTTGCCTCAAAACCTAAGTCTAAAATGCTTCAGCATAGGCTAGAAACATGACCTAAATCTAATCGGGGAGAATGTGATATAGTGGTTCACCTCCACAAGATAGAGTAAACACATCTTGACTCTTCTATACTTACAACTATTTGGAGTGGCAGCTAGCTAACGCCTTCTAGGCTTTAAAATCATATAGGCCGGTCTTATGTAGTGGAATATAGTTAAGAGAATATTTAATCAAAAAGGAAGCTAGAATCCTAAACTCACTCTCTGAGAGACTAGATAATGTTTGGTATGGAAAATGACTTAAACAAATATTAATATTTTATAATTTTTTGGATCATTTTGACAGATTTATTTGGACTAAAGGCTTGGGAGAATTATGTCTATATGCATGATGAAATTCAACTATGAGCTAAATCAACTAGAAGAAGTGTTCTCCACTACAAGGGATCGCTCTCAAAGCTTAAGCTTGTCCCTTATTATGCAAGAGTGTAGATCCTCTATATTCAAGAATGAAATAATATGACATGCATGTTGTTATAACATACAATCATTCAGCTAAGGTGTTTCTAAATCTTTTACTATCTTGTTTATATACCTATGCTTTAGAGTGAGGTTGTGAGTTGCAATAGAATTTAGTTACAAGTTATTTAGTGAGGATAAAAAATTTTATTTTATTTTAAAGAGCCTATCACATTCAAGCCATATATCAAACATGCACACTTTAAGAAATCTATGAAAGTCATGTCATTTCTATTGCATAATCTAAGCATAACAATACAATATTTAGATTTCATAAAATAATAAAAAGTCGATGCGATAGGGTACCGCTGCACTCTCCAAAAAAGAAAAAAGTTGGGTAGCTGAGCTCTACCCTTATATAGCTCGGATTATAATTAATTCTTACAAATGAAATAAATGCTATGGGGATTTTCAATTCTATTATTCATTCTTTCGTTAGATAACTTGGTCCAAACTTCATAGGGCCTCCCAGTCTTTGCCTTCTAGCCACTACTCATCTTAAACCCCATAGCACTAATCCTAATCCTATTACAAAAATTACATCTTTATGAAAAAATAAAATCTAACTATAGCTACAAAATAAATATTAGCTAACTAACTTATAAACCAAACAGTTATATTTCACATATTTAGATTTAGCACCCTGCACTTGGATAACCTATCCCACTTGCCCTAATTGGATTATGCTTAGGGATAGAAGCAACATAAGAAAAATCATTTTATATTCATTTATTATTACAATGATCCCTCAAGCATAATCCCCTGCATAAAATACCGTTAGAATAATAATGACCAAACATCTAGTCTACGTACAAACAATCCTAACATCCAGTATAAAGTATTACATCACAAAATAAAATATATCACCATAACATAATCTAGCCTAACCTAATACTAAGATTAGTGACTTAGTATTCTAATGTGTATGCTAAGGCTTAGTGTAGTATGTCTTGATTGGTGTTGACCTCATTTTAAAATGAGTTCTCAACCCCTCCATCTTAGACATAGGACTCCTCTTAGACTTTAAGAGATCTTTAATCCTAAGACACATCTAGTAATTAGGTGGAGACTCAACCTAACCCTAGAGACTTTGAAGAGTAAGCCATAGGAGTAGGTCATGCCTTAAGGTGTTAGGAAAATTTGCCTACCCTATAGCTTGAACCACATTCCTTCCTTCCTTCAAGTCAAACCCCAAATCAAATCAACATCAAACCTAAATCAACTCCAGCTTAATTGATTTTCTCCAAACTCAAATCAATGCCAAATGATTGAAACTCATAATTCAAACTTATGATTAAAACTTATGATTGAAATTCCAAAGTTCAAAATATTTCCTAAGTCCTTAATTCCCTCTTAAGGACTCAACCTAAATCAATTCAAATTCATGAAATTTTCTCATAACTCATTTATATTCACATATATAAATGAAATATAAATTCAAATAAATTAAATCAAATTCCAAATTCAATTACAAGTGTGAAATCTTTCCTAAGACATTAATTTCCCTCTTAAGGACTTAGCCTAAAAATCATTTTCAAATCAATTCAAATTCATAAAATTTTCTCACAACTCATTTATATTCTCATTTACATTCACATATATAAATGAAATATAAATTCAAATCAATCAAACTAAATCCAAAATTCAAGATCAATTCACAAATCTTTCCTATGTCACCTTGATTTTCTCTTAAGGCCTTAGCCTAGATCATGTTCAAAACACTTCATAGTCATGAAATTTTCTCATGACCCATTTATATTCTCATTTATATTCACATATATAAATGAAATATAAATTCAAACAACCAAAACCAACTCCAAAATTAAAATCAAATTCAATCAAAATTTAACTTAAGCCTTTCAAGTCAAATTCTTGAACTTAGCCAAATCAACTTCAAATCAAGCCAAACTCTTGGTTTTCCTTCATGATTCAATCAATCCTTCAATCATGAATCCAATATAAATGCAAACTTCAATCACTTAACCAAAACCCAATTCAAAAATTAAGCCAAAATCCATTTCATGTTCACCCTTTGATATTGAAATTGTCAAATGAATCAAAACCCATTCGACTATAAACAACTTGCAAATGGATTTATATTTCAATCAAACTCAAATCAAGCTTTGACCAAGCCATTTGACCCACTGAGGTTCACTTGACCCAAAGTGACCTAAAGTACCCTTATGAGAAAAATTCTAATCCTAACCAAGTTGGATTGAATCAAACTCATCTAAGCCTCTCATCATGATCAACAACCATCATGAGATGATCAATTACTCAAATTGGGTGAAACCAAGTCAAACCTAAGGGCTGACCAAGCCAACACTTAGCCAAAATAAAACCCAACATAGCCAGAATCCATCATAGGCCAAATTGATTGAAACCAATGATCTAAGTTCATTCATGATCAATGTTTGAACTTGACCAAGTCAACATTTGAGCCTAACTTAGCCCAATTGATAACTTGACCCAAGTTGACTCAACTTGACCTAAAAGTCAAAATGCATCAAAAGTTGATCTAAGACAAATTGACTAAAACCAATGGGTCAAGTTCATTCTAAATCACTTGTTGAACTTGACCAAAGCCTCAATTGGCCAACTAGACCTAACCTAGCCCAATTAATCGTGAACCCAACTTGACCTAAAGGGTCATATTGAGTCAAATTCAAACTTGACCAAAATTGATTGGAAACAAAGATACCATATGACCCAAACCTAACCTAAACCTACCCATGACCTAGCTCAACAAATGGGTCAAATTGGTCAACTTGACCCATTTGACCTAAAGTCATATGAACCAAATTCAAACTTAAACCAAATTGAATCAAACTAAAGCCACCAAGATATTCCAAATGGTCATATGAACTTGACCCAACCCTTGGTTTGACCCAATTTGACCACATGGTCAACTTGACCCAAGTTGACCCATTTTGACCTAAATGGGTCAACATGAGCCAAATCACATCAAACCAACTCCAAATTCAATGAAACTTGGCCAAACCTATTTTCTCATAATATCAAACATACCCAAACTAAAATCAAGGTCAAATGACCATTTTATTCCTAGTCCATAAGGTAAATTTTGGCCAATTCCACTTAGAATTTGATCAAATCCTCTTCATACCCACTTGACACTCTCCTAGTGGATCAAGTGAACACTAGGGAGGGTGGCGCACCCAACCCAATGGGTTTGGGTCATCCCAACCCAACCCAATGGCCAAATTGACTATGTGCATTAAAATGGCCACATGGAAATTCTCCTTACACTCAATTCAAGCACATGGGAAGTTCGCCATCTCACTCCCTGGCCAAAACTAAATTCAAGGACATCCTAAATGGCCTAACCAACTAATTGCATGAGCTAAATAGGATCAAAATGGCGAGGAGGCTAGCGACCATCTGATTGCCAAAGGAGCAGATATACTCCCCCTAATTTAATTTCATTTCAACATTCCCTCATTTGATTGAAGCCTAGGAAGCTAGAGGAGCTTTTGCCAAGTGATCCCAAGCATCCTAGAGTGAAATCAAAATCCCATTTCTCAATTTTCCTTAAGCAAAAATAGGGGAACTCCACTAAAATTCCAACTTGCTCTACACTTCAAACCAACTCAATTCCTTCTTCAAGCATTATCAGAGGACCATGTTGAGCTCAACTAAGTTCTTTCTCAAGCTTCAAAGGCAAAGGAAAGGTACCCTAGACCAAGACCAAGATCAAGGAAAAGAAGAGTTGGTCCGTAGAAGCATACACTCAATTTCAAGAGCTCAAACCTTCAACAGAGCTTCGTCTCAACCAGACAAAGCTTCTCCAAGGGAATCGAGTGCTGGTTATCACCTTCGATGAGGTTAGCCATTTTTCTGAGCGTAATTTCAATGTGTGTTGGTCCTTTGTGAAAAAAATTTTAATCCTATGGATTTTTAGCCATTAGATGAGCTTTCCATTGGGTTTAGATAGTGTGAGATAAATTTTAGCCCAATTTGAGCTTAATCGAGTTTGAATCTTACCCTAGAACATTGACGACCTCCATTGCTCATAGGGGATAACATGGATGGATCTCTGGCCATCCATCCATGCATTTTGGATGGATTTGAGATTAAAATGCGTAATATCTTTATTTTTCTCCCTTAAATCCGTGACTTTAATCTTAGCCATCTGATCCTTGATCAGACGACAGAGGAGAATGCGCATAGCGCCGCTATGCAGTGCTATGATGTGACTGGTTAAATACACAATCTCATCATGCCATATGTAAAGCGCATGCCGCATCAGCGGCACACGTGGCACCGATGGGATCAATAATATAATTAGGGTTTAAATAATTCCTAATTAATTACCAAACCTTCTAAAATTCATATCTAAGTGTAAAAAAATTAGAAAAATATGAAATTAATTGCTTATGAAAGATAATTAAAAATAGAATATTTTAAAATTAATTTCAATAGATTTTGAGTAGTATTTCTCTCTAAATTTGGATTTTATTAGAAATTTTAGTTTGGTAAATACCCTTTAATTACTCTTTTGATTAATCCCAAACTTTTTGTGCTTAATTAGTGGGTTGACTCCTGCCTCCCCGAATTATCTTGGGATTTATTGGTGGCTTAATTAAGGAAATTGCTAGTTCATTCCTTAATTACTCCCTTAATATAATTAAGCTTAATTAAGGGTATAATTAGTGGTTTAACCCTATAATTGACTCAATTAATTTTTGATTAAGTGGATGTGAGGTTTAGGGAATAATTTTGTGATACTTTCCATGAGATATTCCCTAAATTTCCTTTTCTTCCTTAATCCATCCTTAATTAAGGGTTAATTCATTGATTATCTCATTAATTAATTTCATAAAATTCTAAAACCTTTCAAAACTTAATTAATCTATATTAGATATATGCTTAGGTGTTCAAGAGCTTAAGTACATTAAGAAAATCAAAACCCAACTCACATGTGTAAGAGGGGTTATGAAATTACTTAAGTTAAAATCCTTAGTTTAATTAATCATTAATCATGAGCCAAATTGCATTAGGCCTTTTCTTCCTAAGTGCATTGCAAATTTAAATTCCATGTGAGGTTTTATGTCATCTCATTGGCTCATGATTACTTGATTAAATATGCTAAGGTGGTATAGGTAAGGGGTAATTAATGCACTTAATTCATACCTTAACCTAATCAAAATATAAAATGGATCTAAACACCTAAGAATTGAACTTAAAATATCATACACATGTGAGAATGGGTTAAGAATAATAAACTCATCTCACATTTCTCAAATTAAATCAAACTCAAAACAAAACCAAACCTTCTTTAAAAAATATTTTAATTTACATTAAGCTTTCATGTTTCATAAGATTATTTTTAGGAATTAATTAGGGTGAATGTGTTTACATGCTTTCATCATTTTAGTTCCTTCCCAACATGCTAAATATGCTTTTCATATGCATTTCATACATTATTTCTTTTTAAAAATCAAAATGAAAGTGAAATGTTTTCTTTTATGTCAAATTGCATGTTTTGACTAAAATCAAAATATGAGTGGCTATTATCACTATTAAATCTAAATTATTTTCAAAATATATGAATTAATTACCAAAATTAAAAGTGTGTTACTTATATTTTATTTATGAGCTTGCATGTGAGTAAAATATAAGGATATGCTTGGTGTAGTCTTCCTTCTCCCCTCTTTTAGTATAGTTTTGAATAGGATTTGGTAAAGTGTTTAGTTCATTTGAAAAGAATCTAACACTTGCCTAATTCCATCTCCTATTCATTCCTATGCTATTACTTAAGAAGGATACCTACACTTGTACATATAAATTGCATAAACAAAAACAAATCAGCCAAAATAAACTTTTGCATCCTTTCTTTTCCATTCATTTCTTTTGCACATTTGCTTGTACATAAAGAAAGTGGTATATTAGTCTAGAAAACCCCGAGGTTGCTTTAAGTAGCCCTAAGTAGGTTTTGTATCTTACACCCCTGGGTAATAATGGTGTTGTACTCACTTATGCCTTTCCTGCATTCATGTGTGCATATGAAAATTGGATAAGAAACCCTTTTTTCTACTTAATGAAAATTATTCATCATAAGCATTCAAAATTTCCTTAACTAAAACTACATAGAATTCATTATAAGGTGTGATAAACATTCTCATTTACATGTATAGATTTGCTTAGGATTCATCCTTATGCATGTTATACATGTTGGGAAAGAAATGAAGTGATGTGTGTTTAGTGAACTTAGTTCACTTTACTTAATCTTAAAATGCCTTTCTTTTTGAATAGATTTGTTTAGAATTGATCTAAACTTAGGATTAATTAAAACACATAATAAAACACTCACTAAACAAAACTAAACATAAATCCACTTTAGAAATTACTTAACGTAGGGAAGGAAAAAGAAGTTCTCTTCTCTTTTCCCTATGTTTAAAACTTAGTAATTAATTGTAGGATTCATTAAAACCAAATAAAGACAAAATAAAGTCAACTCAAATTAGTAAAAATTACTTATATGAGCCATCCTTTAAGTTGGACACTCCCACATTTTGAAAATACAAACCCTAAAGTCATAGTTAAGCATACCACACAAACCTTTTAAAGCACACACATTTAGACTAAGGGCCGCTTGGGAGACATAGCCTTTTGAGAGAAGGAAGTCAAAGAAGCTAGTGAAGTCTTGTTGTCAAGATGTGATTCTGCTTTGGAAAACTAGAATTTCTTGTCTATAGTTATTTGTGTAGAAATGACTGAAATGTCCCTGGCTATATTTTAATAAATTTAAAATGAATGAATAAAAATATGATAACTAATACTCATATGTAGTCAGAAGTCAACTAATAAACTACATTAACAGATTGCACATCACTTTATAAAAAATACCACCTAATTAATAACATTAATATTAAAAGTATAAGTACAATAATTAGTGCAATCAGAATATTAAGCCTAATATCCTATTGATCAAATCTTTTAAATTTTTTTTCCATTGCTACCCTCTTAGCATGATTACTATTTGATGTGTCACCCTCGTATTCGTCAATCAATCTAAAATAGTTGCAATCATCTCTTATTCTATTTCTTGGACACCTGAAAAATCTTCTCCCATAATTTCCTTCCCTATGTAAAGTGAATACATAACATTGCAAACCACAGTTGCAATACACAACTCTAGACTCAGTAGAGCTCTTTGAACTCATATTTCCTGATAAAATAAACTGTGTAAGCAATAAAATATTAATATGAGGACTCGTGACATTACAAAATATTTTAAAATGAAAATGAAAATGAAATGATAAAATATTTATTTCCCTAAAAATTGATAGATATTTCATTAACAAAAATAGAAGGGTTACAATTATTAATAAAAAAAGATAGAAATTTGACTAACTAAAAGTAATTAATCACTGCAAGGCTCCACTGTATACAAATACCTGCAAGAAGGTCAAAAAAGACATAAGAAAATGTAGAAAGATACATTAAAGTAAATTATAACAGCTCAGGCTCAGTGAAAGTCTATCCCAAGGAGCAACATTTTATGTGAGCATCCAAACATCAAAAAGAAGGGTTGCAATCACATAAAATGCTACCAGCCTTAATGATAAAAAAGTAACATCAATGTCATCATATCCATTTCCTTCACTATTAGGAGAATCAACCACCAAGCAGCAGTTCTAGATATCACATAAGCAGGAATAATAGTACAACCAACCAAATAAAGAGTTTCCAAATATATTATGTATGATGACAAGAAGAGATAAAAGGGCAGCCGCACCTCCACCAAGATAGATAAATAGTAATACCAAAAGAGCATCCAACAAAGAGCCAAAACAACCTTTCAAGATACCAAACCAAGTCACCACCACCCCAGGTAAAACAACAGCCACTAAACAGCCTTCTACTAGCCAACCCAAAATAAGAACTAACCCAAAACCAAGACTGAAAAACCACAACAGCTAACCAGGAACAAAACAAAAGCAAACAGCCAAAACAGAAGCAAATAGAATGAACCCAACCATCCAACATAGCCAAGCAACCCAACTAGGCAACACAGCCAATGAACCCAACCAACCAACACAGCCAACCAGCCCAGCTAGCCAACACAGCCAGCCAATACCCTTTCAAGATACCAAACCAAGTCACCACCACCCCAGTTAAAATAACAGCCACTAAACAACCATCTACTAGCCAACCCAAAATAAGAACAAACCCAAAACCAAGACCAAAAAACCCACATCACCTAACCAAGAACAAAACAGAAGAAAACAGAACCAACCTAGCCTTACAAGCTATGAGATATTGCCTTACAAGCTACGACATATTGCCTTACAAACTATGACATATTGCTTATTTATTCAATATAGTCAACGTACACCTGATTTTAATCAATAAAATCCATGATAACTAAGCTTATTGTAAATTTAAGATATGATAATGAGTAAATCAAATAACCTCTAACCTACAGTCAGTTACAATAATTCACAAATAATCAGCAACAGTCCAATGTAAACTTAATTTATCCTCATGTAGAGTTGCTAGAAAATGAAATCCACTTCTACTTGTTTGCTGCCCTCTCTTCGCCCACCCAAAAAAGAGAAGTTTTCTCCGCCATACAACAAAGCACATGTATTAAATAGAACAAAATCATGATGCAACAAAATTCTCTCTCACATTTAATGCCTCTAGGCACTTGGTTGTTGAGTAGGTTAAAGCACAAAGCATAATACTAATTGAAACATCAATGAATACATAATGCACCATATAAATGATGGGAATAAATATATGCTACTCATCATCATTACCCTTATACCAACTACTTAAGTCTATATCAGTAATGCTCATTACTTCTCGTAATTATTGTTCATGTTCAATCACAGACTAATAAAAATACGTTTACTAGAAATCTAGCCAAGATATAATTGGCCAATTCCTTTCACATATTATTAAGGCCAAGATAGATTCATTATGCTAAAATCGCTCGCTAGCTACCCTGACAGATTTATTATGCGATAAAATTTATAATGTTAAGGACAAGAATTCTCTAATTGTAGTTCTAGAATATCCACTAAGTTCATGTAAATTTTCTAATTCTTGCAGCAGGTCAGTGAAAATAACTTGTGACATATGAAACATGTTATAAAATTTCCCCGGGTGCCCTGCTAGTTACTCATTGATTCAATTTTCACCAATAAATCTGGAAGTCATACATGGAGTCTTGCAAACATAAGTCTCATAGTACTTATGTATTAAGCATGCTGCAGTAACAATCGTAGCCATAGGTTAATCATCATCTTCACTATCCATAACTGTAACTAATGATAAAAAAATATACGTCACTATATTAGCTTTTACAGATTAAGGTATTAAACAAAATTCTTGCAACTATAGAAGTTCAACAGTTTATAGAAATAAGTACAAGTACAAAAGAGCAAACTCTCCACTACCAGATCACAGAGAAGTTATAAATTTTGACAGATCAGAAACATCTTTTCCTAAAGGAAACCTAGCTAAACATCACATGATTCAAAATGATAGCGTAGATAATGAACTCTCCGTTCAGCTGCTATAGCCATAAAGATCTCTCGCTTGTTTGGATCTTCAAGCAACCTGGTTAAATGCAGGTAAAATGGAATATCTTCAAAAACTTCAGTAATTTTATCTAAAATATTGATCACCTCAAATAATGATGGCATTACAGTTGCCTTATTCATTTTGGAAGTGCATGCACTGACTAACTCTGATATCTGATGTCGGAGGAATCCAAAGACACCTCCTCTTTAGAGGTGAACGCCAGGACTAGATTCGGTGTGGGAATATGTGGCATGTAAAAATTCATCGTCTGAATTATTTGAAGCAGACCTAAGATCAGAATTATTTTGTTCTTGCACAATGTTGTTAGCTTCTTGAATTGGTTTCCAAGAATGGGCACCTGTGGCAACTACGCCACTGAACAAGAGAACTAATTTCTCTTCAATTTTAGGGTCTAAGCTGCAATATCTAATTTCTTTGTATTTGATAATATCTGCAAGTACACATGAATTTATGTTTAGATGTTATGTTCATATGAACTCTCTATCGAGTTATTAGAATGAAAAAGTATGTATACGAAAGTTACCAGTATCTTTTCTCGCCACTAATCATCTGATGTGCCAATAGTCTTCTTTGTTGGATCCATCCTAAACCAATTGATCCTTATTTCAACTCTTTCCATAATTTTTGATCCTTCTTTAACTGATCCCATTTATTTTTAAGTTGTCCTGTTGTACTCCCTTCTAGTTCTCTCCTTAAATTTTTTGGTTAAATTATTCCAACCCTCTTTATTAAAATATGTCATCGGTCTATTACTCAAGTCTATCTCCTTTAAATAAAGCTCACAAAATATTATTTTCACATCTCTCTCCCAAGTAGCACCGACTCCACCTTCCCTTGGGTTTCCCATTTAAAGATCCTATCATTATGACACAAGCAATGAAATCCAGATGAATCAAACAACAGAGGATTACAATTATTTAATTTGGTTAGGCAATGCTAAACATATAACATAACTTATAGCAAATAAACAATTTGACTTTAGTATTTCTCATGCTAATTTATGTCTTTAAATAATGTATGTAAGCAATGTATTAATAATTCTTCATATTACTAAGAGTATGCTTTATGTCCAAATTATAGAAGATTGTTGCTCTCTTGACCATAGAAATTTAGTATATTACTATCATTGAAGCTACAAAGAAAATGATTAGGTTACAAAACTTCTTGGCAAAACTTGTCAAGGGACAACAAAATGGCAATCTCCATTTTGACAAAATAAGTGTTATGCATCTAGCCAAGAATATTGCATTTCATGCCAGGATGAAGCACATCTAGCTAAGATATCATTTCATTCATTTACTCCTAGTAGATGGTTAATTGTCTTTGATAAAAGTATGTATAACCTAGATTCTTATAGACATGTTGATGAAAGCAGTAATAGTTAAAAAACTGAAGCTATATTTACCTGCCACATTATAGCCTTTTACTATGATGGATGTTGCAAATCTAGAGGAGGAGTATGATTATAACCGAAGATCCAATTTCTACCACATTATAACTGAAGATCTAATTTTTCACAAAATAATCTCATGGGCACTTACACTTAGCAAAAAATATTCTATTCAAATAACACTTAGCACTCAACACTTAGCACTTAGCACTTAGCACTTAGCACATTATAACCAAAGATCCACATTATAATAGAATTTCCTCTACCTCATGGGAATTTAGCACAAAATAATCTCCCTGAATTTATAAATAGCTCGAAGAGAGGTCAAAATCGAGAGAAATCACCTGTTCAAATAACAAATGCTCAAAGGAGAAATCAAATACAATGAGCTTCAAAGATCTGTTAGAAATGGATGCTTACCTTCACAGATGATGGAAGATGGAAAAAGAGAGATTAGAAAGAAGGAAAATGGAAAAAGATGGATACGGAAGGAGGAGATCAAAGCCCTGGACTCTCAGATCCATCAATGCCCTGGTAAAGAGAAGGAGGAGATCGAAGCTGAGATCTGTAGCCCACGGGAGAATAGAAAGAGCACGTGCACGGGTGAACAGATCTTGTCATGAACACGGGGTAGCTCAAAGTGAACCGCATTCGAGCTTCGCAGTAGCTTCCCTAAATATCACGAAAATAAATGACTTAGCGACACGGTTCAAGCCACGCTGCGGATGAAACGGGGCCCCAAACGAGCCCTAAGTTACTACTTCTAGCTTTAGGTTAGGGCAGTGCATGGTTTCATGTTTATTTTTATTTTATGATATATGTTTTAGTCTAGATGTTAGGGTGAATGAGAGTAGAATGAATGATAAGTTGATTTAGCCTAATCATTATTTTCTATAGGGGATTGTGCTTAAGGGGCACTGTAATAAATAAAAATATAAATACTTTTGATGTGTAGGTGCTTATACCCCTAAGCATAATCCAATAGGCTAGGTGGACTTAGTCACCTAGGTGTGGGGTGATAAGTCCAATATACATGCTTGGGATTTGTGTAGTTTGTTTTTCCAATCTCTATTTTATAGGTGTTAGCTAGATTTACTTTTCCTTGTCATGTAATTTTTACAATTAGGATTTCAGAATGATTATTATGGTGATTAGGATAAGCATTGGTCATAAGATCTCATCTTATGCACCATGTGAAGCCTTTGGAGCAACCACCTTCCAACCATCCAAAAGAAAGAACCAAAGAAGAAAGAAGAAAAGAAGAAGAAAGAAGAATAGAAGAATGAAGAAATGAAGCTTGAAGACCCCCATTACAATGAATTTGTTGCTTAATTGTACTCAATTCATTTGTAATCTAGGTTGCATAAGGGTAGATCTCAGCTACCCAATTTGTTTTCGGGTTTGTGCAGTGGTGCCCAACCATAAATGACCTTTTATTCTTTTCCGTTAGCTTTATAAATTGATTGATGATTTTTTTATCTTATGCATTAAGATAACAACTTTTTTCTAGTTTATTCCTTGCTTGATGTATGACTTGGATGTGTAGATTAGGCTCTCAGAGAAAATTAAATTTTCTACCAAATTTAATAATTATAAATTAAAATAAAGAACTCATAACCTCATCTAAAGTTTAGGCTAAAAATCAAGATAAAAGAATTAGCAACCCCTTAGCTGGATGAGTATTTCTTTTATAACATCATGCATAAATGCATATTATTTTTACTCTTGATTGGAGGACTTTCACCTTTGCCAGAGAAACTTGGCTTGACCTTTGAGAGCCATGGTGGAAGCACACCTCCTCCCTTCTCGCTGATTTTGGCCAAAAATCTTATTTCTCATGCATTAGGCATATGAATCTTATAAGCCTGATTCAAATGATTTTCCAAAAATGAAAATAAAAATGTAATAGGATTTGCATTAGATTTAGGTCATTTGAAGCATGCTTTTTTACATGATCTAGTCTCTTTAGGGAGTGAGTTAAGGACTTCGTCTCTTTCTAAATAAATAACAGCCTAGCTGTCTTGCATAAAGAATATGACTTGCCTACATGAATTTAAAATCATAGGAGGAGTTAGTTGGTGGCCACCCCCAGGTGGTTGTATGTCCAAACAGTTGGGTGGTTTGCCCTCTCTTATGGAGGCAAACTAAATACCTATTTTTTTGTCTTAGATTTAGGTCGTGCTTTCGACCCTCGCCAAAGCTCCCTAGATTTAGGTTCTGAGGTTGCTTCTCCCTTTTGTGGGCTATAAGCATAAATCCTCACCTCTTAAGCATTTCCATAATCTTATGTTATGGAACCATAAGTCCTAAACTTCTAATAAATAGTCAACTCAAATGAATAATTCAATAAAAATATAAAGCCCAAAGATAGTTTAAGATGCCAGTTTTCTAGCATCGTGAGCATCTCCTACTTATCTTCCTTTGGCTTTGATAATAACTCTCTCTCTTTGATCAATCTCATTTGATCTTCTAAAATAAACTAATCGATTAATAGTCTTACCCATTGAAATCTTTGCAGACAATGATCATTACCTTAATCGAAATTATTCCTGAGGGATCTCATTCCTTAAGATGTAATTAACTATGGGGGCTTGACCCTATAGGGAACTTAACGAACCTGGTTTTAAATAAACCCTACTTTAATTTTCCATGTGAAGTGGGGGAAGAATCTTTGGTACACATGTAGACCTATTGTCCTTAAGAGTCTTTGTTGAGGTGATTAGGTCCATTGTAGGGTGGTGACTTCTATCTTTTGAGATAGTACACCTCTCCTCAATGTCATAATCACCCTCAATAATATCTGGATCTATGTGGTGTCAAAATGCATAAAAGAAAGAGTATATTTTGATCTTCATTTTATCCCATAGAGTGAAGATGGAAGTATATTTTTTATTCTTTAGAAATCTCTTATATAAAATTTCACCATATTTTTTTAGTGACTCCATGGATGGTTCCTCTCTCCATCTTTGGTAAATGATTTGTCTCCAAGTATCGATAGTGGGTTTGTACTTTGGTATGAATCCAAGACTATCTTTCATTCCGTTGGCACTTAGCTTATTTCATTCTTAAGTTAAGCTAACCAAAATCTTTAGGTTTTAGGACCACACCCTGTGTTAGTCTTATAACCTTCGTTGGATTCTCCAATGGATAAAAATAAAAAGATATAAATAAAAAAACATTTAAATACTTACTCCTTATCATTTCTATAATGAGGAAAGGTTCATTTTAAAATAATAAAGGCAAAATAAATTCTTATAAAAAATCATGCTTTTCAAAAAGCACTCTTTCAAAAATGCTCATAATAAAATATTTTGCACAAAACTTTCCTAAATCATCTTCATCTAACAATCTTTATGATTGTTATATGTGAATCTTTATAAAATAAAATTCCAATAATCATATTTTTAAAAAGCATAAAATTTGAAGATGTTCCCATTCACATCAAATGTATTGAATGGATATTACCTCTTTCAAAATCATAACTTTGACTTCCACAATACATTCATGTGTTAGGTTGGGATCATATTTTGAAAAGCACATATGAAACCTCTCCATTCAATATACCCACACTTATTGAATGGAGGTCATTTTCAAACAAAATCAAAAATAAAATTTCAAAAGCACATGAACCTTTCCATTCAATATACCCATACTTATTGAATGGAAGTTTCATTTTCAAACAAAATAAATTTTCAAAAGCACATATGAATATCTCCATTCAATATACCCAAATTTATTGAATGAAAATTTCATTTCAAATAAAATGACATCTTTGAAATCTCACTTAACATATTCCACATATTATTAGGTTGGGATTTCTCTTTCAAAAGCAATAATCACACAAAAATATACATCTTTGGAAAATGAAACATAATTGATTTCATCTTACATACCCAAATTTGTTAAATGGAAATCTCCTTTTAAAATCAACAAATTTTTCAAAACATATTTGAAACTTCATTCTAGCATATCCCATTTGCTAAAATGAAGTCTCCCTTTTCAAAATAAAATTTGAAACACATTTGGAATTTCATTTAGCATACTCAAATTTGCTAAATGAAATTTCCATCAAAATTTCAAAACATTTGAACTTCATTTTAGCATACCATTTGCTAAAATGAAGTCTCCATTTTCAAAATAAAACCAAAACAAAATTTTTAAAACATCTTTGGAATTTCATTTAGCATACTCAAATTTGCTAAGTGAAATTTCCACTTCACAAAATTAAGTGGAACTTCATTTTTTAGCATACCATTTGCTAAAGTGAAGTCTCCATTTTCAAAAAAACAAATCAAAACAAAAAAACATTAGATTTCATAGCATACTTAAATTTGCTAAGATCCTACTTTTAAAATCAAAAATCAAAAGATGAAACACATTAAGTTCCTTAGCATACTTAAATTTGCTAAGGATCCTACTTTCAAAAAAATCAAAACAAAAAAGAAACACATTAGGATTTCTTAGCATACCCAAATTTGCTAAGGATCTACTTTTCAAAATCAAAAATTCAAAATAAATGAAACACTTTAGGATTTTCTTAGCATACTAAATTTGCTAAGAATTTTCAAAAAAAATCTTTCAAAATAAAAACACACTTGGTTCTTCACTTAGCATACCCAAATTTGCTAAGTGATTCCAATTTTCAAAATCAATAATAATTCACAAGATAAAAAAAAAGAAACAATTATTTTCAAACACCTCACTTAGCATACCCAAATTTGCTAAGTGAGTGAATTCAAAATCAAATCAAAAAAAAACCAATTGACCCTTACTTTAACATACCCAAATTTGTTAAAGAAAGGGTCCTCAAATCAAAATCTAATTTCAAACATGAACCTATGGAAGCATCTTTCTAAAAATATTTGAACCCATTTTCAACATGCCCAATTTTTTGAAATTAGATTCATATTAAAAAATTCCTCTTTTAAATCAAATCTCTAAATCTTCTTTGAACCCCACTTAACACTTCCAAGATGTTGATGTGGGTTTAAATTTTAAATTCAAATTTAGAAATCAACAAAATAAAAATCTGATCCAAGCTTGTTTCCAACATTTTCAGATTAGTCTTAGTTTAGCTAGTTTCAATTTTTTAGTTGATTATAAATGGCGTTTCACGAAGTTTGTGTTTACTTTCATGCATGGACTTGGCCTTGATCTCTCCCTTTGATCACACCCATCTCATCCATTTTTGGTAGAGGTTTGAGGGAGGATCACTGTGAGGGCACTCCCTCACAACTTAGAGACATGGTAGTGGGCGGCGTCATTTTGATCAATTTGCCATTGGATTCTGACATCCCTTCACTAAAGTGGAAAGCAGTGATAGTTCCACGGTGCCAATGGCGATAGTGCTGTGCCCGTGGTTTCCTGCTTTACCCCTAAGGGCTAGCACCACTCATTGGCACCCTCTAAGGGTAAGGCTCCTCGATCCAGATTGCTCCCTACTTTGAGGTTGGGTCTAGTTCTTACTCCTCACCTGCAGAAGGAAAAAATCACATGATTAGCGGTATCATACATACAAGTATTTCTAAGATGGAGGCTACACATCATTGTGAGGAGGTTCCCACTGATCAAGTTACAAGAACCATTTCATCCTCTCTCTCTAGGTGACAGAGGATGCTAGGAGGATCCATACTTCACCACCGGTGGTTCGGCCAAAGAGGAGAGGTCATATCGCCTCCGATTTTATGCGGTTGGTGGTGCTTATGGACTCGTGAGCTAAATCAATTTGAGATATGTCATTGTGGAAACACCTATGTGAGGAGAGAGCGGTGGCCCATGCACTTTAGTATATCACAAAGAGGTGGAGGTTTGGTCAATTCAGCCTCCACTCATTGATTTTTCGATGCGCTACCCATCGATCACACATAGTATTTTTCTTACGGGGATGACCCATCATAGAAGATCCCTATCCGAGAGAGTTGTGGTGTCTCCACCGCTCACCCTCCATCCCGCGCAACATCTCCAATCGCCAGAAGCCACATCAGGAGAAGCGTACCCGTTGGTGATCAACTTGGCCGATTATATTCCATCTACACCACCCTATGGCAGGTCGCTCTCACCTCGACCTTACCCCATTTGTGCGGAATGGCGACAAGCATAGTGGTCATCCCTTCACCAACACCACTAGTTCCAGACAGATGGTGGCGGTTGTGGGAGCTGATGCTTACTTGCATGATAGTAGAACCTCCTAGGAGTGTCACCCCTTTTAGAGTTAGTGATAATGTGTGTCTTGAGTGAGTCCTCATAGGATTGATTCTCCTAGGGAGGTCCGTGCCTCAGTACATGATAGTGATCACACCAGCAAAATCATTTGTGCCATTTAGATTGATCATTCTCTTGAGACATAGTAGCACATTATCTTGTAGAAGAAAGAAATTGGGGTATGATTGGTGAGGAGAAGATCACTTTGATCCCAATGAAGATGATTTGTTGGGAGACTCGGTAGGTTTGCATGGTAGATACCGGGATCCTCCTAGAGCAAGCTATGAAAGGTAATGAGGTTGAGTAGGAAGACACATCCCAATCATCCCAACACCTTTGATATCAATTAAAGCAGAAATAAAAATAAATATATCGGATGGCGACTTGAGGACTTATTTAGCAATCTCGGTACAGAAATAAATAGTTCATCCTACTATAGCTAATAGTTAGCCAAATGGTGCATGTCTTGGACCCACCTTACCTCCATTGAGCAAGGTAGCACTAGCATGTATAGGAAGGTAGTGGAAAGTACCTCCATATGAAGAAAATCGATCATGGTTGAGCAGCAAGTGAAGGAAGCATTGGCTCAAGCCAGGGAGGATCATCAGTTCCAAAGGGTAGACCCTACCAGAGGAATTTGATGCAGTCCAATATCCCAAGGGTTTTTGCCACCTTCCTTCAAGAGTTTTGATGGTAGTGAAACCAGGAAACATATTGCACACTTAGCTGGTGTTGCAATGCGGTGTAGCGACACTATTCCACTCTTCATTAGCCTAGGATAGCTTTCATTGGTATGTGAACTTCCCAATAGTTTAGACATTTCTTTGAGTTGAGCAACTCTTTATCAAGAGGTTTGCTAGCTCAAAGGTTTATTGCGATCATGTAGCAACACAACAACAGTGAGTCTCTTGTTGACTATATTCTCATGGCATAACCAAAGTATGAAATGTGAACTATCTAACATGCCATTGAGATTCTTCTAAAGAATATCCATGGCGTCACCTTCATGCTTAAAAGAGAAGTAATCAAAACATTTGAGAAACTAATCAACAAGGTAGCTGAGAGGAAGGTTTGATGTGGCAGTGGTAGATAAGGGAAGCAACTAGCTAGAGATCGGTCGAGAGACCACAACCTCGCCTTCACACCTCCTTTACCACCCATAGCCTTCCGGCCTCCACGGCCTCCATGCCGCCTCCACCACCACCTCATCAATGCACATACTACCCACCCGGTAGCTATGGTCCACCTACTCTTTTAGATAAGCTCAAAACCTTATTCATTTAAGAGGGAGGTCGAAGATCTTTAAGAATCTCTTAAAGAAGCAGATTTTAGCTACCACCTAGAGATGGAGGAAGTGGGCAAAAGTCATGATCCTAACTTTTGCCTACCATATATTAGGTCATGTTTTGGAGGATTGCTTCACATTTAAGGACCGCTTGAACATAGCTTCAAGATCGTGTGTAGTTATCAAAGGAATACCTTACAACAACCATCTTCCATTAGGGTAATCCTTGGGGATACTTATGATCCTTCCAAAACCAAAGAAGGTTGGGATATCTCTTTATCCAAAACCTCTAAAAAGATCATCAAAGATCAAGAAACTTTCCTTGTAGGTGCACTTCAAACCTCAACATCAAGGAAGGTTTGCAAGTTGCCGCAACTTTGGAAAGGCTTCAACAGGAACAACATGTGTTGAGGATGGTGCAACCACCGAGTCAGCTCAGTCTACCGTTATAGCTACCACATCGGTGACTTCCTCTACTTCAGCTAGTTCTTCTTCTTCTACTACTAGTAGAAATCTTGTATCAGCAGCATCAAATCCCTTACCCCTCTTACTTTACTTGATTTCTACTTTGTACCTCCGATCAAATCCAAGAAATTGAAAAGTAAAGCTAGCTTGAATTACATGTCACTTGATGGGTTGTCTACTTCTATTCTTAATGATAACTCTTCAAGTCAAAATAACTATAATAATTTTGATCTTCCTCTTTTTTGATTGAGTTGGACTTTCCTACTGAATACTATGGGCACCTCTTGAGATAGACTTGGAATCATTCGATTGAGGGTCCCATAGGAGAAGGCTAGGTGAGCGATGTGCGTAGAACCTTCCATTACCTCACAAGAGATCAAGTCAACCTCCATAGTGGCAAGGTTCTCTCCTAGGACACCTCAAGATAGAGAAACAAGTCATTGGTATAGGATCGAAGCCCTCCATAGGATGCTCCACCTTGGATATGCTTGTGGAGGATCAGCCCAAGGTGGACTACAATGTCCTCTCTCATCTAAGAAAGTTGCCATCTAAGCTAAGCATATACGATGCCCTTGTCTTATCCAAAGAGATGAGGGAATCATTAATCAAGGCTCTCCTTGATCCTGAAATATGCTTAGCTCAGCTGACCACTATTGGTGAGGAGGCACATTATACAAAAGAAGCCCAGGGGATCACTTTCACAGATGAAGACCTTCTGGGGGACTTGGAGCACAACCGTCCCATCTACATCACATTTGACATGGGCAGATTCAGACTTACCAAAGTTCTCATCAATCCATGTGCATCAGTGAACATTATGAGTCTAAAGACCCTTGCCTATTTGACAATTAACATCTCCACACTCTGAGGAGATCATATGATGTTGAGAGGATTCAATGAACAAGGTGAGCGGGCTTTAGGTTCCATACTTTTACCTTTGGAGATAGGTGATTAGAAGATAGAAGTCAAGTTTTACATCATTAATTTAAATACTTCATTCATTTCTTTGCTCAATAGGCCTTGGATACATTAGAATATGATATTACTATCCTCCTTCCATCAGTGCATCAAGTTCAGAAAGGATGGGATTGAATACCCTGTAAATGGAGATAAAAATCCATTTTCAATTAGAGAGGTTGAGATTTATGAGGATGCGACCTACTATCTTCCTCAAAACACCCTTTTTTGTGAACTTGGACAAAACTCAAATTCAAAAGAAAAAAAATGAAGAAGAAGAAAAGGCAAAAGAAAAAGAAAAGAAAAATGAAAATCCAAGTGAACAAGAAAGGGGGTGAAGAAGAAATAGATCATATCACATTCCACCCAGTTCATTCCATCATATGGACATGTGGGTAGGATGACTCAACCTCCACCGGTGAGGTGAGCAGAAGCAGTTCAGGTGGAAGACCCCAGTTGGCCATCGCCAATAGAGGTTATGTTCAGTTCATGTACTATTCACATAGACTTGGAATCTCGAGGATGAGTCTAATGTGATTAGTATACCACCCCTCTCGGTGGGTTCCATTGGAGGTGACTTTTGATCGCAGATGAAGACTGCCTCTAGACAAAGCAAAGTATTGAATCAGTTTATGTGTGAAACTATTAGATAGTTGGGAACCTTAGCTTTAACCTCACTTTCATCTCAAAAAATTGAAGGTTTAGTAGTTAAAAGCCCTAAGTCTTCCGGTGATATGAAGCAAGAGATTCTTTTGGGATCATCATCCTCAAGTCCACAGTTGATGTAGAACTTGAGGAGGATACATTTAAAGAATTAATGGAATTACCATTTGACTTTTACTTACTTGTGTTCATAATCTTATGCCTAAAAGTTTGGTTCCTCATACATGGTCCAGACACAGGTCAGAGTATTTTGAAAATCTATGGAATAATAGAGACAGGGAAGCACTATCCAGAGCAAAACTAGGATAAGGTACAGTGGGTCCAGTCGATGAGAATGACAACTACTTAGTTGTTACCAATCATTTGGAGTCTGATAGGTTCTTTTCACACAACACCAACTCTTATGAGAATGTGTGTTTAGAAATCTCAGATGATCCAGATGATCTCCAAATCAAAGATGCACCGCCATAATTTGAAGAGGAGATCCATTCAATAATTGACAAGCTTAAAGAAATCAACCTCAGGATAGAAGAAAATCCACTCCTGATGTACATCAGTTCATTGTTGAATGAAGAGGAAACAAATGACTTTGCTAGGCTATTGATTGAGTTTAAAGATTTGCATGGAGTTATGAAGAGATGCCCGATTATCTCGCGTAGCGTCCACAAGCTAGCAATAGATCCACTACCCCAAGCAAGCTCCTAGATGCATGCGATTAGAAATCAAATAACATGTCATTTCTGAAGCCAAGAAATTAATCGATGCTGGTTTCTTCAAGGAAGAAAAATATCCTACCTGGTTAGCCAGTGTCATTCCAATTAAGAAGAAGAATGGCCAAATTTTCATATGCATCGATTTTAGGGACTTAAATAAGGCATGTCCTAAGGATGAGTTTCCTCTTCCTATACCAAAATTAATGGTAGACATCGCCTCATCTCATGCAGTCTTCTCTTTCATGGATGGGTCATCATACAACCAAATCAAGATGTCTCCACGAAGATGAAAGAAACATTGCTTTGAACCCCGATCGAATCTTTTTATTATAGGGTCATGCCTTTCGGCCTTAAAAATATGGTGCTACACAATCCATGACTCAGATCTTCAATGAACTCATCCATCATCGGTTGAGTGCTACATTGATGATCTAGTAGTCAAGAAAAGAAAAGGAAGACCATCTCTTTGACTTGAGTAGTTTTTTTGAATGGTTAAGATAATATAACCTCAAAATGAATCCCCGAAGTGTGCATTGAGAGTAGCTTGGAAATTCCTTGGGTTTGTTGTTGACAGGAATAGAAATAGATCTAAAAGATCAAAGCTATCTTAGAAATGCCACCTCCTAAGAGTTTAACTCAACTTAGATCCTTCAAGGATGGTGGCATATCTAAGATGCTTTATTTCCAACCTATCGGGAGATGCAAGCCATTCTCGACTTGTCAAAAAAAAGGATGCCAAGTTCAAGTGGGATGATAAGTGTCATGCCTTTGAAGACATCAAGCGTATTTTTGGTGAAGCCGGTTCTAGCTATCTGCAGCCACTCATCTCTACCTTTGCATTGGATGACTCTCGCTTTGTTGGCCCAAGCAACAATGAAGGAAGGAGAATGCTCTACTATACCTCATCATCTTATTCTACTAAAGAAACTATCCACCTATTGAAACATTGCCTAGCTTTGATCTTTGCCTCTCAGAATCTATGAAACTACATGCTTTTTCATAAGGTGAACTTGATCACTAAAACCAATCCACTGTAGTATCTTGTGACATGGCCAATTCTATTTGGATGTTTAGCATGATGGTCCATGATTCTCTCGAGTTTGATATCACAATACCCTGTGTAAGACAAACATTGATTTCTTAGTAGCACACCTCTTGTTGATTCTTTGCTTAGTGATGATCTCCCTGATGAATAAACCATGAACTTAGGGGAGGTTGACAATCATCGATGGGAGATGTATTTTGATGGTGCAGCTTCTTTTCATAAAGGTGAAGCATCATGCTCTATTTTTACAAGAAAGGTAGGGGTAGGAATAGCTCTCCTAACTCCAGACCACGATGTGATGAGATTCTCATACTATCTTTCCAACCCTTGCACCAACAACGAAGTTGAGTATGAGGCTTTGATTACTAGTCTGGAGTTAGCCATCACTATCAGTGTCAAGAGCATCAACATCTTTGGAGATTCTCAATTGGTCATCAATTAGATTATTGAGTCCTACAAGGTTCTCAAACCCAAGCTTCATCATTACCATGAGTATACCATGAAGCTGTTGGCCCAAATTCCCGAAGTCACCATCTACAAGGTTCCCCAAGTAGAACAGTGTGGCTTTGGCAAACTTGCCAAAGAATTGGCATGTCGGAAGATGAGTCCATTTCAATAAGGTCCAAAATAGACAAGTCTATCCTTGTGATGAACTCATCGAGAGACTTTCTCTTGAAGGGAGGTTATTGTTGCCAAAATGGACAAGGAGCTAGATTGGAGCAACCATTCATAGACTATTTTATTGAACTACCTCAAGAAAAGTCAGCCCATCTGAAATAGAGCTCTCTCCTGCTCGTTGATGGCACCCTATATGATCCTTTGACCAAATGTGTGGTTACGTTGTTTAGACAAACATGAAGCCATGGCATTATAAGCGAGGTACATTTCTATGTGAGTGCATCAATCAGTCCAAGATGAAGATGAAGATCAGAGACTAGGATACTAGCCTTGATGATTATAGGCATGGATGTAGCTAGGAGATGCATCAATGTCGGTGCGTGTGGTCCTCCACCAACCACCCAACATTCTACACCCTACATTGGCCTCATGGCCATTTTGAGTGTTGGTATTGACATTGTGGGTCATCGATCCTCCTTCTTAAGGGTCATCGATTCATCTTAGCACCACTACTTTTCCAAGTGGGAGGCAATCCACTCGAGAGGTCACACTTCATGTGCTTCAATTTTTAGAACCATATCAGTATATAGGTTCGGGGTGCCTCGATGAATTATATTTGAGAATGCATTCAAAAGCACCAAGATCAAGCTTTGCCAAAGATACAGTATAGGAGATACTCCACCATCTACTACCCTAGAGCAAATGGCTTAGGAAGCATTCAACAAAACTCTCATCCAAATACTAAAGAAGACTCTTGATGATAACAAGTGGCGATGAGCGGCAGTTGGTTGAAGCCTTGTGGGCTTTACACCACATACCAAACTCCAACATCTACCCCATTTTCCTTGGTGTATGGGTCAGCCATTCTACCTTTTTGAAGTTCAACTCCCATCACTAAGGATAGCATTGGGTAGCAAGATCACTAGAGCATAATGCAAAGTTGGTTAGAAGAGCTTCGAAGGTTTGGAGGAGAGTCACTGGGTGCAGAATCGAGTTGATACAAGGCCAAAATGATTCAAGCTCACAACAAGCTGGTCCACCTAGGTCTTTTGAGTAGGAGAACTTGTGTTAGTCTAAGGAGACCAATTGTGCTCATCAAAGATGGGAGGCAAGTTTGAACCCACTTGGGAAGGCCCCATGTCATAGAAGGCCTACCAAGGAGGATCTTATCACTCATTGATTATAAAGGGGAACACCTTCTTCCAATTAATGGGCTCTATCTAAAAAATATTACCCATAAAATAAATCATGTTTGAAAATAATTCTATCAATCAACAAAAATTTGATTCCATTTCATCAAAATCTTCTCTTCTTTCGAAGCATTGTTTGCTTATCTTGTGAATCCACCATGACGTGTTTAGGGTAGGTGTAAGAGTCCCCATGGCATCCTATCCTCTTTCACAACACACAAACATAATCTCATGCTATTAGAATAGGTGTGAGAGAACCCGAGGCATCCTATTTTGATTAGCAAACTAAGTTAGGTGTGAGAGAAACAAACATCCTTTCTTAGTGATCTGTTTCCATCCACCATTTCATCAAAATCCCCTATGTTTAGGGTAGGTGTAAGAGTCCCAAAGGCATCCTATTCCTTTTAACAAGCACAATAAACACAAATCTTTTTTATCTCAAGCTATTTTGATGTGGGAGCAAGCCCCTGTGGCACTCACTCATTAGCTCTAGGTCTACATGCTACCTCATAGTATGTCACCCAGTGGTCACTTTTGGAGATGTGAGTCCCATGCTTTCTTCTAACTTGACCATTGCAAACCAATGAGCCTTGTTAGTATGGTAGACTTCTCACCTAAGCTACCTCATGATTGACTTTGTTTAAGAAGATGTGAGTCCCAGGCTTTCTTCTTGAACTAATCATCATGATTTGACTAGGTCGAGTATATTTGAGGTTTAGGATAAGTCCCCAGAGGCTCCTTTCCCCTTGACTACTTTTGAGTTGATATAAGTCCCTAGTGGCATTCACTAGTTCTAGTCATATAACACACAGCCAGCGATAGACTATCCCAATCGGCACTATAAAAGGATGTGAGTCCCCGAGCTTTCTTCCTAGGCTGATTCTTGCAAACTGACGGGAGCCTTAAGGTTGGTTGATGTTCATTATCGGTGACTCACCGGTGGATACACCACTCTTGGCATGTGAGTCCCCACTTTCTCCTTGAGTTGGCCACCAAATACCTATTTGATATATGACTAGCCATGTCATCTTCTCCCAAGTTTTGGATTAAGCCCTTAGCAGCCCCATCCCCTGTGGGCACTTTATTTGGATCACATCCTTTACAACCCCATTTAGACACTACCCGGGTTACTCTTGGATTGGGTCCCCTTTCCTAGTAGCCACCCCTATGGTTGGAGAATTTGTTTAGTAAATCTGAGATAGGTCTAGGCTGATATAAGCTCCTTCTCAGTTTGATCCCTCACAAACTAATAGGGTCCATGATAAATAAACTAAATAAAATAAATAAATTAATTCACTTGTGGATTAGGAATTCAAGCCCCCCCAAAGTTCTCCAAGCGCATCCTATCTTTTGGGCGGTGTCAGAACTCCCTATAGGAATTGCACGACTACGGTTGAGATAAATCCCGTTGGTACTCACTCATAGTCACTTAGGTCGTTCAATCTATTTTCCACAAACAAGTTACCCGATAGTCATTCTTTGGAAGATGTAAGACTATGACATTCTTTCTAGCATGATTGCAAACCGATGGGTAGCCTAGGTCGGTTTGATTTGTTGCCCAAAGCAACCGATCACCCGGTGGTCTTTGTAGTGGAAGATGTGAGTCCTCGAGCTTTCTTCCTTGAATTGATCATTGCAAAAAGGCACTCCTTTTGGTGGATAGTTCTCCCATCGGGAAGCTACTCCCTTTGGTTCGATAAATGAGATAGGTCTAGGCGATATAAGCTCCTTCTAGTTTGATCCAAAAATAATGGAATCCATCAAATAAACTAAAAAATGAAATTAATCTTTGACTATCTTTGAGTTGATTTAAGTCCCAACGACATTCACTCATAGTCGTCGGTTTGATTTGTTTCAAAGCAAATCACCCAATGGTTCTTTTTGGAAGATGTGAGTCATGCTTTCTTCTTAAGACTTGACCATTACAAAGGCATCCCTTTATTGGATAGTCCTACCTTGTGGTTGGTATATTACTACCCTTTGGATTGGTAAATTTGAGTTAGGTCAGCCCTGGCCCTACTCGGTACCCATCACTCGATGGATCCATCAAAATAAATCTAAAATGAAATTAATCTTGACTATCTTGAGTTGATTTAAGTCCCCAACATCATTTCAATAATCGCCTTGTTGGGTTCAATGTTTCTGCCAATAGATTACATCTCCCTTTTGGAGGATGTAAGTCTACTATGCTTTCTTCCTAAATGCATTCTGCATACCGAAGGCATCCCTTTGGTTGGCTAGTCCTACTTGTGTTTAGTAGACTACCACTTTGGATTGGTAAATTTGAGTTAGGTCTAGGCCTCTTTGGCTCTACTTAGTGATCCATAAACTAGTCCATTCAAAACCAAATCTATTGAAACAAATTCAACTGAAATAAAGAAATGATAATAAATCAATCAAAATCAAATATTTTGCTTCATCTCAGTGAGATGCAAGTCTTTTATTCCTCAGCGGATCTAGAATTCTAATCCAACAGCAAATTTCACAACCCCTCCCTTGTGGATGACTTGAACTTGCCTCCTTAGTGGAGAGTTTACTTTTCTATCCCTCGTGGAGTCAAGACAAACACATATTAAATAGACAACAAATTGAAACAAATTCAACCTTCTATTTAAACAAATCAAAATTCTTTCCCCAGTGAGACTCAAATCAAATCAAACCTCTCATCCCCTGTGGATGACTTGAACACTTCGTGGAAGGTTCACATTTAGTGGATTTCCTTCTCTTATGTCCTTGACATGAGTAGAGCCACATTGCATTAAGTTATAGATTCCTTCTACACATCGGGTTAGGGGTAGATCATCTCTGTTAGTGCTTTGATCTTTGGATTATTGATTGGTCAACACCAATCATGTCCCTTGTCATCACACCACATGGGACCCTTTGTTGACCTCATATTTAGAATGAGTTCTCAACCCCTCCATCTTAGACATATGACTCCTCTTAAACTTTAAGAGATCCTTAGTCCTAAGACACATCTAGTGATTAGGTGGACACTCAACCCAACCTTAGAGACTTAGAAGAGTTAGCTATAGGAATAGGTTATGCCTTAGGGGTGTTAGGAAAATTTCCACTACCTTAGCTTGAACCACATTCCTTACTTCCTTCTTCAAGTCAAACTCCAAATCAAAGAAATATCAAACCAAATCAATTCTATTAATTATTTTCTCCAAACTCAAATCATGCCAATGATTGAAATCATGATTCAAATGATTGAAATTCCAAGTTCAAAATATTTTGTCCTTAATTCTCTCTTAAGGACTTAATCCTAAATCAATTCAAATTCATGAAATTTTCTCATAACTCATTTATATTCTCATTTATATTCACATATATAAATGATATAAATTCAAATCAATCAAATCAAATTCAAAAAATTCAAATCAAATCTTTCCTAAGTCCTTAATTTCCCTAAGGACTTAGCTAAATCATCTTCAAATCAATTCAAATTCATGAAATTTCTCATAACTCATTTATATTCTCATTTATATTCAAATATATAAATGAAATATAAATTCAAATCAATCAAACTAAATCCAAAATCAAAATCAATTCAAAATCTTTCAGTCACCTTGATTTTCTCTTGAGGACTTAGCCAATGTTAATCACTTCAAATCATGAAATTTTTCATAACCATTTATATTCTCATTTATATTCACATATATAAATAAAATATAAATTCAAACAACCAAACCAACTCAAATTAAACTCAAATTCAATCAACCTAAGCCTTTCAAGTCAAATCTTGAACTTAGCCAATTAACTTCAAATCAAACTAAAATCTTGATTTTCCTTCATGATTCAATCAATCCTTCAATCATGAATCCAAATATAAATACAAACTCCAATAACTTAACCAAAACTCAATTCAAAAATCAAGCCAAAATCTATTTCATGTTTTACCCTTTGAACTTGAAATTTTGAAATGAATCAAAACTCATTTGACTATAAACAACTTGCAAATGGATTTATATTTCAATCAAAAGTACATATGTAAGTTCAGTCAAACTCAAATCAAGCTTTGACCAAGCCATTTGACTCACTTAGGTTCACTCAAAAGTGACCTAAAGTACCCTTTTAATTCTAATCCTAACCAAATTGGATTGAATCAAACTCACCTAAGCCTCTCATCATGATCAAACAATCATCATGAGATGATCAATCACTCAAATTGGGTCAAACCAAGTCAAACCTAAGGGTTGACCAAGTCAACAGTTAGCCAAAATGAAACTCAACATAACCAAAATCTATCATAGGCCAAATTGACTGAAACCAATGATCTAAGTTCATTCATGATCAATGTTTAAACTTGATCAAGTCAACATTTGAGCCTAACCTAGCTCAATTGGCCATTTGACCCAAGTTGACCCAACTTGACCTAAAAAGTCAAAATATCTCAAAACTTGATCTAAGCCAAATTGATTGAAACCAATGGGTAAGGTTCATTCTAAATCACTTGTTGAACTTGATCAAAGCCTCAATTGGCCAACTAGACCTAATCTAACCCAATTGACCTTGAACCCAACTTGACCTAAAGGGTCATAGTGAGCCAAATTCAAACTTAACCAAAATTGATTGGAAACAAAGATACCAATCCACTTCATATGACCAACCAAATCTAAACCTACCCATGACCTAGCTCAAATGGTTAATGGCAAATTATTCAACTTGACCTATTTGACCTAAATGAAGTCATATAAACCAAATTCAAACCTAAACCAAATTGAATCAAACTAAAGCCACCAAAACATTTCAAATGGTAATATGAACTTGATCCAACCCTTAGTTTGACCCAAATTGACTACGTGATCAACTTGACCCAAGTTCACCTATTTTGACCTAAATGGGTCAACATGAGCCAAATCACATCAAACCAACTCTAAATTCAATGAAACTTGGCCAACCCTATTTTCTCATCATATCAAACATACCCAAACTAAAATCAATGTCAAATGATCAGTTTACCCATAGGCCATAGGGTAAATTATGGCCAATTCCACTTGGAATTTGGTCAGATGCTCTTCATACCCACTTGACGCTCTCCTAATGGATCAAGTGAGCACTAGGGAGAGTGGTACACCCAACCCAAACCAATGGACAAATCAATCATGTGCATTGAAATGGCCACATGGAAATTCTCCTTACACTTAATTCAAGCACATGGGAAGTTCACCATCCCACTCCTTGGCCAAAACTGAATTCAAGAACATCCTAAATGACAACTAATTGCATCAGCTCAATTGGATCAAAATGGAAAGGAGCTTTTTCCAAGTGATCCCAAGCATCCTAGAGTGAAATCAAAATCCCATTTTTGGTTTTCCACAAGAAAAAATAGGGGAACTCCACTAAAATTCTAACATACTCTACACTTCAAACCAACTCAATTTCTTCTTGAAGCATCATCAGAGAACCAAGTCAAGGTCACCTAAGTTCTTTCCTAAGCTCCAAAGGCAAAGGAAAGGTACCCTAAACCAAGATCGAGCTCAAGGAAAAGGAGAGTTGGTCCAGAGAAGCATCCACTCAATTTCAAGAGCTCAAACCTTCAATAGAGCTTCGTCTCAACTAGACGAAGCTTCTCCAAGGGAATCAAGTGCCGGTGTTCACCTCTGACGAGGTTAGCCATTTTTTTGAGCTTAATTTTAATGTGTGTTGGTCCTTTGTGAAAGGAATTTTAATCATATGGAATTTTAGCCATTAGATGTGCTTACCATTAGGTTTAGATGGCGTGGGATAAATTTTAGCCCAATCTGAGCTCAATCAAGCTCAGATCTTACCCTAGAACTTGGATGAACTCCATTGCTCATAGGGGATAACAGGGATGGATCTCTAGCCATTCATTCGCACATTTTGGATGGACAGTTGAGATTAAAATGCGTAATATATTTATTTTTCTCTCTCAGATCTGTGGTTTTAATTTCAGCTGTCTGATCCTTGATCGGACAGCTAAGGAGAAAGCACGTAGCACCGCTGCCATGCGGTGCTATGATGTGATGGGTTAAATACCCAATCCTATCGTGCCACTTGTAAAGCGCATGCCGCATCAGCGACACACGTGGCGTCGATGAGATTAATAATATAATTAGGGTTTAAATAATTCTTAATTAATTACAAAACCTTATAAAATTCATATATAAGTGTAGAAAAATAAGAAAAATATAAAATAAATTGCATATGAGAGATAATTGAACATATAATATTCTAAAATTAATTTCAATAGATTTCAAGTAGTATTTTTCTCTGAATTTAGGTTTTATTGGTAATATTAATTTGCTAATTACCCTTTAACTACTCCTCTGATTAATCCCAAACTTTTTGTGCTTAATTAGTAGGATGACTCCTACTCCCCTAATTTTCTTGAGATTTATTGGTGGCTTAATTAGGAGAATTTCTAGTTCATTCCTTAATTACTCCATTAAGATAATTAAGCTTAATTAAGGGTATAATTAGTGGTTTAACCCTATGATTGAGTCAATTAAGTGGATGTGAGGTTTAGGGAATAATTTTGGGAAACTTTTCTTGAGATATTACCTAAACCCCCTTTTCTTCCTTAAGCCATCCTTACTTAAGTGTTAATTCACTAATTACCCCCTTAAATAATTTCATAAAATTATGAAACCTTCCAGAACTTAATTAATCTATCTTGGATAGATGCTTAGGTGTTCAAGAGCCTAAGTACATTTCAACTCACATGTGTGAGAGGAGCTATGAAATTACTTAAGTTAAAATCTCTTTGTTTAATTAATCATTAATCATGAGCCAAATTGCATTAGGCCTTTTATTTCTAGGTGCATTGCAATTTTAAATTCCTTATGAGGTTTTATGTCATCTCATTGGCTCATGATTACTTGATTAAATATGCTAAGGTGGTATAGGTAAGGGGTAATTAATGCACTTAATTCACACTTTAACCTAATCAAAATATAAAATGGATCTAATCATCTAAGAATTGAACTTAAATATCATACACATGTGGGAATAGGTTAAGAATAGGAAACTCACATCACATTTCTCAAATTAAATCAAACTCAAAATAAAACCAAAGCTTCTTTAAAAAAATAATTTGATTTATTTTAAGCTTTTTTATTTCATAAGAGTGTCTTTAGAATTAATTAGGGTGAATGTGTTTACATGCTTTCATCATTTTAGTTTCTTCCAAACATGATAAATGTGCCTGTCATATGAATTTTATGCATTCATTATTTTCAAAAATCAAAATGAAATTGAAATGTTTACTTTTATGTCAAACTGCATGTTTTGACTAAAATAGAAATATAAGTGACTATTATCACTATTAAATCCAAATTATTTTCAAAATATATGAGTCAATTACTAAAACTAAAAGTGTGTTACTTATATTTTATTTATGAGATTGCATGTGAGTAAAATAAAATATGCTTGGTGTAGTCTTCCTTCTCCCTCTTTTAGTATAGTTTTGAATAGGATCTGATAAAGTGCTTAGTTCATTTGAAAAGAATCTAACACTTGCCTATTTCCATCTATTATTCTTTCTTATGCTATTACTTAAGAAGGATACCTACACTTGTACCTATAAATTGCATACACAAAAATAAATCAACCAACACAAACTTTTGCATCCTTTCTTTTACATTCATTTCTTTTGTACATATGCTTGTATTTAAGGAAAGTGATATATTAGTCTGAACAATCCCAAGGTTGTGAGGGTTTAAGTAGCCTTAAGTAAGTCTTGTACCTTACACTCTTGGTTAACAATGGCGCCATACTCACTTATTCCTTTCATATATTCATGTGTGCATATGAAAATTGGATAAGAAACCCTTTTTTCTACTCAATGAAAATCATGCATCATAAGAATTCAAATTTTCCTTGAGTAGAACTACTTAGCATTCATTATAAGGTGTGATAAACATTCTCATTTGAATATGCTTAGGATTCATCTATATGCACGTTATACATGTTGGGAAAGAAATGAAGTGATGTGTGTTTTGTGAAATTATTTCACTTTACTTAATCTTAAAATGCATTTCTTTTTTAAAAAGGTTTGTTTAGAATTGATCTAAACTTAGGATTTATTAAAACACATAATAAAACATTCACTAAACAAAACTAAACATAAATCCACTTTATAAATTACTTAAGGTAGGGAAAGAAAGAGAAGTTCTCTTCTCTCTTTTTTCTTAATTAATTGTAGGATTCATTCAAACCAAATAAAAATATAAAATAAAATTAACTCAAATTAGTAAAAATAACTTAAATAAACCATCCTCTATTTTGAACACTCCCACATTTAGAAAATACAAGCCCTAAAGCCATAGGTAAGCATACCACACAAACCTTCTAAAGTACACACATTTAGACTAAGTCACCACTTCTAGCTTTAGGCTAGGGCGGTGTATGGTTTAATGTTTTCTTTTAATTTATGATATATGTTTTAATATAGATGTTAAGGTGAATGTGCGTAGAATGAATGATATGTCCATTTAGTCTAATCATTATTTTATGCAGGGTATTATGCTTAAGGGGCGATGTAATAAATAAAAATATAAATGCTTTTCTTTGTGTACTTATAATCCAATAGCTAGGTGGACTTAGTCACCCATGTGTGGGGTGATAAGTCCAATATACATGCTTGGGATTTGTATGGTTTGTTTAGCTAATCTCTATTTTTCAGGTGTTAGCTAGATTTACTTTTCCTTATCATGTAATTTTTATAATTTGGATTTTGGAATGATTATTATGGGGATTAGGATGAGAATTGGCCATAAGATCTCATCTTATGTACCATGTGACCAGCCTTTCAACCACCAAACCATCAAAAGAAAGAACCATAGAAGAAAAGAAGAAAAGAAGAAGAAGAAAAGAAGAAAGAAATGAAGGAATGAAGCTTGAAGAATAATAATGAATACCTTGCTTAATTATACTTAATTCATTTGTATTCTGGGTTGTATAAGGGTATAACTTGGTTACCCCATTTATTTTTGGGTTTGTGCGGTGGTGCCCGACCACAAATGGTCTTTTATTTTTTTGCGTTAGCTTTATAAATTGATAGATGATTTGTTTAGGTTGTGCATTACGATGGCATCATTTTTCTAGTTTCTTCCTTGCTTGATGTATGGCCTGGATGTGGATTAGGCTCTTAGGAAAAAATAAATCTTCTACCAAATTTAATAATTCAAAATTAAAATAAAGAACTCATAACCTCATCTAAAGCTTAGGCTACAAATCAAGATAAAAGAATTAGCAACCCCTTAGTTAGATGAGTATTTCTTTTATAGCATCATACACATATGCATATTGTTTTCACTCTTGATTGAAGGGCTTCCACCTTTGCCAGGGAAACTTGGCTAGACCTTTAAGATCCATGGTGGAAACACACCTCCTCCCTTTTCATTAATTTTGGCCAATAATCTTATTTCTCATGCATTAGGCATATGAATCCTATAAGCCTGAGTCAAATGATTGTCCAAAAATGAAAATCAAAATGTAATATGATTTGCATTAGATTTAGGTCATTTGAAGTATGCCATTTACATAATCTAATTTCTTTAGGGAGTGAGTTAAGGACTTAGTCTCTTTCTAAATAAATAACAGCCTAGCTATCTTGCATAAAGCATATGACTTGCTTACATGAATTTAAAATCATAGGAGGAGTTAATTGGTGGCCACCCGAGGTGGTTGTAAGTCCAAGCGGTCGGGTGATTTTACCTCTCTTATGGAGGCAAACCAAATACCCATTTTGCCTTTACCATGCTAGCCTCGCTAGATTTAGGATCTGAGGTTGATTTTTCCTTCCATGGGCCATAAGCATAAATCCTCACCTCTTAGGCATTTCCATAATCTTGTGTTATGGAATCAAAAGTCCTGAGCTTCTAATAAAAAGTCAACTCAAATGAATAATTCAATTTCAAAAATATAAAGCCCAACCATATGATAGTTTGAGATGCTCGCTAGGTTTCCTAGCATCATGAGCATCTCCTACTTATCTTTCTTTGGCTTCAATAATAACTCCCTCTCTTTGATCAATCCCATTTGATCTTCTGAAACAAACTGATCGTTTGGTAGTCCTACCCATTGAAATCTTTGGAGACAATGATCATTTACCTTAATCAAGAGTATTCCTGAGGGATCTCATTCCTTATGATGTAATTAACTATGAGGGCTTGCCCCTGTAGAGAATTTAATGAACCCAGTTTAAAATAAACCCTACTTTACTTTTTCATGCAAAGTAAAGGAAGAATATTTTGTACACATGCAGACCAATTATTTTTAGGAGTCCTTGTTGAGGTGATTAGGTCCATTGTAGGATAGTGACTTCTATCTTTAGAGATAGTACACCTCTCCTCAATGTCACACCCGATCACCCTCAGTAAGAACATCTATGGATCTAGGTAGTGTCAAAAATTGCATAAAAAGAAAAAAAAGTATATTTCGATCTTCATTTTATCTCGCATAGAGTGAAGATGGAAGCATATTTTTAATCTTTAGAAATTCTCTCTTATATAAAAATTTCACCACAATTGGGCTTTAGAATTAGGATTTTCTAAAGTTTAGGATTGTTTAAATTACTTATTAAGGGTGGTTTTACTTTAAGTCTTTTAGTAATTTGATTGGGTTTTAACTTATATATTTTTATTTTATCGACTTCTTACTTAAGATCTAGTCATTATGCAGAGAAAAAAGAGACTTAACTCTTTCATCTTTAGCCTAAGTTGATTTCTAAGGATAGATCATGATTGCTTTAACATTCTTAATAGACCATTCATGAATATTATTTAGCCTAAGTTTAGATTTGTCTTAATCAACCTTATCCAAACATGAGAGGTATCTTAAGATCAATGAAATTGAGTCACCATCACATGAATAATACTCCATTACTTCTTTTCATTATCAATAACATCCACATTCTTTTCCTTTTATTTTTAGTTCCTTCAATGTTTGATTTAGTATATATATATATATATATATATATACATGCAATGTACTTGTATTTCTGCACACTTAATAAATGTTGATGCCTGGATTTGATAGAAAAAAAGAGATTTTATTTTATATTTAAGTATATGGAAACATGTATAAAAAATTTAATGAAGTACATGTCATTGTTAAACTAGGTAAATGAGATTATCTAAGACCTCCTTAGGGATACTTAAAGCCTTGTATTTGTGGGATGTTTAGATTATATACTTTCCAATTCAAATACACATAAGCATATTTAAACATAGAAATAAAATCATGAAATGGTTGTGTATAAATATCTTTTACGTATGTAAAGCTTATTGAAAAAAAAGGGTTTTACTTTATGTTCTAACATATGCACACACATAAATGAAATTAAGCAAGTATGTGCTATTATTAAAGTAGAAAAGTGAGATTATCTAATACCTTCTTGGGGCTACTTAAAGCCTCATATTCCCGGGATGTCCAGACTATATACTTGCCAATTCAAATTCATGAATACATAAGTTTGGACATTGGAATAAAACCATCAATTGCCATCTTTGATTACGAGTAAATGAACATTTCATTTTCACATCATTAATTATTTATAGTAACCATTAATTTAAGCTTCAAATTATTAATTCATAACTAACATATAGTTTCAAAATAGTTTGAGATTTACTAATGATAATAGCCACACTATATAGTAATGTTTGTCTAACTCATGCAATTTAAATGCAATCATATTCTTTTAACTCTAAAACATGAATACATGAAGCACATGGCACATATTTATGATAACGGAAAAGAAGTAATTGAATATCAACACACAACATACTTGATTTCATTAGAACCTAAGGACAATCAAGTTAGATAAACATCCCTTAAGTCTAATCAAAGTTTTTTAATATTTAATTTTAATATTCAAGTTGTTGATACCTAAAGAGGAGAAAACAATACTTAGAACTCACCCCATCCCATGTTAATTATTTAATATGTTACTTAAATTTAATGTCATAAAGTGCTCTTGGATTTTTGTAATTCTATAATGATTGTCTTGTATCAAGTGATGTTTTAAATTTCTATAAGAAAAGTATTTGAGCTTCAAAAGAATTGTGTTATTTTACTTTTCCCTACACTTAATTTACTTGTAATTTGACCAGTTGTAAAGTTAAAATTATTTATGATCTAGAGATCTAAGAAGAATTATAGAAAATAGTAGGAAAAATAATAAGATTCACTAAGTATACATAGGCATATGATATTTAGGATTTACATTCTTAAAAGAAAATATAGGTACCACAATCACTAAAAAATTAATTTGATTAAATTTAAAGATAGTGATTTGGTTATATTGATCTAGGCATAGATGATATAATAATAATGTTCTTAGTTGATAACAACTAGTATGGATAATCTAATATTTGCTTAGTGCAAGGTATTAATAAAAATTTAATTAAATTCTTTAGCACTATTTTTAAATTAGGACAAATACTAAATTTGTTGCAATTTTTTAAATTAGGACTTTTTATAATAAGAACTTTTTAATTGTTTATTTTAAATAAATGGATAAAATTAATTTAGTATAAGATTAGTAATTAACTTAAGTTTAAATCTTATAATAGATCTTTGAAAGAACGGTACATTGCTCTTTAATATATTAATTAGACGTCATGTATGCACCGCTTTAACTCAAGTTTTTTGGTGCCATTATCAAAGATCTAGCACTAATTTATATTAAGTCAATATTAGCCTTACTATACTATTTTTAATTTATACTATGTGTTTAGTGAACTTGCAATTACCCACGGTTGTGCAGTTGAAATTGTTGGTTGTTTGTTTAATTTTTACAAGAAAGCACTTTCAATCATTGCATGCTTACCCATAAAATTGTAGAAATCTTGCCCTTGAATTTAGAAATTGATAATTTATGCAAGAAACTTAGGAAAGAAAGGAGAAACTATCTTAAGAATTTGAAATGGCTAATAAATTAGGAGAAGTAGAACACCTTAAATCTCTTAGGGATTACGCAACACTTTTAGAAGATGGAGTTCAAGAATCCAAGCTAATAATTTTTAATTGAAATCCTTAGAAATCCAAATACTACAAAACTCATAGTTTGGGGGTTCACTTACAGAATATTTGAATATGCATATTGCCAATTTATTAGATATCTGTGTGACCATTAAGTACAATGGGGAGAGTGACAAAGTCATTAGTCTTAGGTTAATAATTTTTCCACCAAGCTAAATTTGGAAGAAAAAAATGTATGCTAAATTATAATTCAAAAGGTAGTCTTTAACAATATAGAATTTTATGGTTATTTATTAGTTTTATATTATGAAGAGTTTAGGAACAAAAAAAAGATATTAAATTATTTAATGAGTTATAATTTAATAAAATAAATATAATAAATAACTTTTATTTTCCATCAAATAAAACCATAATTAATAGTAAATGACAAAGTATGCATTTTTCTCTCTTCATTCATAAACAAATTCCTTTCTCCATTTATTTTTCTCTTTAAAGATTATTTTTCTCTCTTTAAGCCATGATTTATTTTAGGTTACTTAAAAGGAGATGCTTCAAATGTAACTCATATAAACATGTAACCACTAAATGTAATAAAAATATTAATAAAGGCTAATGTCTTGATATGCTATCTCATCTTGCATGGATTTAAAATAAACTATATCCAAATTTCATACAAATATTGTAATGTAAATACAAAAATCCTTTTTTCACTCAATTTTCTTATAAAAAGTATATAATATGATAACAATATTGTCTCATGATAATAAGCTCATTTACTTTATTAATTCAAGGTTGAATTATTTTTCTTATATCTCTAGTGACTAGCTTATTTGCTATAGGAATTGGTGACGTTGCAACATTGTCCAATTCCTGAAGTAGGATTGCATTTGTATCAAGCTTGTCATCACAAATCAACTACATAATGAAGAGTTTGCCTTACACCATCTTGGTTTTAGTGCATTAGTACTCTTACTTGGCAAATTAAAAGCACTTTTGATTGGTCTTGCTGAAGCTCATACCATGATCTACATGGCTTACGACTAGGTTTTGATTTATACCTTACCAAGTATTTCTAGGAACCTAAAAAAACCTGAAGAAAAATCTACCAATTTTAGACTAGAATTTAAGCTTTATACAACATCTATATTGGTAATAAAGACCTTTGGTTAAATACTCAAATTTGGGAAGATAACTTTTGGTAATAGAACTAATTGAAGTAAGTTTCTTAAAGGGAATTGCAAGGAAAAAGAAGGTTTGAAGGATTCTCAACTAGCAAAAATAGATTATTATTCTATAAGTTTCTCCATATTTAAAAACACTAAAGTCTACTTTGAAATGATTTAAAAACATTAAAAATCAAGCAAAATAGTTGGGGTGTTTGGGCCTAACATTGGGCACATGCAATACATGTGATCTTGTTTGGTATGTATTGGGCTTATTGTAATGTCCATGATTTACAACGAGCTGGAGAGATCTATTTGATGCAATACCATACCTAAAGGGAATTTTTATTTTAAGCTAGATTAAACTTTTGCTTGAATAATTGGATGATAGATTCTTAACCATGAAGAAAAAAATATTTTTTTAATGGAAGTTTAGGAAGGAAAAGGCTAATCTCTAAAAAAATGTAATGTAATATGAAGGTGTGAAGGTTTGCTGATAATTTATAAATCACATTAAAGGTAAATATTTGGAAATTTTAAATTATTAGTAATCTAATAAATAAATAAGATAAATGAGATCATATTTCAGTTCTTTTTATAAATATTTAAGACCAATGATTACGATATTTAAAGTAATTTACTTATAGAAATTAATTATATACTTAATTACAAAATAATTAAAATTAAAATTTTTTATTGATATTAATGAATATATGATAAAGAAATAATTTTTAACTTTATTGAAGTAATTTTTGAGTGATTTATGATGTGAATTAAATAAATCCCCATTCTAGTTTCAACTAATGAAATTGTCATTTTTTATAATTCAATTATTTCTATAACCTAATCATACTAATGACTCTATAGCCTCAATACAAAAAATAGGGATTTGTCTACATCGCAAATCGAACTAAACTTAACATTATTGAGTTTTCACTTAGTTTTCTTTGATATTCAATTACTATAGCTAGTTGTATTAAAATTATGCAATCATACATTTTAACAACCACCTAAAATAAAAATTAATCTTTTATTTTCTTTATTAAAGTTGAGCTCACATGTACCATCGGCTCATGGAATCAATAGGTTCTAAGTGAGTGGAAGTGTAAAATAGATTATAAATATATGTTTTTAAGATGGTTAGAAATGATAATTTTAACCATAATTAGAGATGATAATAATAAAATAACTTTATAATGAACATATTAAGAGGCTTGAGGTCATTAGTTGGTCATTAGTTGGTCATTTATGGTCTGCTTGATCATTCTTCATAAAAGAAGGGAGCCAAGTGATTGATCAATCTTTTTAGGGATAGTCTAAATTTGTTTTTGAGTTAATAATAACCATCTAACCTATTAATTGTGATGGCTAAAGATAGTATTGATTCATATGATAAGTGTAATCACCCAATTGAAAGAGGGTGTGAATTAGATATTTTTTTAATGATATTTAAATAAAAATCTTCTTAATAAAATTTAGAAAAGTCTTTTCATAACCATCACACATAATAATATATCCATGATTTTTAATTTTTATTAAATTAAAAGTAAGGTAATGATTTTCACAAATAGATAATATGTATTTCTTTTGAAGAGGATAGCTTAAGATTATTACCACATGCAATCATCATTCTAGATATTTGCAAGTAATTTTCATGCAAGATTATAGTGAGTAAAAGAATAATGGTAAATAGTTGTGTAAGAAAATGAAAGAAAATGAGAACTTATATCATGTGATTTGGCCACCCAATATAAAAAGCCTAAATATTAGTGACATTTTTTATGAAGAAAACACAAAGAAAATTTTCAGTGGATGTTCCAATAGAAATTAAAGGCTAATTTTTGGTGGTTAACGTGCCAGAAAATTAGTCATACAATTTTTTGATGGTATAACCGAAAGAAATAGCCATAAGAGAAGGATGCAAAATTTTTTGGTAGTTAAGACTAGAAAGTTTCACTGGATTCAAGTGTTTGCATGTTTCATTAGAGACTACCCAAAAAGTACATAGGTTATAAGTAAATGATGTTTCTAATGACCAATTGATCAAAATTTATTGATGATAATAGTAAATTAAAATGACCAACCTAACCTCTTTTCTTTATTTGACCATTACCCTAATTGAGAACCACTCGGTCACCATTCATGACCACTTCATTTTTTTCACCATTTTTGGTGAAATTTCTTGAACTTTGTTTTTATGGATTTTGAGGTAAAAATTGTTTCTTTCATTTATATAGTTTTTTTTTTTAATGTTTTCACATCTTTATTGTGGTTTTTTACTACCCTAGTTACATGATTTCTATCTGTTACCGTTGCATTTTCCTCTTATTTGAGTGATTTTGTTTGTAATTTTCTTATATTCTTGGAGGTACATCTCATTCCCTTCCTTCTATTAGGTTTATTTTGATTATTTATTGTAAGATTATCTTATTTTCTCAATGCCCTAGATGTGAAATAACTTGTCATAGAAATGGTAAAGTTTTTAGAGTTTAATTCTTAATTTAAATATTTGTATTTATAGAGTTAAAAAAAGTGGAAAAGTGAAACACAAAATTTTACATAGAAATGGTAAAGTTTTTCATAGTATCTTACCTAATTCATGTCAAACAATCGGAATGGAAACTTTAAATCCTATATAATTTTAAATCTCATTTCTCTTTTAGTTTGCTCAAAATCTCAAATTTATAAAATCATATTGACTAGTGGATTTATGAAATTTATACGAATTGAAGTGCAATAAAGGGAGTGGAGAAAAAAGAGAGTTATCGTGGGAATGTCTTATTTCTCTTTCTTGATGGTTGCCTTTAGGTAAGAGTAGAGCAATATGTGAAGAAAGATGAATATTTTTGATGATGAAATCTCATCAATTGACTCTTATTAGATGATGAAATCTCATTAATGAACTCTTATTGATTAATTCCATTTACTTATGATCATCTCAACTATATCACACTTGACCCCTAAAAAATAATCTAATTATATTTTATGCTTGATTATGTCAAGTAAATTATTAGTTCTATTATGTTTGTATTATGACCCAATAAATAATTAGTTAAAATAAAGATTGACAATAGTGTAATTTTATCAATTGTTAGTTAGTTATGCTTTATTTATTAAACCAAATTAACATTTTTGATAAAATTATTATGCATATCCTAGATTAAACTATCTCAAATTGTCACAATTATTAAGCAATTTAGTTATGCAATAATCATGAGATAGATATAACATGATCAACTACTTGGAGACCTCGAAGGAAAATTTAAAGCTTAAGTGATTAATTCATGAATTAACTAAATGGCTAAAATATGTTATCACATTTAAGTTGACAATTTTGTTTTGACTAGTGTGTACATAATTGACACACATCAATGTACAAGCATACAATTATGCTTAATTTCTTGAAATTTTCAACAATCTTCATATACTAATGACCATGAATTCTTAATTATGATGTATATGATAAATGGATATCTAGGGCCAAAGGCCATAAATGTATATTTGACTTTATCATGGATGAAAATGACTAACTGAAGAATTTATTAAAGGGGTTGAATATTTTGCCTTTTTTGCTTGTTAATGACAATCATTTACCAATGAGTAGAAGTTTGAATGTCTATTGACCTCATTTTTAGAATGAGTTCTCAACACCTCCATCTTAGGCTTAGGATTCCTCTTAGACTTTAAGAGTTCCTTATTCTTAAGACACATCTAGTGATTAGGTGGGGACACTCTCACCTAGCCCTAGAAGACTTAGAAGAGTTAGCCATAGGAATAAGTCATGCCTTAGGGGTGTTAGGAAAATCTCCTACCTTTAGCATAAAACATTCCTCACTTTCCTTTTTTCAAGTAAAACTCTACATCAGTTATATTTGATTTTCTCAAACTCCAAATCAATTCCATAATTCAATTCCTTTATTGAAATCCTTTATTGAAATCCATGATTGAAACCCATGATCAAAATCAATCAAAATTCCTAAGTCAAAATTTCCTAAGTTCTTAGCTTCTTCACCTCTCAATTTTCTCATGATCCATTTTCTCATTTATACTCTATTCTATTCAAATTCAAATTCAAATATAAATTCAATCAATCAAATCTTTCAATCTTGATCAAACTATTCAAATCCATGGGATTTTCTGAAAAAAAATTTATAACCTTTTTATTTCCATTTATATAAATATAACTCAATTCAATCAAACCTAAAAATTAAATCCCAAAAAAATGCTTAAAATCCTTAAATCCTCCCTTTAAATTCATTAATGGATTTAACCTAAACTTTGATCAAACCACTTCAAACTCATGGGATTTTCTCAAAATCAATTTATATCCTCATTTATATTTTCATATATAAATGAAATATAAATATACATCAACCAAATCCAAGTCAAAAATTAATATTTGAATTAAAAATTCAATTAAATCTTTTAAATTCCCTTTAATGGATTTAACTTTAAATCATGATTAAACTCTTTCAAATCCTTAAAATTTTCTCATGATCAATTTATATTCTCATTTATATTCACATGTATAAATGAAATATAAATTCAAACAATCAAAACCAACTCTAAAACTCAAACTCAAATCAAATCAAAATAAAATCTAAGCCAAAATTTAGCCAAAATCAATTCAAATCAAGCCAAACTCTTGATTTTCTCTCATGGTTAAATAAATACTACAATCATGAGCTCATATATAATTGCAAACCTCAATCCTTCAATTAAAACCCAAACCAAAAATCAAATCCAAAACTCCTTCATATTATTCATTTCAATATGAAATTTTCAAATAGATCAAAATTCATTTGACTTCAAACCTCTTGTAAATGGATTTATATTTCAATAATAAATCCATTTACATGATCAATCAACTTCAAATCATGCTTTGACCAAGCTGACTTAGGCTCAAAGTGACCTAAAGTACCCATGAGCCAAGATCCTAACCAAATTGGATTGAACCAAACTCATATTTTCCTCTCATCATGATCAACAATCATCATGGGATAATCAATCATTCAAATTAGGTCAAACCAAACCTAAGGGTTGACCAAGTCAACTTAACCTAAAATGAAACTCATAACCAAAATCATAGGCCAAATTGATTGAAACCTTTGATCCAAGATCACTCATGACCTATGTTTGAACTCGACCAAGTCAACCTTTGAGCCTAACCTAGCCCATTTGGCCCACTTGACCCAAGTTGACCCATTTTGAACTAAAGGGTCAAAATGTGTCAAAACTTGATCTAAGCCAAATTGACTGCAACCAATGGGTCAAGCCCATTTCAAATCACTTGTGGAAACTTGACCAAAGCCTCGATTGCCCAACTAGACCCAACCTTGCCGAATTGACCTTAGAGCCAACTTGACCTAAAGGGGTCATCTTGAGCCAAAATTGAACCTAACTCAAATTGATTGGAAACAAAGATATCAATCCACTTCATATGACCAACCTAACCTACCTTGACCTAAATAAGTCAAATGGGTCAAATAGGTCAACTTGACCCATTTGACCTAAATGGGTCATATGAGCCAAAACCTAATTTATACCAAATTGAACCAAACCCAAAACATTTCAAAGGTCATATGAACTTGACCCAACCCTTGGTTTGATTTGAAGATTTTGAATGGGTCAACATGAGCCAAACCCTATCAAATGGATTCCAAATCCATTGAAACTTGGCCCAACCCATTTGCTCAACATATCAAACATACCTAAATTTAAAAAATAGTAGAATGACCATTATACCCCTAGGCCATAGAACAAATTTTGGCCTAGCCCATGGGTATTTTGATCATGCACTCATCACAAACACTCGAGGCTCTCCTAAAACATCAAGGGGACCTAGTGATGAGTGGTGCACCAACCCAATGGGTTTGGGTCAACCCATTTAACATATGGACCAAACCTGACCCATAAGCATGAAATTGAATTTTCAAAGTCCCCCCAAACCTCAATTGAATACACATGGGATCTAGGCTTCCACTCCTCTGGCCAAACCGACCATGTGCACACCTCTAACCACTCGAACAACCCACTCAATTGTGTTAATTTGATTAAAATGATAAGCATAGGCTTGGCCATCCGATTCCCATAGGGGGAGATATACTCCCCCTAATTCACTAAAATTAAAACACACTCACACTCGATTGGGACCTAAGAAGTGTTAGTAACCTTCATAGAGCTCCCCCAAGCATCTTAGAGCTCATTCCATTCTCCCATTTCTCATTTTTTAAATAATGAAAATAAGGGAGATACATTGAAGAGCAAACTTCTTCCACACTGAATTTCATCCAAATTCCTCCGACACCCATCTTTAGAGGATCAATTCAAGCCTGCCGAAGCTTCCAATTGAGTTCCCACATCAAGGAATAAATCAATTCGATCAAAGCCGCAAGGGGAGATATGGGGTGTTGGTCCACCCACTCATCCACTTAAACCTCAAGAGCTAGGAACCTCAATATGACTTCGTCTCCACTAGACGAAGCTACCTATCGATCCTGAGCATCGGTGATCACCTCCGTGAGGTTAGTGAATTTTTGACAACTTAAGCTAAGGTGTGTTGGTCATTTGTGAAGTGGATTTTCATCTCATAGGATCTTAGCCATTGGATTGGCCGCTCTGATCCCTTAGATGGTGTGTGTTGAATCTTATTTGAATCCATGAGGGAGCTTGGATGCCTTCAGCGTCTCACATTCCTCCTGGAAGAACTTCAATCTTGGATCCATCCATCCACATGTTTAGATGGATGATTATTTCCACATTTTAGAAATCATTTTCTCTTTTTAAATCGTAGGTTTATCCTCTCATCATTGATCGACTCAATAAGGACGTGCCGCGCCTCAACTAATGTGACAACTTAAAACACTCAGTGCGACGTGTAAAACGCTGACCGCCACCACACATTTGCATGGGTGGGGATTAAATAGGATTAGTTAATTAACTAATTAATTCCTATGGCTTCTAAAAATCATAACTCTTCATAGAAAATTTAAAAATTGAAAGGAAAATTTCCTTGGATAGATAATTTCATCTAGAATATTCTAAAATTATTTTCAGTACAATTTTGATTTCCCTTTATCTCCGAATTTGAGTTTTTTTGGGAATGGTAATTTGCTAATTACTTTCTAATTAAGTCACCAATGGATCTCAAATTTCTAGGGTTCATTTTAGGGGATGACCTCTACCTCCCATAATTTTCTTGAGATTTATTGAGGCCTCGATTCAAAAACTTGCTAGCTCATTCCCTAATTACCCCTTCATGTAATTAAGGGTAATTAGTGGAATTTTCCTATATTTAAGTTGGATTAGATCAGATGGTGAATTGGGTTTTATGAAATAATTTTGGGGTATTTCCCTAAGCTATTCACTTTCCTTTCCCTTCAAGGGTTAATCAATTAATTACCCTTAAAATTTTAAAAAAATTCTAAAATCTCTAGAAACTTAATTAATCTACCTTGGGTAGATACTTAGTGTTTAATAGCCTAAGTTAAGAATTAAACCCCTTTCATAAGTGTGAAAGGGTGTTTTAAAGTGCTTAAGCTAAAACCCTTAGCTTAATTAACTTTTAATTGTGAGACATTAGGCCTTTTCATTACTAGGTGCATTGTAAATTTACATACCTTGTGGATTTTATGTCATCTCATTGGCTCATAATTACTAGTTAATTTCTAAGGTGTAGGTAAGAGTTAATTAAATCACTTAATGCATACCTTAACCTAATCAACACTTAAAAATGGATTTAATCATCTAAAAATTAAACTAAAATACAAACGCATGTGGGAATGGGTTAGGAAAAGCAAACTAATCTCACCCTTTTAAAATTAAATCAAACTTCAATTAAACAAAAATCATTTTTGGAATGTTCTTGATTTAGAAAGGAGAGGTGTTTACAAGCTCGAGCAAAGTGAGAGGTGAGCTACGACATGCATCAAAGTAAAAAGGCATTGTACTACTGTGAGTCTATGGGACCCATGGTTAAAACTAGATATATTCACTTTGATTTATTCTAAGTTTTCTTATTATTTAAAATATGTCAAATAAATAAGTAAATTATATACTTGCATGTGATGAATTATAAATCATGTGTTATGCCTTTCCTTCTTTCTTATGATAGTTTTGAATATGGGTTAGTAAGAAAGGGTTCATTTGAAAAAGAACCCAAACACTTAATTAAACCTATTCATCTATGCTCTCACTTATGAAGGAGTGCTTACACTTGCATGAATAAATTGCATAAACCAAAATGAAACCATTAAGTAAACTTTTGCATATTCTTCTCCACTTTATTTCTTTTATATGCATGTTAGTATTTAAGGAAGGTGGTATATTAGTCTGGACAACCTCGAGGTTGTGAGGCATTAAGTAGCTCTAAGTAGGTCTTGTACCTTACACCTCTGGTTAACAATGGTCTTTGCTCACTTATACCTTTCTTACTTTCATGCATGTATGTGAAATTTTGGATAAGAAAACCTTTTCTACTTAAGAAAAATTCTACATGTTTTTTCTTAATGATGGATTAGCTTAGATGTGTTATTCTCATTTGCATGTATAGATATGCTTAGGGTCCATCCATATGCATGTTATATATGTTGGGAAGTTGAAGTAATGTATGTTATGTGAATTTTGATTCATTTTCTTAATCTTAAAATACCTTTCTTTTTGGATAGGTTTATTTAGAGTTGATCTAAACTTAGGATTAATTAAAAGATGTAATTAAAACATTTACCTAAATGAAAGTAAAATGTGAACTTACCTTAGAAATTACTTAAGGATTAGGGAAGGAAAGAGAAGTTCTCTTCTCTTTTCTTAGTCAGTAATTAATAAGTTTCACTTAAACCAAATTAAAACATAAAATAAAATCCCAAACACTAAAAACAACAATAAAACCCTCCTCTAAGTTGAACATGTCTTTCATACTTAGAAAATTCAAACCTAAAGTCCTAAGCTAAGCATACCACACAAACCTTCAAAGCACACACATTAGCCTAAGTCACCACTTCTAGCTTTAGGTTAGGTCGGTGCATGGCTTGATGTTATGTTTCATTTTATGATGAATGTTTTAGAATGGATGTTAGGGTGTATGCTCATAGAATGAATGGTAGGATGTGCTTAGTCTAACTATTCTTTTCTACAGGGGATTGTGCTAAAGGGGAGCTATCAAAAATAAAAATATAAATGCTTCTTGCTTACTGGTGCTTATACCCCTTAGCATAATCCATAGGCTAGGTGGACTTAGTCACCCATATGTGTGGTGATAAGTCCAATATACATGCTTGGAATTTGTGTGGTGTGATTTGACTAACCTTTATTTTGCAGGTGTTAGTTAGATTTATATTTTTCCCTTTTCATATAAAAATTTATATATTTAGGATTGTTGGAATGATTTGTTATGGGGGATTAGGATGAACATTGGTCATAAGATTCCATATTAGGCACTATATGAAGCCTTGAAGCATCTACCATTCAACCATCCAAAGAAGAAAAGAAGAAAAGAAAGAATAGAAAGAAGAAAGAAGAAAGAAGAATAAAGCTTGAAGACCCCCCATAATAATGAATTCCTTTTGCTTAATTGTAATTTAATTCATTTATAATCCGGGTTATATAAGGGTAGAGCTCGGCTACCCACATTTGATATTTTCTAGTTTGTGCAGTGGTGCCTGCCACAAATGGCCATTTTTTTTTGTGCTAGTTTTATAAATTTGATTGATGTTTGTTTAACTTGTGCATTAAGTGGCATGTTTTTTCTAGTTTCTTATTTTCTTTATGTATGACCTAGATGTGGATTAGGCTCTTCAAGAAAAAAATAAATCTTTTACCCAACTTAACAGCTTGAAGTAAAACTAAATAACTCATAACCTCACCTAAAGCTTAGGATTAAAAATCAAGATAAAAGAATTAGAAAACCCTTAACTGGATGAGTTCTTTTCTTTATAATATCATACACAATAACATCTTATTTCACTCTTGATTGGAGGCTTCCATCTTTGAAATGACCTTTGAGGCGTGGTGAAAACTCACCTCTAAACTTCTAGGCGATTTTGCCACAATCTATTTTCTCATGCATTAGTCATAAAAATCCTATTAGCCTGAGTCAAATTGATTGTCCAAAAATGAAATAAAATGACATTTGAAATGCATTAGATTTAGGTCATTTGACACATATCCCTTTACATGATCTAGGCTCTTTTGAGAGTGAGTTTAAGGACTTAGTCTCTCTAAATAAAATAACCTATCTTGCATAAAGACTTGCCAACATGTATTTAAAATCATAGGAGGAGTTAGTTGGCCACCCCTTGTAAGTCAAACTTTTGGTTTATCTCTTATGGAAACCAATTACCCATTTTTTGCCTTAGATTTAGGTTGTGCTTCCAGCCCTCGCCGAAGCTCCCTAGATTTAGGTTTTGAGGTTGCTTCTCCCCTTGTGGGCCATAAGCATAATTCCTCACCTCTTAGGTATTTCCTTAATCTTGTGTTAAGGAATCTTAATTCTAATGAAAAATGCAACTTGAATAAACTAAATCAATTTCTAAAATGTAAAACCCAATTTTAGATAGTTTGAGATGTTCGCTAGGTTTCCCAGCATCGTGAGCTTCTCCTACTTATTGCCATTTTGGCTTCAACAATAACTCCCTCTTTTGATCAATCCCATTTGAGCTTCAAAAATATAAACCAATCGATTGATAGTCCTTCCTATTAAAATCTTTAGAGACAATGATCATTTACCTTAATCGAGAGTTTTCTTAAAGGATCCTGTCCTTCAAGATGTAATTAACAATGGGTGCTTGCCTCTATAGGGAACTTAACGAACTTTCTTTAAAATAATCCCTACTTTACTTTTTCATGTAAAGTATGGGAAGAATCTCTGGTACATATGCAGATCCATCATCCTTAGGAGTCCTTATTGAGGTGATTGGTTCCATTAAAGGGTAGTGACTTCTATCTTTCAAGATAGTATACTATACCTTGATGACATATCGATCACCTGAATAAGTACATATGTCTGCGTGGCATCTTACCAAGATGAATTTCAACATATATAGTTTTGCCTCTCCTTTCACCAACAGATTTGAAGGCGACTCTATGTGTGTGTAAGAATTTTTCCCCATAATGTCCATATGGTAAACATAAAAATTAAATATTTTAATGCTAAATAAAGTTAGAGTTAATTATATTAAAGGGGTTTTCATCTTAATTATTGAAATTTTACATCACATAGTGAGTGTGCACTACCTATCAATACTTATTATACTGCATCAATTAGTTATGCATCAGCTAATGAGAATGAAAAAAAGTAGATATAAAGATATGGTATTTGATGCAATTGGCCCACAATTTTAGAAAACCATTGAAGTGGCTCCCAACACTAAAGCTAAAAAATTATGATTTATTGCATGCAATGCAACAATGAACATTTTGGGATGGACGTACCACTCATTCTAAGTTATTCATGGTAGTGAGATTATTAAGTATTAAATTAAATTTTATTATGCTATGTGAATATTTTAATCATGTTGTTGGGTTGTTTAAGGAGACAAACCCACTAAATAATTTAGTTCCAACTAGTTCATATTAAATGAAAAATTAGTAAGAAGTTCTTATTTTTTAAAAAATATGTTTGATGAGTGTTGTTGACCTTATTTTTAGAATGAGCTCTCAACCTCTCCATCAAGACATAAGACTCCTCTTAGACACTGAGAGTTCCTTAGTCTTAAGACACTTCTAGTGATTAGGTGAAAACTTAACCTAACCCTAGAGACTTAGAAGAGTTAGCCATAGGAATAGGTCATGCCTTAGGGGTGTTAGGAAAACTTGCCTACCCTATAGCTTAAACCCAAATCCTTACTTCCTTCTTTCAAGTCAAACTCCAAATTTAAACCAACTTCAAACTCAAATCAATTCCAACTTAATTGATTTTTGAAATCCAAATCAACTTCAAACTCAAATCAATTCCAACTTAATTGATTCTCTCAAATCCAAATCAACTTCAAACTTAAATCAACTTTAATTCCAAATCAAATCTTAAATCAATTCTAACTTAATTGATTTTTTCTCAAATTCAAATCAATTCTAATAGATTTTCTCAAATCATGAATCAATTCCAAATTATTGAAACCCATGATTGAATTCCAAATCCAAAATCTTTCCTAAGCCTTTGATTCCATCTTATGGACTTAGTTCAAACTAAATTTAAAACTCAAACCCAAATCTAACCTAGAACCAACCTATACTCTTTTAAGTCAAATTCTTGAACTTAGCTAAATCAAACTCAAACCAATCCAAACCTTTGGATTTTCTCTTCAAACAATCAATCCTTCAATCAGAAACCCAATTCAATCATAAACATCAATCATCAAACCAAAACTAAAACTCAAACCCAAATCAAACCCATGTTCACCCTTTGAACTTGAAATTATCAAATGAATCAAAACCTATTTGACTCCAAATCACTTGCAAATGGATTTATATTTCAATCATAAGTCCATATGTGAGTTCAACCAAACTTGAATCAACCCTTGATCAAGTCAATTGACCCACCTAGGCTCACTTGACCCAAAGTGACCTAAAGTACCTTTTTGAGCCAAATTCTAATCCTACCCAGATGGATTGAACTAAGCCCATCTAAGCCATACATTGTGAGCAACAACATCATAAGATGATAAATCACTCAAATTGGGTTAAACCAAGTCAAACCTAACCTTTGACCAAGTCAACACTTAACCCAAATGAAATCTAAACTAGCCAAAATCCATCGTAGGCCAAGTTGATTGAAACTATTAATCAAAACCAATTCATGATCAATGATTGGACTTGACCAAGTCATCATTTGAGCCAAAACTAGCCCAATTGGCCACTTGACCCAAGTTGCCTAAAAAGTCAAAATGTGTCAAATCTTGATCTAAGCCAAATCAATTACAGCCAATGGGTCAAATTCATTCTAAATCACTTGTTAAACTTGACCAAAGCCTCAATTAGCCAACTAGACCCATCCTAGCCCAATTGACCATGAACCCAACTTGACCTAAAAGGTTAAATCAAGCCAAAATCAAACTAGACCAAAATTGATTGAAACCAAAGCTTGCAAAACATTTTCAAATGATCAACCAAACATAAACCAACCCATGACTTAACCTAATTGGGTCAAATTATCAACTTGACCCATTTGACCTATGTGAACTCAAATGGACCAAAATCAAATATAAATCAAATTGAACCAAACCAATGATACCAAATCGCTCCGAATGATCATATGAACTTGACCTAGCCCATGGTATGACCCAATTTGACCAATTGGTCAACTTGACCCAAGTTGATCCATTTTGAGCTAAATGGGTCAACATGAGCCAAAAGATATCAACTAAACTCCAAATTCATTGAAAATTGGCACAACCCATTTTTCAATTATTCCAAATCTGGCCATATCAAAATTAAATCCAAATGACCATTTTACCCATAGTTCAAAGGGTAACCTATGGCCAATTCCACTTGAAATTTGGTCAAATCCTTTTCATGGCCACTTGGCATCCTCTTTATGGTCCATTTGGACACCAAGGGATGTGGTGCACATGACCCAATGGGTTTGAGTCAACCAAACCCAACCCAAAGCCAAAATCGACCACCCAATGGAAAATGAGCACATGGGCAACTCCTCCACGACATACCCCTACCAAAAATGAACCATGTGAAGCTCCTAACAACCTAACAAACCCATTCCATCTTATCAATTGATCTAAAATGGAAAGGAAACTCATAACCATCCGATCTAAGTATGGGGAGATATACTCCTCCTAATTTTATTCTAATTCAACACACTTACAATCGATTGAACCCTAAGAACTCAGAGGAAGCTCCCAAGCTTTCTCAAGCATTCCTAAGCTCAATTAAATTCTCCATTCTGGTTTTGCCTAAGCCAAAAATAGCAGAGGTGACTGAGAGTGCCAACTTACTCAATTCTCCATAGAAGTCCAATTGCTCTTGCAAGCACCATGAGGAAGGAAAGTCAAGCTCACCCAAGGTGTTTTCCAAGCAACCAAGCCATGGGAAGGAGTTAGACCAAAGCCGCAAGCCATTGAAGCTCACTTTGGTCAATAGGAAAATCCACTTCATCTCAAGCGTTCAAACCTTAGCAGGGCTTCGTCTCTACTAGACGAAGCTACCTCAATGGTTGGGAGCACAGGTGATAGCCTCCAGCAAGGTATGCTGAAAATTGAGCTTAGGTATAGAATTCTTTGGTCCTTTGTGAAAGGGAAATGTGATCCCAATAGAATTCCACCATTGGATGTCTTTCTCTTTGCTCTTAGATGTTGTGTGTTGAATCGTAGCTCAATCTAAGCTCAAGTGAGCTCGGATCAAGCCATGGAGGATGGACGATCTCCATCTTCCACAAGCGAGGGTAGGGATGAATCATGGACCATCCATGTCATGTGTTTTGGATGGATGGTCCTGATTAATCTACGTAGATCCAATTATTTAATCCCTTTAGATCTGAGGATCTACCCGTCCGATCTTTGATGACTAAGGAGAAAATGGTAGCCCCGCCGGTTGACACAGCATTTGATTTGACTACTTAAGTAACCAATCCTGCCACACGACGTGGAAAGCGCATGCCACATCAGCAGTTCATGTGGCACTGATGGGATTGATTATATAATTAGGGGATTTAATGACATATTAATCACTAAAACTTCAAAAATATATAATTAAATATAGAAAATTAGAAAAATATAAATGAGGGCTCATTTTAAAGATAATTCAGTAAGTAATAATATAAAATTGTTTCTATTTAATTTTAAATAGTGAATTTTCCTTAATTAAAGTTTATTTGAACTCTTAATAACCTTAATTACTCCTTAATTATTTCATTAATTAATTACAAACTTCTCAAGTACATTTAGTGGGATGACCTCTACCTCCCCTAATTTTCTTGGAATTGTTTAATGAGTTAATTAAGGAAATCAATTAATGAATCCCTAATCACTCTCTTGATATAATTAAGGGTAATTAAGCTTGTGAACAGTTGTTTAATCACTTAATTAAAATAATTAAACATTATTTAAGTGATTAGGAGGTTTATGGAATAGGTTTGGGGTATTTTTCTTAAGTTTTTCCCTAAACCCCCTTCCTTCCTTAATCCAAACATAGTTAAGGATTAATCCACTAATGATCTTCTTAATTAGCTTAATCAAATTTTCAAAATCTATCTAAACTTAATTAATCCTTTGCTAGGTAGATCCTTAGGTGTTCAAAAGCCTAAGGTTAATTTAAGGAAATCATTTCCAACCTATATGTGTGGGAAGGTTATGAAAGTACTTAATTTAGCTGAATTAATCAATTATTATGAGCCAATTGCATTAGGCCCTTTTCTTTCTTAGGAGCATTACATATCGTATGTTGGCTCATAATTGTTGGATTAATTATGTTAAAGTGGTGTAGGTAAGGGGTAATTAATGAACTTAATTGACACTTTAACCTAAGAAAAATATAAAATCAATCTAATGGCTCTAAAATTAAACTAAATTGATTCACATACCTTTTCACATTTTTTAAAATCAAATCAAACTCAAAATTAAAATAAATTTTTTAAAGAATTTTGATTCACTTTAAATGATCTTATTCCATAAGATTATTTTTAGGGATTGATTAGGGTGAATGAAGTCATATGCTTACATCACTTTATTTCTTTCCAAGGATGTTAAATATGGTTTATCATATGAAATCATGAATTCATACATTTTGAAAATCAAATTAAAATGAAATTTTTTGTTTATGTCAAATTGCATGCTTTGGTTGAAGTAATAATATGAGTTGCTATTATCACTACTAAATCAAAAATAATTTTCAAAACTTATAAATCAAAGACTATAAATGAATGTATGTTACTTATAAGTATTTATAAGCTTGCATGTGAATATGGCTTAAAATGTGTTATGTAGTTTTCTTATTTTTTCTTAACATGGTTTGTATAGGATTTGCAAAGTGTATAGTTCCTTTGAAAAGAACATAACACTTGCTTAAATTTATTCCTATGCACTCCCATCTCATGAATTAAGAAGGGTCTTCATATTGCACATATAAATTAAACAACCAACAAATCAAACAAACAAACATAAACTTTTTGCATGATTCTTTTTTCCATTCATTTCTTTTTGTACATGCACATGCATTTAAGAAAAGTAGTATATTAGTCTAGACATCCCGAGGTTGTGAGGCTTTAAGTAGCCCTAAGAAGGTCTTGTACCTTATACCCTTGGTGTAGAAAATAATGGCGCCATACTCACTTATGTATTTCATACATGTAAATGTGCATTTGAGTAATGGATAAAAGAGTCCTTTTCTACTTAACAAAATCATGCATCATAAAACATCCAAATTTTCTCAAGCAACATCTTTTAGCATTCATCATTAAGGTGTGATAAATATTTACATTTGCATGTATAGATATGCTTAGGATCATTTCATGTGCATGATACACATGTTGGAAAGAAATAAATGGTTGTGTATTTTATGATAGTAATTCACTTTAATTAATCTTAAAATGCCTCTCTTATTTGAATTAGTTTATTTAGAGAAAAATTTAAACTTAGGATTAATTAAAACACATAATAAAACATTCACTAAATAAAAATCATTAATGAATCTACCTTAAAAATTACTTAAGGTAGGGCAGAAAGAGAAGTTTTCTTCTCTTTTCCACTCTTTACAACACTTAATAATTAAGTGTAGGTTCATTCAACCCACAAAAAAATCATCAAAAATTAACAAATCAACTAAATCACTTAAATGAACTACCCTCTAAGTTGAACCCTTCATACTTAGAAAACTATAACCATAAAGCCTAGTTAAGACATACCACACAAGCCTTAAATGACACACACATTAGGCTAAGTCACCATTTATAGCTCTATGTTAGGGTGGTGCATGGTTTGATGCTTAATTTTGTTTTGTGATGTAATGTTTTAGTCTTGATGTTCGGGTGTATGTGCGTAGACTGAATGGTAGGGCCATCTTAGTCTAACCATATCTTCTGCAGGGGATTGTGCTTAAGGGACGCTATAATAAAATTATAAATACTTTTGTTGTGCAGTTGCTTATACCCCTAAGCATATTCCAAAATAGGCCAGGTGGACTTGGTTACCCATGTGTGGGGTGCTAAGTCAAATTTATTCATATACATGCTTGGGATTGTGTGGTGTGTTTATCTAATCTCTATTTTGTAGGTTTTAGTTTGATTTACTTTTTGCATTTTCATGTAATTTTTACAATTAAGGTTTGGAATGAATGTTATGGGGATTATTATGAACACTGGTCATAAGACTATGTCTTATGCACCATGTGAAGCCTTTGGAGCAACCACATTTCAACCAACTGAAAGAAGAAAGAACAAAGAAGAATGAAGAATGAAGCAAAGAAAAATATGAAGAAATGAAGAATGAAGAATGAAGACCCCCATAAAATGAATTCCTTTTATGATTGTAATTAGTTTATTTGTAATCTGGGTTGTAAAGGGTAGGGCTCGGCTACCCAATTTCTTTTCAGGTTTGTGCAGTGGAGCCCGACCACAAATGCCTTTTATTCTTTTACACTAGCTTTATAAATTGTTTGATGTTTGTTTAGCTTAAGCATTAAGATGGCATGTTTTTCCTAGTTTCTTCCTTGCTTTGATGAATGACATGGATACGATTAGGCTCTTAGGAAAAAATAAATTTTCTATCTAATTAATCAACTAAAAACTAAAAAAAATTAACAACTCATAACCTCACCTAATGCCTAGGTTATAAAACAAGATAAAATACTTAGCACCCCCTAAGCTAGATGCTGTATGTTTTCATATCAGGCATAAAATAGCATCTTGCTTCACTCTTGCTTATGGAGGGCTTCCACCTTTGCCAGGGAACTTGGCTTGACCTTTGAGAGCCATGGTGGAAACACACCTCCTTCTTGCTGATTTTGGCCCATAATCCAATTTCTCATGCATTAGGCATATGAATCCCATAGCTTGTGTCAAATTAATTTTCCAAAAATAAAAATAAAACATAACAAAAATTTACATTAGATTTAAGTCATTAATCATGCCATACATGATCTAGTCTCTTAGGGAGTGTGTTTAAGGACTTAGTCTCTTTCTAAATAAACAACACCTTAGCTATCTCACAAAACCATATGACTTGCCTACATATATTTAAAATCATAGGAGGAGTTAGTTAGCGGCACTCCCAGTCGATTGCATGTATAAATAGATGGGTGGTTTATCCTCTCTTATGGAGGTAGACCAAATACCCATTTTCTCCTTAGATTTAGGTCATGCTTTGGTCCTTTCAAAAGCTCCCTAGATTTAGGTTTAGGGGTTGTTACTTCCCTTTGCAGGTTACAAGCATAAATGCTTACCTCTTAGGCATTTGATGATCTTGTGTTGTGGAATTGTAAGCTCTAGATTTCTAATAAGTATTCAACTCAAACAAATAAATCACTTCAATTTTAAAAAATATAAAGCTAAATAATAAGATAGTTTGGGAGCTTACTAGGCTTTCTAGTATCATAATCATCCCCTACTTATCTTCCTTTGATTTTGATAATAACTCCCCCCCCCTCTTGATCAATCCCAAGTGATCTACTAAAAATAAACCAATTGATTGATAGTCCTATCTTTGACATCTTTGGAGACAACAATCATTTACCTTAATCGAGAGTACTCTTAAGGAATCTCATTCCTTAAGATGTAATTAACTATGGGGGCTTGCCTCCATTGGAAAATTAATGAACCTACTTTAAAATAAACCCTGCTTTACTTTTCCATGTAAAGTAGGGGAAGAATCTCTTGTACATCTGAAGACCTATAGTCCTTAGGAGTCCTTATTAAGGTGATTAGGTCCATTGTATGATGGTGACTTCTATCTCTAAAGATAGTACATCATTCCTCAATGTTGTACCCAATCACCCTAATAAGAACATCTATAGATCTACGTGGTGTCCAACATAAGAAGTTATTATTTTTGTTCTTCATTCATTTTTCTCAAAAAAGATAGATGAAGAGTGAAAATAATAAAGTTTCACCACAGATTTTTTTAGCAACCCTGTTAGGGAAGGTTCCTCTCTCCATCTTTAGTAAATGATCATTGTCTCCAAGTATCGATAGTAAATTTGTACTTTGTATAAGTCTAAGACTATCTTTCTTTTTTGTTGGCACTTAGTTTATTTCATCCTTAAGCTAAGCTAGCCAACATCATTTAGGTTTTAGGACCTTACTCTGTGTAGGACTTAAAACCCTTGTTGGGTTCCCTAATAGGTAAAAATAAAAATTTAATAAAAAGAAACAACTAAAGACTTCCTCCTTACCATCTTTATGGTAAGGAAGGTTCATTACAAAAAATAAAGAAAAATAAATCCTTTATAAAAAAATCAATTTCCAAAAAAAAGTTTTTCAAAATGCACATAATAAAATGTTTGCACAAAAATTTTCATAAATCAATCTCATCTAACAATCTTCATGATTGTTATATGCAGGATAATTTTCAAAAATCAAAATCCACAATCATTCTTTTCAAAAAGCATAAATGAACATCCTCATTCAATTTATTGAATGATGATTTCATTTTTAAAATAAAATCAACAATTGATTTTTTCAAAAATAAAATCAACAGTCATCTTTTCAAAAACAAAATCAACAATCATCTTTTCAAAAATTAAATTCCAAAATCATATTTTTCAAAAGCACAAGTGAACATCCTCATTCAATTTATTGAATGAACATTTCATTTTCAAAATAAAATCAATAATCATCTTTGAAAAATAAAATCAACAATCATCATTTTCAAAAAAAAACCAAAATCATATTTTCCAAAAGCGCAAATGAATATCCTCATACAATTTATTGAATGAAAATTTCATTTTCAAATCAAAATAAACAATTATTTTTTAAAAAAATAAAATCAACAATCATCTTTTTAAAAACAAAATCAATAATCACCTTTTCAAAATTAAAACTAATAATCATTTTTTCAAAAATAAATAAATTAATAAAATAAAATCCAAAATTATATTTTCAAAAAGAACAAATGAACAACCTCATTCAATTTATTGAATGAAGATTTCATTTTCAAAACAAAATTAGTAATCATCTTTTCAAAATTAACAATCATCTTTGCAAAAAATCAAAACAACACCTGGATCTTTCATTTAGCATACCCAACTTTGCTAAATGAATATCCTCTTTTCAAAATCAAAATGTAAATCAAAAGCGTATTTGGATCTTTCATTTAACAAGCCCAAATTTGCTAAGTGGAGATCCACTTTTCAAAAATCAAGAAAAAATCAAAAATCAAAAATCAAAACACACATGGATCCTTATTTAGCATACTCAAATTTGCTAAATAAAGAATTATCTTTTCAAAAATCAAGACAAAATACATTTGGATTTCTTTAGCATACCTAAATTTGCTAAGGATCTTTTTTTTAAATCATCAAAAAATAAAAAAACAAAACACATTTGGATTTATTTTATTTAGCATTTCTAAATTTGCTAAGTAAAGGATTCTCTTTTCAAAAATCATCAAAAATAAAACACATTTGGATCCTTTATTTAGCATACCCAAATTTGCTAAGTAAAGATCCTCTTTTCAAAGACAACAACACATTTGGATTCTTCATTTAGCATACCCAAATTTGCTAAGTAAAGATTTCATTTTCAAAATAACACATAATTCATAAACAAGCAAACAAAAAAAAGGAAATTATTTTCAAACACCTCACTAAGCATACCCAAATTTGCTAAGTAAATTCCAAAATCACAAATAAAAACTAAAATCAATTGATCCTTTACTTTAATATGCTCAAATTTGTTAAATAAAGGGTCCCCTAACAATCAAAATCAAATTCAAATATGAACCTACGGAAGCATCAATCTCTTCAAAGATATTTTTGAACCCATTTTCAACATACACAAATTTATTGAAAATGGATTCTACATTCAAAAATCTCCTTTCCAATCAATTCAAAAATCTCTCCTAAATTCCAAAGAGCCCCACTTATAATACTCAAATTGTTGAGTGTGGGTTCAAAATTTTAAAAATAAATTAAAGCAGAAATTTGATTTGGGTTTGTTTTCCAACATTACAGACTTTCAATCAATTTCAGTTAGTTTCAGTTTAGTTTATTTCAGTTCTAAATGGTAGCTCAGAAGTACGTGTTTACTTTTTCTTGGGATGAATTTGGCCTTAGATCGGGCCAGCCTCCCATAGACCGACTTAGTCCACCTCATTCATTTTTGCCAAGGTTTCAGGCTAGATCACTTGTGGGGACCACCACAATCAGAAGGAGTGTGGTGACTGCGTGCCATCAGGTTGAGATGCCATCTGACTTAGAGTTTCCCTTACTGAAGAGGAAATTTGTGGTAGTTCCTACAATAGTGATAGTTCTAGTGTCAGTGCGCTTAATGGTTCCCCTTTTTTCTCTAGTACGGTCTAGCACCCACTCGTTGGCTCCTTCTAAGGGGAAGGCTACCCTATCTTCAGGGATAGTCTCCCCCACCTATGAGGATGGGTCTAGTTCTCATGCTGCCTCTCCTAGTAGGATTCATTGCCATAATCGGTGCCATAAGATCAAGCGATCACAACCACATAGCTAAGGAGTTAGAGGCAATTTAGTTTGCAGCAGAGCAGTTACCTAGGATAGTGTCTCCCCTTATCATAGAGAACAAGTTTCACCCCCTCTCTAGTTTGATGGAGAAGAAGACATTAGGAGGATCTCAACTTCACCCCCATGCATTACATTTTGACTCCTATCAGGGATGGGAGAGGGTCGTATGCCGCCTTAGATCAATTTTATGTCGAGTAGGTGGAGTTTAAGGATGATCAGAGTCTGGGGCTTAGTTTGATTTATGTTTTGTCATCCCTCACAATGTGGGAAGACATATTAGATAGGAGAGGGCTAGGGAGGCTTGGGTATCAGTATAGATTACTAGCAGGGAGAGACGTAGGTATGCTCGACAGTCAGCGGCCTCAGCCCACATGGACTTTCTCGATCGCCACACTACCAGGGTTGATCATACTAATAGCATTTTACTGATAAGTACTAACCACCATAGGAGAGGAGCTCTGCCTAGAGAGAGTCAGTGGTGCCTCCACCACACTGCTCTACTCTATGCCCACCATCTCTAGTATAAGTTCCATCATCCATTATTTCAGCAAAAGCCATGAAGTTGCATCTAGGGAGAAGAGAGCCCCACTGGTGATCCGGCTATAGCCAAGAGAACCCATTCCATTTACACCGCTGATTGAGGTGAGGTCAAGCTCTCCTGCTCAACCTTCTGCCCCAATTATGGTGAAGAGGGAATGGAGACCACGGAGCATTATAGTTGTGCTATCACCATCACCACCAGAGCATAGAGATAGTAGTAGTAGAGGAGGATGAGATAGTATCACTGTTCCTATGGCCATAGATCCTTCTAGAGTACCACTCCACCCAGATCCTGTGATAACTATGAGAATCTTTGTTCTAGTGAGCATAGCCCTCACAGGGTTAGCTCTCCAGTAGCAAGGGAGGTTAGATGTCTTTATGTTCATGATAGTGATCCTACTATCGGTTAACCTCGATGTTTTATACTGCTGTTGGATCATTCCCTTGATGATATTGTAGCCCAGTATTTAGTTGAGAAGAAGGAAATTCTATGATATGCTTGGTCTGACCTAGAGGATGAGAAGATTAGTTTTGATCCCAATGAAGATGATCTATTGGAGAATTCAGTAGTAGTGCACTTGGTAGACAACAGGGGTTCCCTCCTTCGTGATCAGTAGGGTTTGGAAGGTGTTGCGACCAAGCAAGATGATGGAGCTCATTCGACCCAACACCTCCTTCAATAATTAAAGCAAAAGGATGAACAAATTGATAGGATGGGAAAGAGGCTTGAAGACTTGCTAGCAGTAGTTTTGACACTTTAGAACTAAGCCTAGTAGTGCATCTTACTATTGTAGAGACTGGTCAACCTGAGTTGTTGCATGTCTTGGATCAAGCCAAGACTTCACCTCCAAGGTGGCAGACTATAGGAAGGTAGTGGATAGTACCTCTGTACAAGAAAAGGAAATTAAAATGATGGTTGAGCTGTAGGTGAGAGAAACACTGGTGCAATCTCGAAGGATCCCAAAGGGTAGACCCTACCTAGAGGAATTTGATGTCATCCAGTATCCTAAGGGTTTTATGCTACATTCTTTTAAGAGCTTTGATGGTAGCAGGAACCCATGATAGCACATAACGTATTTCAGAGCCAGCTGTTGTAATGCTGGTGGTAGTGATGCATTAATATTCTATATTTTTGTCTGCAGCTTAGCAGGCATAGCCTTCGATTGGTATGTTGAACTCCCCAACAGTTCAACAAAGACTTTTGCTAAGTTGGAGCAACTCTTCCTTAAGTGGTTTGCTGGAGCTCAACAAATGGTTACTGTTGGTGATCTTATTGTGGCTCAACAACACCCTAGTGAGTCCCTCATTGATTATATTCTTAGATGGCATAATTTGAGTGTGAAATGCGAACCACAGTTGTCTGAATAGCACGCCATTGAAATTTTACTAAAGAATATTCATGGCCCAGTCGCCATCATGCTCAAAGGTTTTACCACTAAGACATTTGAAAAGCTAATCAACAAGGTAGCTAGCTTATAAGGAGAAGGCAAACAATTGCCTTTTAGATTAATCAACAAAGAGCAAAGCCATAAAAAGCTTATGAGAAGAAGCTAGGGGCAGTGACAATAGTAGACAAAGGGAAGCAATCGACCAGAGAGCAGTATGGAAGACATCGAGCTCCACAGCTATCACTTCCACCTCCTCTACCACCACCCAGGCCATCCTACCGGCTACCATAATAGCCTCCATAGCCTTCACCACCTCCTCCTCAACTATGTCCACAAAAAATGGTACACATACCCATCGCCAAGTAGCTACCATCCACCTATTCTTTTGGAAAAACTAAACAAACCTTATTCATTTAAGTGGGAGGTAATCAAAAAAATCTTTAAGAACCTCTATTAAAGAAACTTGATTTTCAACTTCCCAAGCCTAGAAGGCTGGAGGAAGTGGGCAAGAGCAATGATCCTAACTTTTGCCCCTACCACCGCATGTTAGGCCATATTTTAGATGATTGCTTTACATTCAAGGACTAACATGAGCATAGTTTCAAGATAGGTGCCATAGTTATCTCGAAGGAATACCTTGTGGAACAGCCATCTAGTTCCATTAGAGTAATCCTTGGGGATACCTGCGATCCTCTTGAAACCAAAGAAGGTTGGGATATCTCCTTATCTCGAACCTCAAAAAAGATTGTGTCAAAAATAAAGAAACTTTCCCTGTAGGTGCCTAACGTAGCTTGAACCTACAACATCAAAGAAGGTTTACAAGTTTCCAAAGATAACTTGGGAAAGGGGGGAGCTCAGCAGCAGTAGTAGTAGCAGCAGACCCACACCAGCCCAGGATAGCCAAGTAGCCACCAATCGAGCCCAGCCCCATACTACTTTGTATATATATATATATATATATATTCCTACCTTCATCTATCTCCCTTTTAGAAAGAGGATAAATGAAAATAAATATATATATAACCCCTTGTTGGGACACCATGCAGATCCATAGATGTTCTTATTAGGGTGATCGAGTATGACATTGAGAAAAGGTGTACAATCTCGAAAGATAGAAGTCACCACCATGCAATAGACCTAATCACCTTAAGAAGGACTCCTAAGGACTATGGGTCTTTGGAATGTACTAGAGATTCTTCCCTACTTTGCATGAAAAAGTATAGCAGTGTTTATTTTAAATCAGGTTCATTAAATTCCCTACAAAGGCAAGCCCCATAGTTAATGACATCCTAAAGAGCAAGATTCTTTAGGAATACTCTCGATTAAGATAAATGATCATTATCTCCAAAGATTTCGAAAGGTAGGACTATCAATCTATTAGTTAATTTTTTAGAAAATTAAGCAGGATCAATCAAAAGAGGGAGTTCCTATCAAAGCCAAATGAAGATAAGTAGATGTTTCGGATACTAGGAAGCCTAGTATGCATCCCAAACTATTCTATGGTTAGGCTTTATATTTTTGAAATTGAGTTGATTTATTTGAGTTGAATTTTTATTAGAAAGTTAGGGCTTACAATTCCATGATACAAGATCATGGAAATGTCTAAGAGGTGAGGATTTATGCTCGTATCTCGAAAGAGAATTAGAAACCTCTGAACTTAAATCTAGGGAGCTTTAGCGAGGGCCAAAATCATGACCTAAATCTAAGGCAAAAATGGATATTTAATTTACCTCCATAAGAGAGTATAAATCACCCGACTATTGGACTTACAACTGCCTGGGAGTGGACGCCAACTAACTCCTCCTACGATTTTAAAATATGTAGGTAAGTCAAATGCTTTTGCAAGATAGCTAGGCTATTATTTATTTTGAAAGAGACTAAGTCTTAAACACACTCCCTAAGAGATTAGATCATGTAGGGCATGATTTAATGACTAAAATCTAACACAAATTTTGCTACATTTTATTTTCATTTTTGAGATCAATTTGACATAGGATTTAGGATTCATATGTCTAATGCATGAGAAATTAGATTATGGGCCAAAATCAGCAAGATAAGAGGTGTGTTTCCACCATGGCTCTCAAAGGTCAAGCTAAGTTCTCTGGCAAAGGAGGATTCCCTAATCAAGAGTGAAACAATATGCTTTTTATGCATGATGTGAGAAATTAATACACATCTAGCTAAGAGGTTGCTAATTCTTTTATCTTGATTTATAACCTAGGCTTTAGGTGAGGTTATGAGTTATTTTGTTTTTAGTTTTGGGTTATTTTGATTGAATATAAAATTTATTTTTCTAAGAGCCTAATTGTCATGCAGGCCATACATCAAAGCAAGAAAGAAACTAGAAAAGATGCCATCTCAATGCACAAGCTAAATAAATATCAGTTAATTTATAAAGCTAGCGCAAAAGAATAAAATGTCATTTATGGTCGGGCTCCTCCACACAAACCTGAAAATAAATTGGGTAGCTGAGCTCTACCCTTATACAACACGGATTACAAATGAATAAATTACAATCAAGAAGGAATTCATTGTTATGGGGTTCTTCATTTCTTCTTTCTTCTTCTTCCTTTCTTCTTTTATCTTTCTTCTTTCTTCTTTTTTCTTTCTTCTTTTTTTGGTAGATTGGAATGTGGTTGCTCCAAAGGCTTCACATGATACATAAGATATAGTCTCATGACCAATGTTCATAATACCCCATAACAATCATTCCAAAATCTTAATTGTAAAATTACATGAAAATGGGAGAAAGAAATCTAACTAAACCTGTGAAACTGAGATTAGCCAAACAAACCATACAATCCCAAGCATGTATATATAAATTGGACTTAACACCCCACACATGGGTAACCAAGTCCACCTAGCCTATTTTGGATTATATTTTGGGGTATAAGCACCTGCATAGCAAAAGTATTAGATATTTTTATTACAACGCCCCATTAAGCACAGTCCCCTGCAAAAGATAATGGTTAGCCTAAGATCGCCCTACCATTCAGTCTACATACATGCACCCTAACATCCAGAATAGAATAATACATCACAAACAAAAGTAAACATCAAATCATGCACTGCCCTAAGCTAAAGCTAGAAGTGGTGACACAATGAACTATACACTTTCCAAATGTTACGTTATTTTCAAATGAACTATTCCAAAATAAATTTAAGCAAGTGTTGCATTCTTTTCAAATGAACTATACACTTTCCAAAATCCTATTCAAAACTATGCTAAAAGACAAGAGAAGGAAAGTCACACAATGCACATGTTTATATTTATACTCACATGCAAGCTTATAAATAATATAAGTAGCATACCATTCAGTTATGATATTTGATTTATAAGTTTTGAATATAATTTTGGATTTAATAGTTATAATAGCCATTCATATTCTTACTTTAGCCAAAACATGTAATTTGACATAAAAGAAACATTTCATTTTTTTAATTTGATTTTTTTAAGGGAATGAATGCATGATTTTCATATGACATACACATTTAGCATGTTAGGAAAGAAATAAATTGATGAAAGTATATAAATTCTTTCAGCCTAATTAATTCATAAAGACCATCTTATGAAATAGGATTATTTAAAGTGAGAATTTATTTTAAAATTATTTTATTTTTGTTTGAGTTTGATTTGATTTAGGAAATGTGAAGAGGTTTGCTGGTCCTAACCCATTCCCCACATGTGTATGATATTTTAGTTTATTTTTAGAAGCATTAGATGAGTTTTATGCTTTGCTTAGGTTAAGGTGTACATTAAGTTCATTAATTATCCGCACCTACTTTGACATATTTAATCAAATAATTATGAGCCAATGTATGACATAAAACCAAACATGGAACTTGAATTAGCAATGCACCTAGGAAAGAAAGGGCTTAATGCAATTGGCTCACAATTAGTGATTAATTAAGCTAAAGGGTTTAATTTAAGTACTTTCATAACCCCTCCCACACATGTAGGTTGGATTTTGATTTTCTTAAGCTAGTTAGGTTATTGAATGCCTAAGCACTTACCCAAGATGAATTAGTTAAGTTCTAGAATGTTTTGAAAATTTTATCAAGTTAATTAAGTAGGTGATTATTAAGTTTAGATTAAGGAAGGAAGGGGGTTTAAGGAATAACTTAAGGAAAATCTCCCAAAATTATTCCATAAACCTCCTGTTCACTTAAGGAAAGCTTAATTAACTTAATAAAGGGATTAAATTACTATTCATATGTTTAATTAAGCTTAATTATATTAAGAGAGTGATTAAGGATTCATTAATTGATTTCTCTAATTAATCAATAATAAATCCCAAGAAAATTAAGGAGGCAGAGGTCATCGTAATAAATGTATATTAGAAATTTGAAATGAATTAATGAAGTAATTAGGGAGTAATTAGAGTTATTAAGTTTTTAGTAAAACCCTAATTAAGGAAAATGCGCTATTCAAAATCTATTAGAAATAATTTTAGTGAATTCCTTGCTAAATTATCTTCACAATGAATTTTATTTTATATATTTTTGATTTTTCTACATTTAATTATGAATATTTGATGATTCAGCAATTAAGGAACTAATTAAAACCCCTAATTATTTAACTAATGTTGTCGGCACCACATGGACAGCTGACGCGGCTCACACTTTCCATGTGGCATGACGGGATTCATCACTTAAGTTATCACATCCTAATGTCATCTATTCAAAGAGAATGCTTTTCCACCCTCCAATCAAAGATTGGACGATTAGGATTAAGCCCGTAGTTCTTAAGGAATAAATCAGAGATCCTACACAGCTCGATCAAAACTCTATTTCCAAAATGTGTAGATGGACAGTCCATGATTCGTCACTGAGTTTACCTATGGGAGAGAACCTTTGTCCACTCTTTAGGGCAAGATCTGAGCTTGATTGAGCTAAACTAAGACATCCAATGACCAATTTTATTTGAGATGAAAATTCTCTTAAAAAAAAACCACACACTCCTTATTCTAGGCTCAGTTTGAAGGCATACCTCATTGAAGGCTATCAGACATACCTCGTTGAAGGCTATCACCGATGCTCTCAATCATTGAGGTAGCTTCGTCTAGTGGAGATGAAGCCCTATTATTTTTAAGCTGTATTGAGTAGATCCTTCTATTGACCAAGGTGGGCTTCAATTTGCAACCTTGGTCTAGAGCACTCTTCCCATGGCTTGAGAACTTGGATGAAGGCTTGGGTGAACTCGAGTGGGTCCTCTAAAGATGCTAGAAGAAGGAATTGAGCTATGGTGGTGAATTGAGGAAAGTGAATTTTCCCTTAGCCTCCCCTATTTTTGGTTTAAAGGAATCCAAAAATAGAGAATGCCAATGGCTTGGGGATTGCTTGAGGGAGTTTAGGGAGCTTGCCTTAGGTCTCTCTCAGTCAATCAAGTGTGAGCTGGAATGAAGTGGAATTAGGGGGAGTATATGTCCCCATTGATGGATCGGATGGCTGAGCAAGGATTTGCCATTTTGATCAAATTCACCTCCTTCAATGGGTTTTTTTGGTTGTTAAGGGTTGCACATGGTTCATTTTTATCCAGTGGAGGTAGTGAAGAATTTTCCATGTGCTTAATTGGGTGAAGGATGGATTCCAATGTGCTTATTTTCAAGTGAGTGGTCGATTTGGCCATTGTATTGGGTTTGGCTGACCCAAACCCATTGGGTCATGTGAACCATGCTCACTAGTGTCTACTTAGTTCACTAAGTTTTCCTACACCCCTAAGGCATGACCTATTCCTATAGCTAACTCTTCTAGGTCTCTAGGGCTAGGTTGAGTGTTCACCTAATCACTAGAAGTGTCTTAAGACAAGAAACTCTTAGTGTCAAGAGAGTCCCATGTCTGGAGGAGTTGGGATCTCATTCTAAAAATGAGGTCAACAAAGGGTTCAATAAGTGTGGTGTGATTGACAAAGAACACCACATGTATTGGTATTGACCAAAATGATCAACAACACCAAACGATCACAAGAACTAACAGAAATGATCTATTCCCAACGCAAGGTTTAGAAGGAATCTAGAGCTTAGTGCAATGTGACTCTACTCATGTCAAAGACATGAGAGAGTAAAAGAGGAATCCACTAGGGATAGAGTATATGAACCTTCCACTAGGGAAATAGGTTCAAGTCATCCACAAGGGGATGGTAGGTTTGATTTGATTTGAGTCTCACTGGGGAGAGAAATCAATTTGATTTATTTGATTGATTGATGGTTTATTTTATTTATTTTGATTCCACTGGGGGAGATTGATTGGATTTGTTTTGTACATTTTTGTTTGAATCATTGAGGGAGGAGGGTTGAATTTGTTTCAGATTCTTAGATTTTTTGATTTTGAGATGAACCCTGTTGGTTTATGATGGATCGTACTGAGTAGGAGTCATGGAGGCTTAGGCCTAACTCAGAATTACTAATTCAAAGTAGTCTACCAAACACATAGTAGGACTAACCAACCAAAGAGATGCATTTCAATGTGTAGTAGTTGTACTAGGAAGAAAGCATAGTAGACTTACATCCTCCAAGCAAGGACTAGTTATCCAAGGCAAACATTGAACCCAACCTAGGGTTGATTATTGAGTGAATGCCGCTGGGGGACCTAAATCAACTCAAATATAGTCAAAAGATTAATTTTATTTTCATTAATTATTTGATGGATCCCATCGATGATGGACTGCACTGAGTAAGTACCATGAGCCTTGAGCTAACTCAAATTTACCAATCCAATGGGAAAAGTATACCAAACACATAGTAGGACTATCCGAACAGAGGGGTGCCTTTCGGTTTGCAATGGCCATGTTTATGAAGAAAGCACAGGGACTCACATCTTCCAAAATAAGGAACCATTGGGGTGATTAGTTGGTAATCAATCAAACCCGACCTAGAGCTGACTATTGAGTGAATGTCATTGGGGAACTTAGATTGGCTCAAAAATAGTCAAGATTAATTTCATTTTGTTAATTATTTATTTTGATGGATCCCATCAGTTTATGATGGATTACACTGAGTAGGGACCATGGGCCTTGAACTACATCATATTTACCAATCCAAAGGAAATAGTCTACCAATGACATATTAGATCTTCCAACCAAAGGGGTGCCTTTCAGTTTGCAATGGTAAAATTAAGAAGAAAGCGTGGGGACTCACATCTTCCAAAATAAAGAACCACTAGGGTGATCCGTTGGCTAGGCAATAAATTGAACTTGACCTAGGGCTAACTATTGAGTGAATGCCATCAGGGACTTAGATCAACTCAAAAATAGTCAAGATTAATTTCATTTCTTAATTTATTTATTTTTATGGATTCTGTTGGTTTGCGATGGATCACACGAGATGGAGCTTATATCAACCTAGGCCTGTCTCAGATTTATTGAACCTAAGGGAGTAGCTTCACAATGGGAAGAACTATCCAACCAAAGGAGTGGTTTTTGGTTTACAATGGTTAATTCATGGGAAGAAAGCACGGGGACTAACATCTTCCATTATAAAGACCATTAAGGTGATCAATTTCTTTGGGCAACAAATCAAACATGGCCTAACACTGCCCATCAATTTACAATAGTCATGCTTGAAAGAATGCATCATAGTCTTACATCTTCTAAACCAGAATGACTGTCGGGGTAACCTGCTTGTCGCAAAATAGACTGAACTTGACCTAAACTATGGAGGGAGTGCTGGCCTGGAGACTTATCTCAACTCAGGTAGTCAGGCAATTCCTATAGGGAGTTATGCTGACACTACCCTAAAGATAGGATGCCTACTTGGGAAAAGGGGCCCTTTGGGGCTTGAATTCTAAATCCATAAGCGAATATTTTGTTTATTTATTTAGTTATTTTATTGTGGACCATGTTGGTTTGCAAGGGATCAAACTCGGAAGGAGCCTATATCAGCCTAGACCAATCTCAAATTTACTAAACAAAGAGAGAATCTATGCATCCGCTGAATAAATTCTCCAACCATGGGGTGGCTACCAGAAAAGGGGGGTCCAATCCATAAGTAACCCAAGTAGTGTCTAAATGGAGTCGCAAGGATGTGATCTACATAGAGTGCCCATAAGGAGAGGGGCTGCTAAGGGCTTGATCCAAAACCCGAAGAAGATGACATGGCTAGTCATTTATCAAATAGGTATTCGATGGCCAACTCAAGGAGAAAGTATGGGGACTCACATCTACCAAGAGTGGTGTATCCACCAGGTGAGTCACTATCAGCATAGCGAATATCAACCAACCTAAGGTTCCCATCAATTTGTGACAATCAACTTAGGAAGAAAGATCGGAGACTCACATCCTCCTATAGCGGAACTAATTATCGGGATAGTCTATCTTCGGCACAACAAGTGTCATCCGACCTAGACTACTGAGTGAATGCCATTGGGGACTTATATCAACTCAAATGTAGTCAAGAGGAAAGGACCCTCTGGAAAACTTACCCTAAACTTCAAATATACTCGACATTGTCAGTACATGATAATTAGTTCAAAAAGAAAACACGGGGACTCACATCTTCTTAACAAAATCAACACGAGGTAGCTTACTGGCCGGGAAGTGAAGTCTAACAAACTAACAATGCTCATTGGTTTGCAATGATCAAGTTAGGAAGAAAGTATCGGTACTCACATCTTCCAAATAAGTGACCACTGGAGTGACATGCTAACGTGGTAGTATGTAAACCCGACCTAGAGCAGCTAATGAGTGAGTGCCATAGGGCTTGCTCTCACATCAAAATAGCTCAAGATACAAAAGATATGTGATTTTTTGTTTTGTGCTTGTATGAAAGGGAATAGGATGCCACTTGGGTTATCTCACACCTACCCTAAACACACTTGGGGATTTAGATGAAATGGTGCCACGGATGGCAACCAGAATTCCCACTAAGAAAGGATGTCGCTTAGGTTCTCTTACACCTAACTCAATTGTGCTAATCAAAATAGAATGCCTCTTGGGTTCTCTCACACCTATTCAAATATCGCCAAGTAATTGTTTTGTGTTGTGAAAGAGGAATAGGATGCCTCTTGGGTTCTGCACCTATCCTAAATACGCCATGGCAGATTCACAAGACAAGCAAAAAATGCTTCAAAAGAAGAGATGGTTTTGATGAAATGGAATTAGATTTTTATTCTTTTGTTGATAATTATTTTCAAACATATTTTTATGGGTAATACTTATTCAAATAGAGACCATTAATTGGATGCATTGGGTGTTCCCATTTATAATTAATGAGCTAATAGGATCCTCCTTAGTAGGCCTTCTCTATAATATAGGGGCCTTCCCAAGTGGGTTCAAACTTGCCTCCCATCTTTCGATGGGAAAAAATTTGTCTCCTTAGGACTAACACAAGGTCTCCTACATAGAAAGACCTAGGGTAGACCAACTTGTTACGAGCTTGAACCATTTTGGCTTTGTACAACTCGAGGTTCTGGCATGCCCGTAGGCGACTCTCCTCCAAACCTTTGAGCTCTTCTAACACAACTTCACATTTTATTCTATAGTGATCTTGCTATCCAATGCTATCCTTAGTGATGGGAGTTGAACTTCTAAAGTTAGAATGGCTTCATACCCATACACTAAGGAAAATGGGGTAGATTGAGTTGGAGTTTAGTATGTGATGTGGTATGCCCACAAGGCTTCAACCAACTACTCATTCCACTATCGCTTGTTATCATTAAGTGTCTTCTTTAGTATTTGGATGAGAGTTTTGTTGAATGCTTCTACTAAGCCATTTTCTCTAGGGTAGTAGATGGTGGAGTATCTCCAATCTATATCATGTCTTCTGGCGAAGCTGTTGATCTTGGTGCTTTTGAATGCAGTACCATTATCGGATATAATTCATTAAGGCACCCTAAACCTATATATATGGTTTTGAAAACTAAGCACATGCCGAGTTGTGACCTCTCTCGAGGATTTCTTCGCCACTTGGAAAAGTACTAGAATGAACCGATGACCCTTGGAAGAAGGAGGATCGATCAGACCCACAATGTTGGTACCCCAACACTCAAATGCCAATGAGGCCAATGTAGGGAGTAGAATGTTGGTGGTTGATGTAAGACCACACCGTTTACCTAACACTGATGGAATCTCCTAGCTACATCCATCTAGTCTGTGATCATTAAAGGCTAGTAGTATCCTAATCTCTTAATCTTCATCTTCATCTTCATCTTTGAACTGGATTGATGTACTCCACGTAGAACTGAATGTACCTGGGTCACAATCCTACGGGCTTCATATTTGTCCCAATAGCGTAGCCACATTTGATCAGAAGATCGTCGGTACAAGGTGCCATCAACGAGAGTATAGGAGAGAGCTCTCTATTTCACTTGATGAACTTGTGACTTTTCTTAAGGTAGTTTGCTGGTGTTCAAATAATCTATGAACGGTTGCCTCCAATCTTGCTCCTTGTCCTTATAGGCAATGGAAACCTCCCCTTCAAGAGAAAGTCTCTCGATGAGTTCAACATCAATAAGGTATATGACTTGTCTATTTTGGACCCTTATTGAAATGGACTCATCTTTCGGACATGCCAATTCTTTGAAAAGTTTGGCCAAAGCATCTGCTATTGCATTCTTTACCGGGAACCTTGTAGATGATGACTTTAGAAATTTGGGCTAATAGCTTCATGGTATACTCATGGTAATGACAAGGCTTAGGTTTGCGAACCTTATAGGACTAACAATCTGGTTGATGACCAACTAAGAATCCCCATAGATATTAATGTTGTTGACACACACTATGATAGCTGACTCCAGACCGACAATCAAAGTCTCATACTTGGCTTCATTGTTGGTGCAGGGATTGGAGAGATAGTATGAGAATCTCATCACATCGCGGTCTGTAATTAAGAGAACTATTCCTACCCCTACCTTTCTGGAAGAGTAAATTATGGTGCTTCTTCTTTATGAAAGGAAGCTGCACCATCAAAATACATCTCCCATTGACGGTTGTCAACCTCCACTAAGTTCATGATTTGTTCATCAGGGAGATCGTCACTAAGAGGAGAATCAACAGGAAGTGGGTGTGTTGCTAAGAAATCCACCAGTGCTTGTCCTTTTTCCACACGAGGGTATAAAAGTGATTTTAAACAAGAGAATCATGGACCAACATGCTAAATGTCTGGATAGCATTGGCCATGTCATGAGATACTGTAGTGGATTGGTTCTGGAAATCAAGTTCACCTTATGAGAAAGCATATAGTGTCATAGCTTTTGGGATGTGAAGATCAAAGCTAGTAATGGTTCTCAATAGGTGGGTAGTTCACTTCAGTTGGAATCAGACGATGGATGAGGTTGTAAAGAGCACTCTCCTTCCCTTCATCATTGGCTTGGGCCAACAAAGTGTCGAAGGAGTCATCCAATACAGTAGTGTAGAAGATGAGTGGTCTGCCCGGGATAGGGGCTGCTAGAATTGGACTTCACCAAATACTTCTTGATATCTTCAAAGGCAAGCTGACACTTATCATCCTACTTGAACTTGGCATCCTTTTTGATAATTGCTAAAAATGGCTTGCATCTCCCTGGTAGGTTGGAGATAAAGCATCTCAGATATGTCAACCATCCTTGGAAGGATTTGAGTTGAGTTAAACTTTTAAGAGGTGACATTTTTAAGATAGCTTTGATCTTTTCTACATCCATTTCTATTCCTCAGTGTTGGACAACAAGCCCAAGGAATTTTCCTGAAGTTACTCTGAATGCACACTTCAGGGGATTCATTTTGAGGTTATATTATCTTAACCATTCGAAAATAAGTCTCAAGTCAAAGAGATGGTCTTCCTTTTATTAGCTTTTGATTACTAAATCATCAACATAGCACTCAACCTGATGATGGATGAGTTCATTGAAGATCTGAGTAATGGCCCGTTGGTATGTAGCACTAGCATTTTTAAGCTGAAAGGCATGACCTTATAATAATAGATTCTGATAGGGGTTTGAAAAGTAGTGTTTCTTTCATCCTTGGGGGCCATCTTGATTTGGTTATGGCCAGATGACCCATTCATAAAGGAGAATATTGAATGAGATAAGGCGATGTACACCATTAATTTTGGTATAGGAAGAGGAAACTCATCCTTAGGAATTGCCTTATTTAAGTCCCAAAAATTGACACAAATGCAAATTTGACCATTATTCTTCTTAATTGGTATGACATTGGCTAACCAAGTAGGGTATTTTTCTTCCTGATGAAACCAACATCATTCAATTTCTTGACTTCAGAAATGATCTATTATTTTATTTCTAATCACATGCGTCTAGGCGCTTGCTTGATAGGGTTAGCGTTAGGGTCTATTGCTAGTTTATGGATTATTACATTATGAGATAATCTAGGCATTTCTTCATAACTCCATGCTAAGTAGTTCTTAAACTCAGTCAATAGCCTAACTAAGTCATTGGTTTCTTCTTCATTCAACGAATTGATGTTTGTTGGGCATGGATTTTCTTCTATCGAGGTTGATTTCTTTAATCTTATCAATTATTGAATGGATCTCTTCTTCAAAGTTTGGTGGTGCATCTGTGATTTGGAGATCATCTGGATTATTTGAGTTTTCAAAACACACATCCTCATAAGAGTTGATTTGATGTGAAAAGAACCTATCAGACTTCAGATGGTTGGTGACAACTAAGCTAGTAATCATCGTCATTGACTGGACTCACTATACCAAATCCTAGTCCTGATCTTGATTGTGCATCCCTACCTCTATTGTTCCACAAATTTTTGAAGTACTCTAACCTATGCTTAGACCATGAATGAGGAATCAAACCATTCTTTGGAAGATTAAGAACATAAGGCTAGTACCAATAAAAAGGAAATTCTATTAATTATTTATATGAATCATCCTACTACATCAACATCAGGACTTGAGGATGATGATCCCAAAGAGAATCTTTTCAGTTTGACATCCCTGGAAGATTGAGGGGCTTCCTTAACTACTAAACCTTCAACTTTTTGAGATGGTTAGAGTTAAGGTTCCTAACTGCTGCCTAATAATTTCACATACATTTGCTTCGAATACTTTGCTTTATTTGGAGGCTTAGCCTTCATCGCTGTTCGGCTTGAGTGTCACCTCCAATAAAACCTATGAGAGGCATTGTATGGTATGCTAATCAAATTAGACTCATCCTCCGAGCTGGATTGTAAGTCTATGTGAATAGCAAGGGTACTCCTGTGAATTGGAACATAACCCCTATTGGTTGATGGCCAACCATGGGGTCTTCCACCTCTAAAATTATCGCTATTTCTTCCTCTGCCTCTTCCTGGTGGAGGTTGAGTCATCCTACCCACATGTCCATATGATGGAATGAACTGTGAGTGGAATGTGATATGCGGCTCCACTTCTTCCTCAATTTCCTTTTCTTGTTCACTTGGACTTTCATTTTTCTTTTCTCTTTCTTTTGCATTTTTTTTCTTCTTTTTCTTTTGCATTTGCATCTAAATTTTGACCAAGTTCATGAGAAAAAGTATTTTTAAAAAGATAGTAGGTCACATCCTTATATATCTCAACCTCTCTGACTAAAAATGGCTTTTCATCACCTTTGACATAGTACTGAATCCCATCTTTCCTAAACTTATTGTACTGATGGAGGGAGGATGGAATCATCTTATTCTGATATTTCCAAGGCCTATTGAGCAAAGCACTGAATGAAGTATTCAAATCAATGATATAAACTTGGCTTCAATATTCTAGTCACCTCTCTCAAAAGGTAATGCTATGGAACCTAAAGTCCTCTCACCTTGTTCATTGAATCATCTCAACATCATCCAATCTCCTTAGAGTGTGGAGATGTCAATCCTCAAATAGGCAAGGGTCTTTAGAAACATAATGTTCACCGATGCACCTGGATCGGCAAGAACTCTAGTAAATCTGAATCTTCCCATGTTCATTGTAATGTAGAGGGGACGGTTGTGCTCCATGTCCCCCATAAGTAGGTCTTCATCTGTGAAAGTGATTCCTTGAGTTTCTTTGGATTAATGTATCTCCTCTCCAATAGTGGTCAATTAAGCTAAGCATATCTCTGGATCAAGGAGATCCTTGATTAATGATTCTCTCATCTCTTTGGATAAGATAAGGGCATCGTATTTGCTTAGCTTAGATGATAACTTTCTTAGGTGAGAGAGGACATTATAGTCCACCTTGCTGATCCTCCATTAGCATATTCAAGGGTCAAGCATCCTATGGAGGGGCTTCGATCCTTTGAACCAATGACTTATATCCCTCTATCTTGAGGTGCTACACTAGGAGGTAAAACCTTGCCACTACGGAGGTTGTCTTCTGTGATCTCTTGTGATAGTTAAGTGGAAGATTCTACCTACACGTCAAGCTCACCTACAGATTTTCCTATGGGACCCTCGAAATTGGATGATTCCAAGTCTATCTTAAGATGCGAACCAGTAGTATTCAAAGAAGGAAGGTCTCACTCTGAATCAAAAAGAGGAAGATCGAAGTTATTATAATTATTGTTTAGACTTGAAGAGTTATCATTAGGAATAGATTTAGACAACCCATCAGAAGTGACACAGATATAATTCAAGCTAGCTTTATTCTTTGATTTCTTAGATTTTGAAGGAGGCATATAGTAAAATCAAGTAAAGTAAGTGAGGGATTTGATGCCCTCATCCACGATACAAGATGTCTACTAAAAGAATAACTAGTCAAGTGAGGTATTCGATATAGTAGCAATGGACCGGAGGATGGACTGGACGGTTGTTACTTGGCTATCCTCTGACAGTCGCTTGAGCTCCCATTTCCCAGTTGGCTGACTTATAAACCTTCCTTGATATTAGAGGTTTGAGCTATCTTAGGCACATGCAAGAAAAGTTTCTTGATTTTGGAGATAATTTTCTTAGAGGTATGGAATAAGGAGATATCCCAACCTTCTTTTATTTTGGAAGGATTGCAAGTATCTCCAAGGATTACCCTAATAGAATTGGATGGTTGTTCCACAAGGTATTCCTTCAGGATAACTATAGCACCAATCTTGAAGTTATGTTCAAGCTAGTCCTTGAATGTGAAGCAATCTTCCAAAACATGACCTAACATACGGTGGTAGGGGCAAAAGTTAAGATCATTGCTTTTGCCCACTTCCTCCTATCTCCTAGGTTCGGGTAGCTAAAAATTAGGCTTCTTTAAGAGAATCTAAAAGATCTTTCTGATTAACTCCCTCTGAAATGAAAAAGGCTTGTTAAGTTTATCCAAAAGAGTAGGTGGACCTATTACCCCTAGGGTTATGTATACCACCTGTTGATGATGATGAGGAGGAGGTGGTGCCATGGATGCCGTGGCTAGGGGGTACCTCGATGATGGTAGAGGAGGTGAAAGTGATGACTGCAGAGCACGAGGTCTCTCAAACTACTATCTGGTAGGCTATTTCCCCTTGTCTACTACTATCATTGCCTCGGGTTTCTTCTCAAAAGCTTTCTATGACTTCTGCTTTATTGATTGGTCCAGAAAAGGTGACTATTTGGCTTCTCCTTGTAAGCTAGTTGCCTTATTAATTAATTTCAAATGTTTTGATGGTGAAACCTTTGAGCATGAAGGCAACCAGGCCATGGATATTCTTAAGCAGAATGTCAATGGCATCCTATTCAGACAACTATAGTTCTCATTTTATACTCAAATTATTCCATCTGAGAATGTAATCAATGAGGGACTCATTGAGGTTTTGTTGCGCCACGACAAGATCGCCTATAGTCACCCTTCGATCCAATAAACCTCTTGATGAAGAGTTGCTCCAACTCAGAAAAAGTCTTCAATGAACTATTAGAAAGTTTAGCATACCAATCAAAGGCTATGCCTGCTAAGCTATTGACAAAGAGATGGAAAAGTAAAGCATCACTGCCACTAGCATTGCAACAGCTGGCTCTGAAGTGCACAATATGCTGCCTCGGGTTCCCACTACCATCGAATCTCTTGAATGAAGGTGGAACAAAACCCTTAAGATATTGGATGGCATCAAATTCTTCTCGGTAGGGTCTACCCTTTGGAACTGATGATCCTCCTCAGGCTTGAGCCAATGCTTCTCCCACCTGCTGCTCAACCATGATTTTGATATCCTTTTTGTATGGAGGTACTATCCACTACCTTCCTATACAGGCTGATGCTACCCTAGTCTACTAGAGGTAAAGTCATGATTGGATCCAAGACATGCACCAACTCTGGATGATTAGTCTCAATTATAGTAGGATGGACTGCTGGTGCTTATTTCTGAAGTGCTAAGACTACTGCTAATAAGTCATCGAGCTACTTCCCCATCCTATCTATTTGTTCATCTTCCTATTTTAATTGCTGATGGAGGTGTTGGGTTGAGTAGGATGTGTCTTTCTGCTGGCCTTAGCACCTTCCAAAGTCTACTGCTCACGGAGGAGAGAACCACGAGTATCTACCATGTATCTCCGTTGAATCCTCTAACAGGTCATTTTCATTGATCAAAGTTGACCATTTCATCCTCCAAATCAGACTAGGCATATACTAAGATTTCCTTCTTCTCCATTAGATAATGAGCTACTATGTCATCTAGGGATCGGTCCAACTAAACAAGCACAAAAAAATTGGTCACCTGATGATCACTTTCATGCATGATAGGCACCTCTATGAGTCGAGGAGTGATCCTGAGGACTATGCTCACTAGAGGAAAGATACTCCTAACTACTGCTGGATCTGGGCGGAGTGGCATTCTTAGGAGGATCTATGGCCATGGGTGACCAACCCTCCTCCTCCTCAACTAACTATCTCCATCTCTACCGTGTGATGGTGGTGATGGGATGACTACTATACTTTGAGGTCTCCATTCCTTCTTCACCATGACTAGGGTAGAAGGTTAAATAGGAGAGTCCTCACCAGAGGGTGATGTATATGGACGAGATCTCTGCATATCAAATGAGGTTCTTCTCCCCAATGCGCCTTCATGGCTTTGGAATAGTAGATGAACATGTATGGAGACGAGATGGAGAAGAGCGGTGGTGGAGGCACCACCGACTCTCTGGGATAGGAGCTTCTCTCTATGATGTAGTCCCCAGAGTAAGATACTATCGATGGTAGGGGTAGCACCGATATGGAAAATCCATAAGTGAGGCCACTATCCTGCACCTCCAGCCTCCGCTAGTAACATGAACTAATGTACGTTTCTAGCCCTCCCCTCCTAAGTTGCCACACTGTTAAGAATGATAGATCTAAAATCAAAATGAGCCCCAGACTCCAATCATTTGTAGGCTCCGCCCACTCGACGTAAAATTGATCGGAGGCCAGTGTATGACCTCCTCCTCTCACTAATAGGTGCCTAAAATTGAACTACTGGTGGACGTGAAGTAGAAATCCTCCTAGAATCCTCTCTATTAGATTCAGATAAGGTGGAACTAGTTTTCTATACCATCGGGGAAACTATCCTATGTAACTCCTCTCTACTGACAGTAGCCTCCAACTCCTAGCATGAGTGGTACCACTTAATCATGCGTTCTTGTTTCTTCATTGGGTAGTAGGTGAGAGCTAGACCCAACCTTAAAGGTGGGGAGACCATCCTAGGGGGAGCCTGGAAGGTGCCAGAGTGGTGGCCATACACAAAGGAACAACCGCACCGATATCGCCGACATCGCATCGGGAATAGCCACGCCTTCCTCTTCAATGAGGGATCTCGAATCGATGGCATGTCAACTGATGACTAGCTGCCCACACCTCCATTTAACTGTCATGAGGGGGGTTCCCTCACTTGTAATCCTAGCCCCCTCGAAGCCTCGACCAAAGTGGATGAGGTGGGCATAGTTAGATCATGGCAGGTTGGCCTGATCCAAGGCCAAATCCATTTCAGGAAGAACCGTGAACACATACTTCTACGCTGCCATTGCAATCAACTAAAATTGAAATTTAAACTAGAACTGACGCTGACTGAAAGTCTATAATGTTGAAAATAAACTTGAATCAAATTCCTATTTTGTTGATTTTTGAATTTGAATTTTTGAATTTGAACCCACACTCAACATCTTGAAACTATTAAGTGGGGCTGAAATGATTTAGAAGAGATTTTGAGATTGATTCGAGAGAGGATTTTTTGAATGTAGAATCCACTTTCAACAAATTTGGGTATGTTGAAAATGGGTTCAAATATTTTTGGAGAGATGCTTCCATAGGTTCAAGTTTGAATTTTGATTTTTGAATTTGATGACCCTTCATTTAACAAATTTGAGTATGTTAAAGTAAAGGGTCAATTGATTTGGTTTTTGATTTGAGATTTTTGGAATTCACTCACATAGAAAATTTGGGTATGCTAAGTGAGGTGTTTGAAAACAATTTCTTCTTTTTCTTTATTTTCTTTGTTTTTTTTTGAATCATTTGTGCATTTGAAAATGGAATGCTCATTTTGCAAATTTGGGTATGCTAAGTGAAGAATCCAAGTGTTGTTCATTTTTTGTTTTTTGAAAGAGATTTTTTTTTGAAAATAGTATTCTTAGAAAATTTAGGTATGTTAAGGAAATCCTAATGTATTTTTTTTTTATTTTTTGAAATTTTTTGAAAATAGGATTCTTAGCAAATTTAGGTATGCTAAGAAGATCATTGTGTGTTTCTTTTTTTGATTTGATTTTGAAAAAAGGACTCTTAAAAAATTTGGGTATGCTAAGGAAATCCTAATGTGTTTCTCTTTATTTTAGATTTTGTTTTGAAAATAGAGACTTCACTTTAGCAAATGTGGTATCCTAAAATGAAGTTACAAATGTGTTTTAGATTTTGTGAAATGGAGATTTCACTTAACAAATTTGAGTATGCTAAATGAAATTCTAAAATTATGTTTTATTTTTTGAAGGTTTTTGAAAATAGGATTCTTAGCAAATTTAGGTGTGCTAAGGAAATCCTAATGTGTTTCTTTGTGTTTTGGATTTTGTTTTGAAAATGGAGACTTCACTTTAATAAATGTGGTATGTTAAAATGAAGTTCCAAAAATGTGTTTCAAATTTTGTTTTGAAAATGGAGACTTCACTTTAGCAAATGTGGTATGCTAAAATGAAGTTCCAAATGTGTTTTAAATTTTGTGAAATGGAGACTTCACTTAGAAAATTTGAGTATGCTAAATGAAATTCCAAAAATGTGTTTCAAATTTTGTTTTGAAAATGGAGACTTCACCTTAGCAAATGTGGTATGCTAAAATGAAGTTCCAAAATTGTTTTGACTTTGATTTTACTTACCAAATTTGAGTATGCTAAATGAAATTCCAAAAATGTGATTCAAAATTTTTGTGTTTTATTCATTTTGAAAAGAGAGATTTCCATTTAACAAATTTGGGTATGTAAGATGGAAATCAATTATGTTTCATTTTTCCAAAGATGTAGTTTTGTTTGTGATTATTGCTTTTTCTTTTTAAAGAGGGAATTCCAACCTAATCATTTATGGAATATGTTAGGTGGGATTTCAGAATAGTGTCATTTTATTTGGAAATGAAATCTTCATTCAATTAATTTGGATATATTGAATGGAGATGTTCATGTGTGCTTTTTGAAAGTTTATTTTTGATTTTGGTTGGAAATGAAACCTCCATTCAATAAATATGGGTATATTGAATGGAGAGGTTTCATATGTGGTTTTTTTTGGAAGTTTATTTTTGATTTTGATTGGATATGAAACCTCCATTCAATAAATGTGGGTATATTGAATGGAGAGGTTTCATATGTGCTTTTTGAAAATTGATTTTTTGATTTTATTGGAAATGAAACCTCCATTCAATAAATGTAGGTATATTGAATGGAAAGGTTTCATATGTGCTTTTCAAAAATTAATTTTTTGATTTTGATTGGAAATGAAACCTCCATTCAATAAATGTGGGTATATTGAATTGGGAGGTTTCATATGTGCTTTTTGAAAATTGATTTTTTCATTTTGATTGGAAATGAAACCTCTATTCAATAAATGTGGGTATATTGAATGGATGGAAAGGTTCATATATGCTTTTCAAAAAATGATTTATTTGTTTTTATTGGAAATGAAACCTTCATTCCATAAATGTGTGTATATTGAATGGAGAGGTTTCATATGTGCTTTTTGAAAATTGATTTTCTAGTTTGATTGGAAATGAAACCTCCATTCAATAAATGTGGGTATATTGAATGAAGAGGTTTCATATGTGCTTTTTGAAAATATGATTGTTGGTTTTATTTTTGAAATGTTCCTACATGTAACAATTATAAAAATAGTTAGATGTAGTGCAAATATTTTATTAAGTGTATTTTGAAAAAGTGCTTTTGAAGAGCAAGACTTTTATAAAGAATTTATTTTGTCTTATTTTTAGAATGAACCTTTCCTTACCATAAAATGATAAGGAGGAAGTCTTTAATTATTTTCTTTTTATTAAATTTTTATTTTCACCCATTGGGGAACCTAATGGGGGTTTTAAGCCCAACACAAGGTGAGGTCCTAAAACCTAAAGATGCTGGCTAGCTTAACTTAAGGATGAAATAAGCTAAGTGCCAACAAAAAAAAAGATAGTCTTGAATTTATACAAAAGTATAAACCCACTATCGATACTTGGAGACAATGATCATTTACCAAAGATGGAGAGAGGAACCATCCCAAGTGAAGTCGCCAGAAAATTTGTGGATATGTGGTAATATATATATATATATATATATATATATATATATATATATATATATATATATATATATATATATATATATATATATATATATATATATATATATATATATATATTTTCATCTATCACCCTTTTGGGATAAGGATTAATGAAAACATAAATACATATAACACCTCATTGGGACACCATGAGATGTATTAGGGTGATTGGGTATGGAGGAAAGGTGTACTATCTCGAAAGATAGAAGTCACCACCCTACAATGGACCCAATCACCTTAACAAGGACTCCTAAGGACTGAGTCTTTGGAATGTACCAGATATTCTTCCCCTACTTTGCATGGAAAAATAAACCAAATTTTATTTTAAACTAGGTTCATTAAGTTCCTTACAGGGGCAAGCCCCCATAGTTAATTACATCCTAAGGAACAAGATTCCTTAGGAATACTCTCGATTAAGGTAAATGATCATTGTCTCCAAATATTTTGAAAGGTAGGACTATAAATCAATTAGTTTATTTTTTAGAAAATCAAATGGGATCGATCAAGAGGAGAGAGTTCTCATCGAAGCCAAATGAAGATAAGTAGGGGATGCTTAGGATACTAGGAAGCCTAGTAAGAATCCTAAACTATCCTATGATTGGGCTTTATATTTTTGAAATTGAATTGATTTATTTGAGTTGAATTTTTTTATTAGAAAGTTAGGGCTTACAATTTCATGATACAAGGCCATGAAAATGCCTAAGAGGTGAGGATTTATGCTCATAGCCCACAAAGGGAAGTTGCAACCTCTGAACCTAAATCTAGGGAGCTTTGGTAAGGGCCAAAATCACGACCTAAATCTAAGGTAAAATGGGTATTTGGTTTACCATTATAAGAGAATATAAACCACGACTATTGGACTTACAATTGCCTAGTGGTGGCCGCCAACTAACTCCTCCTATGATTTTAAAGCATGTAGGCAAGTCAAATGCTTTTGCAAGATAGCTAAGCTATTATTTATTTAGAAAGAGACTAAGTCCTTAAACACACTCCTAAGAGACTAGATCATGTAGGGCATGATTTAATGACTTAAATCTAATGCAAATTTTATTATATTTTATTTTCATTTTGGATAATCAATTTGACACAGGCTTTAGGATTCATATGGTTAATGCATGAGAAATTAGATTATGGGATAAAATCACAAAGGTAAGGAGGTGTGTTTCCACCATGGCTCTTAAAGGTCAAGCCAAGTTCTCTAGCATAGGTGGAAGCCCTCCAATCAAGAGTGAAATAATATACTTTTTATGCATGATGTGAGGAAAGCAACATCTAGCTAAGGGGTTGTTAATTCTTTTATCTTGATTTATAACCTAGGCTTTAGGTGAGGTTATGAGTTATTTTCTTTTTAGCTTTGAGTTATTTTGATTGGATAGAAAATTTATTTTTCTAAGATCCTAATTATCGTCCAGGCCATACATCAAAGCAAGGAAGAAAATAGAAAAAAGATGCCATCTTAATGCACAACCTAAACAAACATTATTCAATTTATAAAGCTAGCGTAAAAGATTAAAATGTCATTTATGGTCCAGCTACACTGCACAAATCTGAAAATAAATTGGTAGCTGAGCTCTACCCTTATACAACCCAGATTATAAATGAATAAAATATAATCAAGAAGGAATTCATTGTTATGCGGGTCTTCTTTCATCATTTCTTATTTCTTGTTTCTCCTTTCTTATTTCTTATTTCTTATTTCTTATTTCTTCTTTTGGTTGGTTAGAATGTGATTGCTCCAAAGGCTTCACACGGTAGATAAGATATAGTCTTATGACCAATGTTCATCCTAATACCTCATAACAATCATTCCAAAATCTTAATTACAAAATTACATGAAACTGGGAAAAAGGAAATCTAATTAAAAACTACAAAATAGAGCCAAACAAACCACACAATACAAAGGATGTATATATATAAATTGGAGTTAGTACCCCACACATGTGTAACCAAGTCCACCTGGCCTATTTTGGATTATGCTTAGGGATATAAGCACCTGCATAACAAAAGTATTTTCTATTTTTATTACAGCATCCCCTTAAGCACAATCCCCTATAGAAGATAATGGTTAGACTAAGATCGCCCTACCATTCAGTCTATGTACATACGCCCTAACATACAGACTAAAATAATACATCATAAAATAATATCAAACATCAAATCATGCACCGCCGTAACCTAAAGCTACAAGTGGTGACTTAGTTTAATATGTGTGCTATTTAAGGTTTGTTTGGTATGCTTAGCTAGGCTTTAAGGTTGAAGTTTTCTAAGTGTGAGAATGTTCAACTTAGAGGGTGGTTTCATTTAAGTGATTTAGTTGATTTTTATTTCATGATTTGATTAGGTTTGAATGAACCTACATTAATTACTAAATATTGTAAAGAGAGGGAAAAGAGAAGAGAACTTCTCTTTCCTCCCTACCTTAAGTAATTTCTAAGGAAATTCATATTTGATTATTGTTTAGTTAATGTTTTATTATGTGTTTTGATTAATCCTAAGTTTTGATTTTTCTTAAACAAACTTTTTCAAAAGAAAGGCATTTTAAGATTAAGTTAAGTGAAATACTATCACAAAACACACAACACTTCATTTCTTTCCCAACACGTGTAACATGCATATGGATGAATCCTAAGCATATCCATACATGCAAATGAAAATGTTTAGCACACTTTAATTATGAATGCTAAGAGAGTTACTTAAGAAAGTTTGGATGCTTCATGATGCATGATTTGGATAAGTAGAAAAAAGTAATTCTTTTGTCCATTTTTATATGCACATTTACAAGTATAAAAGACATAAGTGAGTACAATGCCATTGTTAGAACCAGGGTGTAAAGTACAAGACCTACTTAGGGCTACTTAAAGCTTTACAACCCTGAGGTTGTCTAGACTAATATACCACTTTTCTTAAATACATGTGCATGTACAAAAAGAAATGAATGGAAAGAGAATCATGCACAAAAAGTTTATGTTTGTTTGATTTTGTTTGATTGTTTATGCAATTTACATATGCAAGTGTGAAAATCCTTCTTAAGTGATAACATAGGAATGAATAGGGATGAATTTAAGCAAGTGTTGTGTTCTTTTCAAATGAACTATACATTTTGCAAAATCCTATTCAAAACTATGCTAAAAGAGAAGAGAAGGAAAGTTACACAATGCACATCTTTATATTTATACTCACATATAAGCTTATAAATAATTATAAATAGCATACATTTCAATTATGATATTTGATTTATAAGTTTTGAAAATAATTTTGAATTTAATATATTTTTACTTTAGCCAAAACATGCAATTTGACATAAAGAAACATTTCATTTTAATTTGATTTTTTAAAAAACTTGAATGCATGATTTTCATATGACATACACATTTAGCATGTTAGAAAAGAAATAAAGTGATGAAAGCATGTAAATTCATTCACCCTAATTAATTCCTAAAGACCATTTTATGAAATAGGATTATTTAAAGTGAATCAAATTTGTTTTAAAGAGATTTTTAATTTTTATTTGAGTTTGATGTGATTTAGGAAATGCGAAGAGGTTTGCTAGTCCTAACCCATTCCCCACATGTGTAAGATATTTTAGTTTATTTTTAGAACCATTAGATGAGTTTTATGCTTTGCTTAAGTTAAGGTGTACATTAAGTTCATTAATTACACCTCACCTACACCACTTTAACATATTTAATCAAATAATTATGAGCCAATGTATGACATAAAACCACAAGGAATTTAAATCAGCAATGCACCTAGGAAAGAAAGGACCTAATGCAATTTGCTCATAATTAGTGATTAATTAAGCTAAAGGGTTTAATTTATGTACTTTCATAACCCCCTCCCACACATGTGAGTTTGATTTTGATTTTCTTAAGCTACTTAGGTTATTAAACACTTAAGAACCTACCCAAGATGAATTGGTTAAGTTCTAGAATGTTTTAAAAATTTTATCAAGTTAATTAAGTCAGTATTTAGTGGATTAGATTTTAATTAAGTTTAGATTAAGGATGGAAGGAGGTTTAAGGAATAGCTTATAGAAATATCCCAAAATTATTCCATAAACCTCCTGTTCACTTAAGCAAAGCTTAATTAACTTAATAATGGGAATAAACCACTATTCACATGTTTAATTAAGCTTAATTACATTAAGAGAGTGATTAAAGACTCATTAATTGATTTCTCTAATTAACTCATCAATAAATCCCAAGAAAATTAAAGGAGGTAGAGGTCATCCTACTAAGTGCATCTACAAAATTTGAAATGAATTAATGAAGTAATTAAGGAGTAATTTGAGTTATTATGTTTTCACTAAAACTCTAATTAAGGGAAATGTACTATTCAAAATTCATTAGAAATAAATTTAGTGAATTTCTTGCTGAATTATCTTCACAATGCATTTTATTTTGTGTTTTCTAATTTTTCTATATTTAGTTATGAATATTTGAAGATTCAATGGTTAAGGAATTAAATAAAACCCCTAATTATATAACTAATCATGTTAGTGCCATGTGGACAGCTGACGCGGCATGCACTTTACACGTGGCATGATGGGATTCATCACTTAAGTTGTCACAACCCAATGCTGTGTCAGTGGTGGCACTATGCGCTTTCTCCTCGATCGTCTGATCAAAGATCGGACGGTCAGGATTAAGCTCATAGTTCTTATGGGATAAATCAGAGATGCTACATGGCTTGATCAGGACTGTCCATCCAAAATGCGTTGATGGACTATCCATGATCTGTCACTTATTTACTACAGGAGAGGACATCCGTCCACTCTTTAGGGTAAGATCCAAGCTCGATTGAGCTCGATTTGAGCTTAAACTCAACCCACACCATCATTATGCAAGGGGGAATACAACTAATGGCCAATTTTACTTGAAATGAAAATTCTCTTCACAAAGGAACACACTCCCTATTTTAAGCTCGGTATGAAGGCATACCTCACCAGGGCCATCACTCCCAACCATCGAGGTAGCTTTGTCTAGTGGAGATGAAGTCGTGTTGAAGGTTTCATGCTTTGGTATTGAGAAGATCCTTCTATTGACCAAGGTGGGCTTCAATTGCTTGCGGCCTTGGTCTAGAGCACTATTCCCATGGCTGGAGAACTTGGATTGAGGCTTGGGTGAACTCGAATAGGTACTCTAAAGATGCTTGAAGAAGGAATTAAGCTATGGTGGTGAATTGATCAAAGTGGATTTTCCCTTAGCCTCCCCTATTTTTGGTTTAAACAAATTCAAAAATGGAGAATGCTAATGGCTTGGGGATTGCTTGAGGGAGCTTGCCTTAGGTCTCTCTTGCTCAATTAAGTGTGAGTCTATTGGGATGAAGTGGAATTAGGGGGAGAGGATCGGATGGCCGAGCAAGGCTTTGCCATTTTGATCAAATTCACCACTTTCAATGGGCTATTTTGGTTGTTAAGGGTTGCAAATGGTTCATTTTTCGTAGAAGAGGTAGTGGAGAAGTTTCCATGTGCTTAATTGAGTGAGGAAGGATTCCCATGTGCTTATTTTCAAGTGAGTGATCGGTTTAGCCATTGGGTTGAGTTTATCAATCTAAACCCACCACTTGACCAAATTCCAAGTGAATTTGGCCAAGAATTACCCTTTGTCCTAGGGGTAAAATGGTCATCTAGCTTGGAGTTTAGTTTGAGTATCTTTGGTATGATTGAAAAATTTGTTGGGCCAAGTTTCAGTGAATTTGGAATTGATTTGATATGTTTGGCTCATGTTGACCCATTTAGGTTTAAAATGGGTGAACTTGGGTCAAGTTGACCAATTGGTCAAATTGGGTCAAACCAAGAGTTGAGTCAAGTTCATATGACCATTTGAAATATTTTGGCATCATTGGTTTGGTTCAATTTGATTTATATTTGGATTTGGTTCATTTGATTTTGTTTAGGTCAAATGGGTCAAGTTGACCAATTTGACCCATTTGACCTATTTGGGTTAGGTCATAGGTTGGTTTAGGTTTCATTGGTTATTTGAAATGTATCAGTATCTATGTTTCCAATCAATTTTGGTTTGATTTGATTTTGGCTCAATATGACCTTTTAGGTCAAGTTGGGTTCAAGGTCAATTGGGCTAGGTTGGGTCTAGTTGGCCAATTAAGGCTTTGGTCAAGTTCAACAAGTGATTTGGAATGAACTTGACCCATTGGTTTTAATTAGTTTATCTTAGATCAAGTTTTGACCCATTTTGACTTTTAGGTCAAGTTAGGTCAATTTGGGTCAAGTGGCCAATTGGGCTAGGTTAGGCTCAAATGATTGCTTGGTCAAGTTCAAACATTGATCATGAATGAGTTTTGATCAATGGTTTCAATCAATTTGGCCTATGGTGGATTTTGGCTAGTTTAGGTTTCATTTTAGCCAAGTGTTGACTTGGTCAACCCTTAGGTTTGACTTGGTTCGACCCAACTTGAGTGATTGATCATCTCATGCTGATTGTTCCTCACAATGAGAGGCTTAGTTGGGCTTAGTTTAATCCAATTTTGGGATTACAATTTGGCTCAAAAGGGGTACTTTAGGTCACTTTGGGTCAAGTGAGCCTAGGTGAGTCAATTGACTTGATCAAGGCTTGAATCAAGTTTGATTGAACTCACATATGGACTTATGATTGAAATATAAATCCATTTGCAAGTGATTTGGAGTCAAATGGGTTTTGATTCATTTGACATTTTCAAGTTCAAAGGGTGAATATGAGTTTGACTTGGGTTTGATTTTTGAATTTAATTTTGGTTTGATGATTGAAGTTTATGTTTATATTTGGTCATGATTGAAGGATTGATTGAATTATGAAGAAAAATCAAGGGTTTGGCTTGATTTGATTTTGATTTGGCTAAGTTCAAGATTTTTACTTGAAAGGTTTATGTTGAATTTTGGTTGAATTTGGATTTGAGTTTTGAATTGATTTTTGGATTGATGATTGAAGTTTATGTTTATATTTGGATTCATTGAAGGATTGATTGAATCATGAAGAAACATCAAGGGTTTGGAATGATTTGAGTTTGATTTGGCTTAGGTTAAATTTTGATTAGATTTGGATTTGAGTTTTGAATTGATTTTTGGATATTTGAATTTATATTTCACTTATATTTATGAATATAAATGAGAATATAAATGGGTTTTCAGAAAATTTCTTGAATTTGAATTGATTTGGATTTGAGACTAAGTCCAAAAGATAGAATCAAAGTGACTTAGGAAAGATTTTTGGAATTTGGAATTCGATCATGGGTTTCAATCATTTGGAATTGATTCATGATTTGAGAAAATCCATCAAGTTGGAATTTATTTGAGTTTGAAGTTGATTTGATTTTGAGTTTCACTTTGAAAGGAGGAAGTGAGGATTTGGTTCAAGCTATGGGGCAGTTTTCCTACAACCCTACTTATTCCTATGGCTAACTCTTCTAGGTCTCTAGGGCTAGGTTGAGTGTTCACCTAATCACTAGAAGTGTCTTAAGACTAAGGAAACTCTTAGTGTCTAAGAGAAGTGCTATGTCTAAGGTGGAGGAGTTGAGAGCTCATTCTAAAAATGAGGTCAACAAAGTCCCAATAGGTGTGTGATGACAAGGAACACAATTTTAGTGTATCAAATGATTAACAACACAACGATCACAAGCACTAAGAAATAATCTACTCCTAACCCAAGGTGTAAGGAATCTGATTTAGTGCAATGTGACTCTGCTCATGTCAAAGACATGAGAGAGTAAAAGAGGAATCCACTAGGGATAGAGTATGAACCTTCCACTAGAGAAATAGGTTCAAGTCATCCATAAGGGGATGGGAGGTTTGATTTGATTTGAGTCTCATTGGGAGAGAAATGATTTGTTTGATTGATTGATTGTTTATTTTATTTATTATTTTTGTTTATTTTGACTCCATTGGGGGAGATTTATTGGATTTGTTTATTTTTTTTCATTTTTATTTGACTCTACTAAGGGAGGAGGGTTGAATTTATTTTAGATTCTTAAATTTTTTGATTTTGAGATGAACCTATTTGGATAATGATCTGGGGAGCCATGGAGGCCTAACTAACCCATTTACAAATTCAAAGGGGTAGTCTACCAAACACAAGTAGGGACTAACTAACCAAAGAGATGTTTGAAAACCACAAGAAAGTGTAGAAAATTTCATCCTCAAAAGTAGGGATGGGTGATCCATTGGCAAGGCCACAGATTGAACCCAACATAGGGCTGACTATTGAGTGAATGCCACTAGGATACTTAAATCAACTCAAAGATGGGAAAATGATTAATTTCACTTTCTCTAATTATTTTGATGGATTCCATCAGTTTGCTAATGGACTACATTGAGTAAGGACCATGGGCCTTGAGCTAACTTAGATTTACCAATCCAAAGGAAAAGTCTACCAACCACATAGTAGACTATCCGACCAAAGGGGTGTCTTTCAGTTTGCAATGGTCAAGTTTAAGAAGAAAGCATAGGGACCCACATCTTTCAAAGTAAGGAACCATTGGGGTGATTAGTTGGCAAGGCAATGAATCAAACCCAACCTAGAGGTGACTATTGAGTGAATGTCACTAGGGGACTTAGATCGGCTCAAAAATAGTCAAGATTAAATTCATTTTTTAATTATTTGTTTTGATGGATCCTATCAGTTTGCAATGGACTGCACTAAGTAGGGGCAATGGGCCTTGAGCTACATCAGATTTACCTTTCAAAAGGGAATTATCTACTTACCATATAGTAGGACTATCCAACCAAAGGGGTGTCTTTCAATTTGCAATGGTCAAGTTAGGAAGAAAGAGCAGGGACTCACATCTTCCAAAACAAGGAACCACTGGGATGATAGGTTGAAAAGAAAATAAACCGAACCTGACTTAAGGCTGACTATTAAGTGAATTCCTTTGTGGGACTTAGATCAGCATAAAAAAAGTCAAGATTAATTTCATTTCTTATTTTATTTATTTTTTATGGATTTCGTTGGTTTGTGATGGATCACACTGAGAAGGAGCTTATATCAGCCTAGACCTGTCTCAGATTTACTGAACCAAAGGGAGTAGCTTCCCGATTGAGGGGAGAACTATCCAACTAATGGAGTGCTTTTCATTTTGCAATGATCAATTCAAGGGAAGAAATGATGAGGACTCACATCTTCCACTATAAGAGACCACTGGGGTGATTGGTTGCTTTGGGCAACAAATCGAGCCCGACCTAAGGTTGCCCGTCAGTTTGTGACAGTCATGCTAGAAAGAATGCTTTGTAGTCTTACATCTTCCAAAGCGGAATGACTGTCGGGATAACTTTCTTATTGAAAATAGACAACTCGAGGGAAAACCATGAGTAAGTGCCACCGGGACTTATCTCAATTCAAGTAGTTATGCAATTCCTATAGGGAGTTCTGCTGACACTTCCCGAAAGATAGGATGCTTGCTTGGGAAAAGGGGCCCTTAGGGGACTTGAATTCCTAATCCACAAGCAAATGTTTTGTTTTCTTATTTAGTTATTTAATTGTGGACCCTATTGGTTTGTGAGAGATCAAATTGAGAAGGAGCTATATCGCTTAGACCTATCTCAGATTTACTGAACCAAGGGAAAATTTGTGCATCTAAATAAATTCTCCAACCACAGGGGTGGCTACTATGAAATGGGGACTTCCAATCCCAAAGTAACCCGGGTAGTGTCTAAATGGGGCCGAAAAGAACGTGATCCAAATAGAGTGCACATAGGGAGAAGGGCTGCTAAGGGCTTGATCCAAAACCATGGAGAAGATGACATGGCTAGTCGTATATCAAATAGGTAATCAGTGGGCAACTCAAGGAGAAAGTGATGGAACTCACACCTACCAAGAGTGTTATATCCACCGTGTGAGTCATTGTTAGCATAGCGAACATCAACCAACCTAAGGTGCCCATCGATTTATGATAATCAGCCTAGGAAGAAAACTTGGAACTCATATCCTTCTATAGTGAAACTGATTGTTGGGATAGTTTGCTCTTTGACGCCATTCGACCTAGGTGACTATTGAGAATGTCTGAGGGACTTATATCAACTCAAATGTAGTCAGGAGAAAAGGAGCCTCTGGGGGACTTACCCTAAACCTCAAATATACATGACCTAGTCAGTACATGATAATTAGTTCAAGAAGAAAGCACAGGGACTCACATCTTCTTAAACAAAATCAACATGAGGTAGCTTACTGGCTAGGTCGTGAAGTCTACCGAACTATAAAGACACTCATTGGTTTGCAATGTTCAAGTTAGGAAGAAAGTGTGGGGACTCACATCTTGCAAACAAGTGACCACTGGATTGACATACTAATGAGGTAGTACGTAAACCTGACCTAGAGCAGCTAATGAGAGTGCCACAAGGGGCTTTCTCTCACATGAAAATAGCCCAAGACAAAAGATATGTGTTTGTTATTTTATGCTTGTGTTAAAGGGAATAAGACACTGCTTGGGTTATCTCACACCTACCCTAAACACACTTGGGGATTTGGATTAAATGGTGCCATGGATGGCAACTAGAATTCCTAATAAGAAAGGATGTCACTTGGGTTCTCTTACACCTAACTCAGTTGTTCCAATCGAAATAGGATGCCTCTTGGGTTCTCTCACACCAATTCTAATAGCATTTAGAAATTTTTTTTGTGTTGTGAAAGAGGGATAGGATACCACTTGGGTTCTCTTACACCTATGCTAAACACGTCATGGCGAATTCGCAAGATAAGCAAACAACGCTTTGAAAGAAGAGAAGATTTTGATGAAATGGAATCAAATTTTTATTCTTTTGTTGATAATTATTTTCAAACATATTTTTATGGGTAATATTTCTTTAATTAAAGCCCATTAATTGGAAGCATCAAGTATTCCCCTTTACAATCAATGATCTGATAGGATCCTCCTTGGTAGGCCTTCTCTATAACATAGGGGCCTTCTCAAGTGGGTTCAAACTTTTGTCCCATCTTTCGATGGGAAACAATTGGTCTCTTAGGACTAACATAAGTTCTCCTACTTGGAAAGACCTAGGGCAGACCAGTTTATTGAGAGCTTGAATCATTTTGGCTTTGTACAACTCGAGGTTCTGGCATGCCCGTAGGAGACTCTCCTCCAAACCTTCGAGCTCTTCTAATGCAACTTCACATTCTATTATGTAGTGATCTTATTATCCAATGCTATCCTTAGTGATGGGAGTTGAACTTCTAAAGGTAGAATAGCTTTGAACACATACACTAAGGAAAATAGAGTAGATTGAGTTGGAGTTTGGTATGTAGTGCGGTATGCCCACAACACTTAAACCAACTACTCATTCTACTGCCACTTATTGTCATCAAGTGTCATATTTAGTATCTGGATGAGAGTTTTGTTGAATGCTTCTATAAAGCTATTTGCTCTGGGTAGTAGATGGAGTATCTCCAATCTATATTATGTCTTATGGAAAAGCTGTTGATCTTGGTGCTTTTGAATGCAATACTATTATCAGATATAATTCATCGAGGCACCCCGAACTTATATACGATATGGTTCCTGAAAAATTGAAGCACATGCTGAGCTGTGCCTCTCAAAGTGGGATTGCTTCCACCCACTTGGAAAAGTAGTCAACGACAGTTAGAATGAACCGATGACTCTTGAAAGAAGGAGGATCAATTGGACTCACAATGTTGATACCCCAACACTCAAATGCCCATGAGGCCAATATAGGGTGTAGAATATTGGGTGGTTGATGTAAGACCGCACCTGACACTGATGGCATCTCATAGCTACATCCATGCATTATATGATCATCGAAGGCGAGTAGTATCCTAGTCTCTTGATCTTGATCTTCATCTTCGGATTGGATTGATGCACTCTGCATAGACTTGAATGTACCTCGGTCATAATCCTATGGGCTTCGTGTTTATCCAAATAGTGTAGCCACTTTGATCGAAAGATCATCAGTATAAAGTGCCATTAACGAGAGCATAAGAGAGAGCTCTCTATTTTACCTGATGGGCTTGTGACTTAAGAGTTTACTAGTGTTCAAATAATCTATGAATGGTAGCCTCCAATCCAGTTCCTTGTCCTTATAGGCAATGACAACCTCCCCTTCAAGAGAAAGTCTCTCGATGAGTTCAGGATCAATATAGGATAGGACTTGTCTATTTTGGACCCTTATTGGAATGGACTCATGTTATGGACATGCCAATTTTAGCAAGTTTCACCAAAGCATCTACTACTACATTCTCTGCTCGAGAAACCTTGTAGATGGTGACTTTAGGAATTTGGGTGAACAGCTTCATGGTATACTCGTGGTAATGACGAAGCTTAGGTTTGAGAATCTTGTAGGACCCAACAATCTAGTTGATAACCAACTAAGAATCCCTGTAGATATTGATGCTCTTTACACATACTGTGATAGCTAACTCAAACTAGCAATCAAAGCCTCATACTCATCTTCATTGTTGGTGCAAGGATTGGAGAGATAGTATGAAAATCTCATCACATCATGGTCTAAAGTTAAGAGAACTATTCCTACCCCTGCCTTTCCTAGAAGAGTAGATCATGGTGCTTCTCCTTTATGAAAGGAAGCTGCACCATCAAAATACATCTCCCATTGGCGATTGTCAAGCTCCCCTAAGTTCATGATTTGTTTGTCATGGAGATCATCACTAAGTGGAGAATCAACCAAAAGTGAGTGTGCTGCTAAGAAATCTACTAGTGCTTATCCTTTTATCGCACGGAGGGGTACAAAAGTGATATCAAATTGTGAGAGAATCACGAGATTGAATACTATGTCAAATGAGATGAAAAGCCATTTTCATTCAGAGAGGTTGAGATATATGAGGATGCGATCTACTATCTTCCTCAAAACATCTTTTCTCATTAACTTGGTTAAAATTGAAATACAAAAGAAAAATAAAAAGAAAAAGAAAAGGAAAAGATAAATAAAAATACAAGTGAATTAGGAAAGGACATCAAGGAAGAAGTAGAGCCACATGTCACATTCCACCCACATTTCATTCCATCATATGGACATATTGGTAGGATACCAACCTCCACCGATATGAGTCACATGAGGCAGTGAATACCCCGGTTAGCCACTAGCCAATAGGGGTTATGTTTTAGTTCATATGAGTACCCCTAGTATTCACATAGACTTGGAATCCAGCTCAAAGGATGAGTCTAATGTGATTAGCATACCAGCCAACCCCTCTTAGTGGGTTTCATTAGAGGTGACACTCGAGTTGGACAACGATGAAGATCAGGTGTCTAAGCAAAGCATGAATGTATTCAAATCCAATTTATGTGAAACTATCATACAACAGTTAGGAACCTTGGCTTTAACCTCACTTTCCTCTTAAAAGTAGAAGGTTTAGTAGTTAAGGAAGCCCCTTAGTCTTCCATGTATGTCAAGATGAAGAGATTCCTATTGAGATCATCATCCTCAAGTCCAGAATTGATGTAGGACTTAAGGATAATTCATATAAAGAATTATTAGAATTACCTTATGATTGGTACTCACCTTTTGTTCTTAATCTCAAAAGAAGGTTTTGATTCCTTATACATGGTCTAAGCATAGGTCAAAGTACTTCAAGAAGTTGTGGAACAATAGAGGCAGGGATGCACAGTCCAGATCAGGACTAGGATTCGGTATAGTGGGTCTAGTCAATGATGATGATTACTGTTTAGTTGTCACTAATCATCTAGAGTCTGATAGATTCTTCAACCACACTAGCTCTTATGAGGATGTGTGTTTATAAACTTCAGATAATCCAGATGATCTTCAAATCAATGATGCATTGCCAGAATTTGAAGAGGAGACCCATTAAACATTTGACAAGCTTATGGTAATCAACCTCAAGATAGAAGAAAATCCACACTCGATATACATCAGTTCATTACTAAATAAAGAAGAAACCAATAACTTAGTTAGGCTATTGATTAAGTTTAAGGACTGCTTTCAATGGAGCTATGAAGAGATGCTTGGATTATCTCTGTGGTGAATAAATCTCTATTAGGGAGTCGCCTTTCAAATTTGTTGAGAAAAGAAACAACAGACCTTATAGAAATTTATCTTAGTAAGATGCCATGCAGATCCACAGATGCACTTATTCAGGTGATCGGATACATCATCAAGGTATAGTGTACTATCTCGAAAGACAAAAGTCATGACCCTTTAATGGAACCAATCATCTCAATAAGGACTCCCAAGGATGATGGGTCTGCATATGTATCAGAGATTCTTTCCCTACTTTACATGGAAAAGTAAAGCAGGGTTTATTTTAAACTGAGTTCATTAAGTTACCTACAGGGGCAAGCCCCCATAGTTAATTATATCCTAAGGGATGGAATCCCTTAGGAAAACTCTCGATTAAGGTAATTGATCGTTGTCTTTGAAGATTTCAATAGGAAGGACTACCAATCGATTGGTTTATTTTTGAAGATCAAATGAGATTAATCAAAAGAGGGAGTTATTATTGAAGTCAAAATGAGAATATGTAGGAGATGCTCATGATGCTAAGAAACCTAACGAGCATCTCAAACTATCTAAAATTGGGTTTATATTTTAGAAATTGATTTAGTTTGTTGGATTTGTATTTTTCATTAGAAATTTAGGACTTAAGATTCCTTAACACAAGATTAAGGAAATGCCTAAGAAGTGAGAAATTATGCTTAAGGCCCACAAAAGGGAGAAGCAACCTCAAAACCTAAATCTAGGGAGCTTCAGCGAGGGCCGAAAGCATAACCTAAATCTAAGGCAAAATGGTAATTGGTTTGCCTCCACAAGAGAGGACAAACCACAACTTGGACTTACAACCGCTAGGGGTGGCCCAACTAACTCCTCCTAAGATTTTTAATACATGTAGGCAAGTCTTTATGCTTATGCATAATAGCTAGGTTATTTTTATTTATAAAGATACTAAGTCCTTAAACTCACTCCCTAAAGAAACTAGATCATGTAAAGGGACATGCTTCAAATGACCTAAATCTAATGCATTTCAAATTTTATTTTATTATCATTTTTGGACAATCATTTTGACTCAAGCTAATAAGATTTTTTTTATGACTAATGCATGAGAAAGTAGATTATTGGCCAAAATCAACTAAAATTTTAGGAGATGATTTTCCACCATGGCCCATCAAGGTCAAGCTGGATTCTCTGGCAAAGATGAAAGCCCTCCAATTAAGAGTTAAATAAGATGCAGTTGTGCATGATATTATAAAGAAAAGAACTCATCCAGCTAAGGGGTTTCTAATTCTTTTATCTTGATTTTAATCCAAAGCTTTAAGTGAGGTGGGTTATGGTTGTTTAATTTTGGTTGAATTTTAAGTTGGGTAAAAGATTTATTTTTCCCTAAAGAGCTAATCCACATCGAGGCCATACATAAAGCAAGGAAAAACTAGGAAAAATACCATGCATAAGTTAAACAAACATTAATCAATTTATAAAACTAATTAAAAGAATAAATGGTGATTTGGTGAACCACCCAAAAAAAATATCAAATGTAGGCTCTCTATATAACCATTACAAATGAATTGAATTATAATTAAGCAAATTCATTATTTTTATTGTTCTTATTCTTCAATTTTCTTCTTCTTTCTTCTTTCTTTTCTTTTCTTCTTTCTTCTTTGGATCTTCCTTTGGATGGTTGAATGGTAGATGCTCCAAGGCTTCACATGGTGCATAAGATGAATATGACCAATGTTCATCCTAATCCCCATAACAAATCATTCCAAAATCTAATATATACAAATTTTTACATGAAAAGGAAAAAGCATAAATCTAACTAACACTGCAAAAAAAGGTTAGTCAAATCACACACACAAATCCCAAGCATGTATATTGGACTTATCACACATGGGTGACTAAGTCCACTGGATTATGCTAAGGGGTATAAGCACATAAAAAAGCATTTATATTTTTATTTATGATGCCTTTAACACAATCCCTGAGAAAGAATAGTTAGACTCATCTACCATTCATTCTATGAGCATACACCCTAACATCATCTAAACATTCATCATAAACAAACATAACATCAAACCATGCACCTAACCTAAAAAAGTGGTGACTTAGGCTAATGTGTGCTTTGAAGGTTGTGTGGCATGCTTAGCTTAGGACTTTAGGTTTGAATTTTCTAAGTGTGAAAGACATGTTCAACTTAGAGGAGGGTTTCATTTAAGTTGTTTAAGTGACTTTGGGTTATTTTTATTTCATGTTTTAATTTAATTTGGTTTAATTAATTACTAAGTTATGAGAGGAAGAGAAGAGAACTTCTCCTTCCTAATCCTTAAGTAATTTCTAAGGTAAGTTCACATTTTAATTTCATTTAGGTGAATGTTTTGATTAAATCTTTTAATTAATCCAAAGTTTAGATCAACTCTAAACAAACCTATTCAAGAAAGGCATTTTAAGATTAAGAAAAATGAATCAAAATTCACATAACACATACATTACTTCAATTCTTTCCCAACATATATAACATGCATATGGATGGACCCTAAGCATATCTATACATGCAAATGAGAATAGTTAACACACTTTATATGATGTATGCTAAGTAATCCATTTAAGAAAATTTAGAAGTTAAACATGTATGATTTTTCTTAAGTAGAAAAGGTTTTCTTTCTCCAAAATTTCACATACATGCATGAAAGTAAGAAAGACATAAGTGAGTACAGCGCCATTGTTAACCAAAGGTGTAGGTACAAGACCACTTTACTTAAAGCCTCACAACCTCAATTGTCGGACTAATATACCACTTTCCTTAAGTACTAACATGCATATAAAAGAAATAAATGGAAAGAAATATGCAAAAGTTTGCTTAATGATTTCATTTTGTTTATGCAATTTATTCATGCAAGTGTAAGCAATCCTTCTTAAGTGAGAGCATGAGATGAATAGGGTTTGGAATTAAGTATGTGGGTTCTTTTCAAATGAACCCTACATCTTACTAACTATATTCAAAACTATGCTAACATAAGAAAGAAAGGAAAGACTACACTACATACTTTATAATCTACATACAAGCTTATAATTAAATTATAAGAATAACACACTTTCATATTTATGTTTCATTTATAGGTTTTTAAAATACTTTGATTTAGTAGTGATAATAGCCATTCATATTTTACTTTTTCCAACAAATGCACATTTGACATAAAGTAAACAATTTCATTTTAAAACTTTGGAAACATGAAATCATGGATGCATAAATCATATGGAACACAATTTAACATGTTGGGAAAGATATAAAGCAATGTAATCACATGAACAAACTCACTTTAGCTAATTCCTAAAAACATTCTTAAAGAATAAGAAAACTTAGAATAAATCAAAGTGAATTTTAAAATGATTTTGGTTTGTTTAAAGTTTGATTTATTTTTAAAAGGTAAAATAAGTTTGCTGTTTATAACACATTCCCACATGTGTTTTGTATTTTATTTTAATTTTTAGATAATTAAATCCATTTTTAAGTGTTGATTAGGTTAAGGTATGCATTAAGTGACTAATTAACCCTAACCTACACCACATTAGAAGTAACTAAGTAATTATGAGCCAATGAGACGACAAAAAACCCACAAGGTTTGTAAATTTGCAATGCACCTAGTAATGAAAAACTAATGCAATTTGGCTCACAATTAAAGTTAATTAAGCTAAGGGTTTAGCTTAAGTACTTTTAAAACACCCTTTCACTTATGAAAGGGGTTTAATTTCTTAATTAGACTTAGGCTATTTAAATCTACCCAAGGTAGATTAATTAAGTTCTTGAATTTTTAGAATTTTTGAAAATTATTTAAAGGGATAATTAATGAATTAACCCTTAATTAAGGGGATTAAGGAAAGAAAAGGGGTTTAGGGAATAGCTTGGGAAATACCCCAAATTATTCCATAAAACCCTACTCTAGATCTTAATCCAACTTAATCATAGGGAAAATCTAATATTACATCTTAATTACTTAATTATGAAGGGGAATTAGGAATGAGCTAGCAATTTTTCTAATCAAGGCTCAATAAATCTCAAGAAAATTAGGGAGGATTAAAAATGAACCCTAGAAATTTGAGATTAATTGGTGTTAATTAAGAATAATTAGCTAATTAAAATTCCCAAAGAAACAAATTCAAAGAAAAGGAAATCAAAATACATTGAAAACATTTTAAAATATTCTAGATGGAATTATCTATCCAAGGCATTTTTCCTTTTTTATTTTCTAATTTTCTATGAGTTATGATTTTTAGAATGATTAATTAGGAATTAATTAGTTAAATAAACTAATCCCTACTTAATCCTCAACTGCGATGGCGCGTGTCGCCTTTACGCATCATGCCGAGGACTTAAACTTGTCACATCTAAGGGAATGTGTGGCACATTTACCCATTGTCGATCAAAGATCGACTAGGATTCACCCGTGGTTTAAAGGATTAAAATTCTAAAATGTAAATAATCTTAGCGTCCATCTAAAATGCATGGATGGAATGGTGATGAGTTCTTCCACGAGGAGGAATTTAAATATCCATGATCAAAGGAGATTGATCATCCTTTATGGATCATCAAACTCAATAACCCACCATCTAAAGGACCAAGTACCAATCCAACACTAAGATTATTCAAGATTAAAATTTCTTTCACAAAGGACCAACACCTCTTCCTAAGTGGTCAAAATTCATACCTCGAGGTGATCACCGGCTCGAGATGATGAGAAGCTTAGTCAGTGGAGATGAAGCCTTGTTGAAGTTCCTAGCTCTTGAGGTTGAGTAGATGGATGGGTAGACCAACTCCTCTTCACTCTCCTTGCAACTTTGATTGAATTGATCTTCCCTTGCCTCAGAACTCAATTGGAGCTTGGGCAAGTTCACTTGTCCTAGATGATGAGTGTGAAGGAATTTGGAATGGGATCAAGTATGAGGAATTTGGAAATGGTGAGCTCCCTTTTTACACTATGCAAAATTGAGAAAGATCCAAATCTCTCTAGGGGCCTTGGGAAAGCTCTCATATTTTAACTCTCCAGGCTCAATCGATGAAGTGAATTAAAATTTTTAGTGGATTAGAGTATATCTCCCATGGCAATCGACAACCTCTTGCCATTTTGATCTAATTGTTCATATATAATGAGTTGTTTGGGTGGTTAGAGGTGTGCACATGGTCAGTTTGGCCAGAGGAGTTGAAGGAAAACTCATGTGCATAATTGAGCTTAGGAGTTTGAATTTTCAATTTGGCCATGGGTGGTTGGGTTTGGTCCATGGGCCAAATGGGTTGACCCAAACCCATTGGGTTGGGTGCACCACTCATCACTAAGTCCCCTTGAGGTTTTAGGAAAGCCTCAAGTGATTGTGATGAGTGCATGACCAAAATACCCATGGGTTAGGCCAAAATTTGTTCTATGGCCTTAGGGTATAATGGTTATTTTACTATTTTTCAATTTGTCTATGTTTGGTATGTTGAGAAAATAGGTTGGGCCAAGTTTCAATGGATTTGGAATCCATTTGATAGGGTTTGGCTCATGTTGACCCATTTAGGTCAAAATGGGTCAACTTGGTCAAGTTGACCAATAGGTCAAATTGGGTCAAACCAAGGGTTGGTCAAGTTCATATGACCATTTGAAATATTTTGGTGCCTTTGGTTTGGTTCAATTTGGATTAGATTTAATTTTGGCTCATATGACTCATTTAGGTCAAATGGGTCAAGTTGACCCATTTGACCCATTTGACCTATTTGGGTTAGGTCAGGGTAGGTTTAGGTTTGGTTAGTCATATGGAGTGGATTGGTATCTTTGTTTCCAATCAATTTGGGTTAGGTTCAATTTTGGCTCAACATGACCCCTTTAGGTCATGTTGGGTCTAAGGTCAGTTGGGCTAGGTTGGGTCTAGTTGGCCTATTGAGGCTTTGGTCAAGTTCCACAAGTGATTTGGAATGGACTTGACCCATTGGTTTCAATCAATTTGGCTTAGATCAAGTTTTGACACATTTTGGCCCTTTAGGTCAAAATGGGTCAACTTGAGTCAAGTGGGCCAAATGGGCTAGGTTAGGCTCAAAGGTTGACTTGGTCAAGTTCAAACATAGGTCATGAGTGAACTTGGATCAATGGTTTCAATCAATTTGGCCTATGGTGGAATTTGGCTATGTTAGGTTTCATTTTGGTTAAGTGTTGACTTGGTCAACCCTTAGGTTTGACTTGGTTTGACCTAATTTGATTGATTGGTCATCCCATGATGATTGTTAATCATGATGAGAGGATATATGAGTTTGGTTCAATCCAATTTGGTTAGGATCAAAAGTTGGCTCATAAGGGTACTTTAGGTCACTTTGGGTCAAGTGAGATTTAGTGGGTCAAATGGCTTGGTCAAAGCTTGATTTGAAGTTGACTGATCTTGTATATGGACTTATGATTGAAATATAAATCCATTTACAAGTGGTTTGAAGTCAAATGGATTTTGATCCATTTGAAAATCTCATATTCAAAGGAAGAATATGAAGGTTTTGGGTTTGATTTTTGATTTGGGTTTTGATTGAAGGATTGGGGTTTGGATTTATATATGAGCTCATGATTGTAGGATTGATTGAACCATGAGAGAAAATCAAGAGTTTGGCTTGATTTGAATTGATTTTGTCTAAGTTCAAGATTTTGACTTGAAAAGCTTAGATTTGATTTGAGTTTGATTTTTGGAGTTGGTTTTGATTGTTTGAATTTATATTTCATTTATTTATGTGAATATAAATGAGAATATAAATTGATCATAAGAAAATTTCAAGAATTTTAAAGAGTTTAATCATGATTTGGGTTAAATCCATTAAAGGAAATTTAAGGGATTTAAAATAATTTTTTAATTTGAATTTGAATTTTTTTTTTGAGTTGGATTTAATTGATGTATATTTATATTTCATTTATATATAAGAATATAAATGAGAATACAAATATATTTTGAGAAAATCCCATGAGTTTGAAGTTTGATCAAAGTTTGGGTTAAATCCATTAATGAAGAATTATGGGATTTAAGGGGATTTTAAGCATTTTAAATTTAAAATTTAATTTTGCTTTGGATTTAATTAGTTTATATTTATATTTCATTTATATATGAGAATATAAATGAGGATATAAATGTGTTTTGAGAAAATCCCAAGGGTTTGAAAAGGTTTGATCAAGATTTGGAGTTGATTTTGGCTAAGTCCTTTAATGGAAAATTAAAGGAACTTAAGAAAATTTTCATGACTTGTTTTGGAATTTTGAACCTATTTTGATGGGTTTGAATTTATATTTCATTTATAAATGTGAATATAAATGAGAATGTAAATGGATCATGAGAAAATCTCAAGATTTGAAGGTTTTGATCAAGATTTATGATTTTGGCTAAGTCCTTTAAGAAAATTAAAAAGAGAAAATGTCATGGGATTTTGAAATTTTGAACATAATTTGATGGGTTTAATTTATATTTCATTTATAAATATGATGGAATATAAATGGATCATAGGAATATTTGAATAGGTTTTGATCAAAATTTTGACTTAGGAATTTTGATGGAATTTAATCATGGCTTTCAATCATGGATTTCAATCAAGGATTTCAATCATGGAATTGATTTGAGTTTGAGAAAATCAAATGAAATTGATTTGGAGTTTAACTTGAAAGAAGGAATGTGAGCAAAGGTTTAAGCTAAAGGATAAGAAATTTTCCTAACACTCCTAAAGCATGACCTATTCCTAACACTCATAAAATAGTATTTGGTGAAGTCACAAGTTCTGACAACCCCTATCCTGGGTAGATCACTCATCCTCTACACTATATGCGTTCTCATAAGGAGAACTTGATTTAGAAAATCACTATAGGGATCTCTAAAGCCAATCTATGAGGGTTTGGAAAAAATATGAGTGATATCATATTTGTCCATATGGAAAAGGACAAGCACTAGAAAATTTCTTAACACAATGTGACTCTCACTTTGTGATGATCTAGAGAGAAATCTTGAACTTGAGGGAGGTTGAATCCATTAGAGATGTAATTTCCTTTCATAAAGAAGAAGAACTACAATCTACTCTTCCAGGAAAGGCAAGGGTAGGAATAGTTCTCTAAACTCTAAATAGTGATGTGATGAGATTCTCATACTATCTCTCTAATTCATGCACCAATAACAAAGTTAAGTATGAGGCTTTGATTGCTAGTCTAGTGCTAGCCATTATAGTGTGTGTCAAGAGCATCAACATCTACCGGGACACTTAGTTGATCAATAATCAAATTACCGGGTTCTACAAGGTTCTAAACCTAAGCTTTGTCATTACTACGTGTATACCATGAAGCAGTTCACCCAAATCCCTGAGGTCACCATCTACAAGGTCCCTCGAGGAGAGAACACAATAGTAGATGCTTTGGCCAAACTTTCCAAGGAGTTGGCATGTCCGGAAGAAGAGTCCATTCCAATAAGGGTCAAAAATAGACAAGTCATATCCATTATTGATGTTGAACACGTCGGACGACTTTCTCTTGAAGGGGAGGTTGTCATTGTCAATAAAGATGAGGAGATGGATTGGAGGAAACTGTTAATAGATTATTTGAACACTGACAAACTACCTCAAGAGAAATCACAAGCCCATCAGATGAAATAGAAAGCTCTCTCCTATTCTCTCATGGATGACACCTTGTACCGATGATCCTTCAATCAAATGTGGTTATGCTATTTGGACAAACATGAAGCCCATAGGATCGTGACCAAGGTATATTCAAGTCTATGCAGAGTGCATCAATCTAGTTCAAAGATGAATGCAAAGATCAAGAGACTAGGATATTACTAGCATTCGATGATTATAGATTGCATGGATGTATCTAGAAGATGCCATCAGTGTCAGGTACACGGTGTGGTCCTACATCAACCACCCAACATTCTACATCCTACATTGGCTTCATGGTCATTTGAGTGTTGGGGTACTGACATAGTTGTTCCTATTGATCCTCCTTCTTCTAAGGGTCACCGATTCATTCTAGCTACCACCAACTGCTTTTCCAAGAGGGTAGAGGCAATCCCACTCAGAGCAGTCACAGTTCATCATGTGCTCCAATTTATTAGGAACTATATCGTATATAGGTTAGGGGTGCCTCAGTAAATTATATCTGATAATGGTACTGCATTCAAGAGCACCAGGATTAACAGCTTTGCTAGAAGATACGATATAGATTGGAGATACTCCACCATCCACTACCCCAGAGCGAATGGCCTAGAAGAAGCATTCAACAAAACTCTTATCTAGATACTAAAGAAGATGCTCGATGATAATAAATGATAGTGGCATGAGTAGTTAGTTGAAGCCTTGTGGGCATACGACACCACATACAAAACTCCAACTCAATATACTTTGTTCTTCTTAGTGTATGGGTCTGAAGTCATTTTACTCTTATATGTTCAACTCCCATCACCAAGGATAACATTGGGTAGAAAAATCACTATAGGCAGAATGCCAAGTTGTGGTTAGAAGAGCTCGAAGGTTTGGAGGTGTGACGCCTACTAGCGTGCAAAACTTTGAGTTATACAAAGCCAAAATGATTCAAGCTCACAACAAGTTGGTCCACGGAGACCAATTGTTGCTCATTAAAAGATGGGAGGCAAGTTTGAACCCACTTGGGAAGGCCCTTTTATTATAGAGAAGGCCTACCAAGGAGGATCTTATCAACTTATGGATTGTAAAGGGGTACACCTGATGCTTCCAATTAATGGGCCATATTTGAAGAAATATTACCCATAAATCATGTTTGAAAATAATTATCATCAAAAGAATAAAATTTCATTCCAATTCATTAAAATCTTTCCATAATAAACGTCAACCATCCTAAGGTGCCCACCGGTTTGCAATAATCAGAATAGGAAGAAAGCTCGATGACTCACATCCTCCTATAACTACTCGGATAGTCTGCTTGGCAAAAGTGCTATCCGACCTATGGTGACTACTAATGAATGCCACTGGGGGATTTATATCAACATAAAAGTTGTCAAGAGGAAAGAAGCCTCTAGGGAACTTATCCTAAACCTCAAAAATACTCAACCTAGTTAGAACATGATGGCTAGTTCAAGAAGAAAGCATGGGGACTCATATCTTCTTAAACAAAGTCAACATGAGGTAGCTTACTGGCTGGGTAGTGAAGCATACCTTACTAACAAGGTGCTCGTTAGTTTATAATGGCCAAGTTAGGAAGAAAGTGCAATGACTCACATCTTCCAAACAAATGACCACTGGGGTGACGTACTAGCGAGGTAGCATGTAGACTCAACCTAGAACAGCTAACGAGTGAGTGCCACAGGGGCTTGCTCCCACATCAAAATAGCTTGAGACAAAAGATTTGTGGTTGTTGTGTGCATGTGCTAAAAGGAATAAGATGCCTCTAGGGGGCTCTTACACCTACCTTAAAACACACTGGGAATTATGAAATGATGCCTCAGATGACAATAAGAATTCTCACTAAGAAAGGATGCCTCTTGGGTTCTCTCACAGCTAACTTAGTTATGCTAATCAAAATATGATGCCTCTCTGGTTCTCTTACACCTATAATAAAAGCATCTGGAAATTGTGTTTGTGTTGTGAAAGAGGGATAGGATGCCACTGGGGGACTCTTACACTACCTAAACACATCACGATGGATTCGCAAGACAAGCAAACAACACTTCGAAAGAAGAGAAGATTTGATGAATGAAATCTGATTTTGTTATTTTTATTAATGAATTATTTTCAAACAAGTTTTATTTCAAGGGTAATATTTCTTTAGATAGAGCCCATTAATTGGATGCATTAGGTGTTACCCTTTACAATCGATAAGTTGATAAGATCCTCCTTGGTTGGCCTTCTCTATGACATAGGAGCCTTCCCAAGTCGGTTATAACTTTCCTCCTATATTTTGATGGGCAATAACTGGTCTTCTTAAGACTAACACAAGTTCTCCTACTCGGAAAGACCTAGGGCAGACTAGCTTGTTGTGAGCTTGAATCATTTTGGCCTTGTTCAACTTAAGGTTCTGGCATGCCCGTAGGCAACTTTCCTCCAAACCTTTGAGCTCTTCTAACCGCAACTTGACATTCTACTCTATAGTGATCTTATTACCCAATGCTATCCTTAGTGAAGGGAGTTGAACTTCTAGGAGAAGAATGGCTTCAAACCTATACACTAACGAAAATGGGGTAGACTGAGTTGGAGTTCAGTATGTGGTGTGATAGGCCCATAAGACTTCAACCAACTGCTTGTTCCACTGTCGTTTATTATCATCAAGAGTCTTCTTCAGTATCTGGAAGAGAGTTTTGTTGAATGCTTCTGCTAAACCATTAGCTCTGAGGTAGTAGATGGTGGAGTATCTCCAATCTATACCATGTCTTTTGAAAAAGTTGTTGATCTTCGTACTTTTGAATGTAGAACATTATCGGATATAATTCATCGAGGCACCCCGTACTTATATACGATATGATTTCTAAAAAGCTGAAGCACATGGTGAGTTGTGACCTCTTTGAGTGGGATGGCTTTCGCTCACTTAGAAAAGTAGTCGGTGGCAGTTAAGATGAATCGATGCCCCTTGGAAGAAGGAGGATCAATCAGACCTATAATGTCAGTACCCCAACACTCAAATAGCCATGAAGCCAAAATAAGGTGTAGAATGTTGGGTGGTTGGTGTAGGACCACACCATGCACCTGACATTGATGGGAACTCCTAGCTATGTTCATGCAATCTGTGATCATAGAAGGATAGTAATATCCAAGTCTTTTGATTTTTGACTTCATCTTTGGATCAGACTTATGTGCTCCATATAGACCTAAATGTACCTCAGTTATAATGCCATGGGCTTCATATTTGTCTAAATAATGTAACCACATTTGGTCAAAGGACCGGCGCCATCAACAAGAGCATAGAAAAGAGCTCTCTGTTTCACCTGATGGGCTTGATATTTCTCTTAAGGTAGTTTTCTAGTGTTCAAATAGTCTATGAATGATTGTCCCCAATCTAGCTCCTTGTCCATTTTGGCAATGACAACCTCCCTTTCAAGAGAAGGTCTCTCAATGAGTTTTGAATCAATAAGGGATAAGACTTTTCTACTTTGGACCCTTATTGAAATGGACTCATATTCTAAACATGCCAACTCTTTGGCAAGTTTTTCCAAGGCATATGCTACTGCATTCTCTGCTCGGGGAACCTTGTAGATAGTGACTTCAAAATTTGGGCCAACAACTTCATGGTATACTCGTAGTAATGAAGAAGCTTGGGCTTGAGGACCTGGTAGGACCCAGCAATCGGTTGGTCACCAACTGAGAATCCCCAAAGATGTTGATGCTCTTGACACTGACAGTGATGGCTAACTCTAAATTGGCAATTAAAGCCTCATACTCAGCTTCGTTATTGGTGTATGGGTTAGAAAGATAGTATGAGAATCTCATCACATCGTGGTTTGGAGTTAGAAGAACTATTCCTACCCCTTTCTTTTCTGGGAGAATAGATTGCGGTGCTTCACCTTTAAGAAAAGAAGCATCACCATAAAAATACATCTCCCATCGGTTGTCGGCCTCCCCTAAGTTCATGATTTATTCATCAGGGAGATCATCACTAAGCAGAGAATCAGTAAGAAGTGGGTGTGCTGCTAAGAAATCTACTAGTGCCTATCCTTTTATCCCATGGATGGGTACAAAAGTGATATCGAACTACGAGAGTATCATGGACCAATGAGCCAAACATTCAGAAAGCATTGGTCATGTCATGAGGTAATGCAGTGGATTGGTTCGGGAGATCAAGTTCACCTTATGAAAAAGCATGTAGTGTTGTTACTTTTGAGATGCAAAGATCAAAGCTAAGTAATGTTTCTCAATAGGTGGATAGTTTGCTTTAGCAGGAATCGGATGATGGCGAGGTAGAGTGCTTTCCTTCCCTCATTGACTTGGGCCAATAGAGCACCAAGAGAGTCATCAACGCAAAGCAAAGGATCAAGGCATGGCATAATGCGAGAACTAGTATTTCACGGTATTCTTTGATGTCTTCAAATGCGTGCTAGCATTTATCATCCCACTTGAACTTGGCATCCTTTTTGACAAGTTGCATCTCCCTGATAAGTTTACGATAAAGCATCTTAGATATGTCAGCTATCCTTGAAAGGACCTGAGTTGAGTTAAACTCTTAGGAGGTGGCATTTCTAAGATAACTTTAATCTTTTCAGGATTTATTTCTATTCCTTACTATCGAACAACAAACCCAAGGAATTTTCCTGAAGCGACTCCAAATGCACACTTCAGGAGATTCATTTTAAGGTTATATTATCTTAATCATTTGAAAACTACTCTCAAGTCAAAGAGGCGGTCTTCCTTTTCTCTACTTTTGGCTACTAGATCATCAACGTAGCACTCAACCTGATGATGGATGAGTTCATTGAAGATCTGAGTCATGACCCATTGGTATGTAGCACCAGTATTTTTAAGGCCGAAAGACATGACCCTATAATAGAAGATTTTGATCGGGGTTCAAAAAGTAGTGCTTCTTTCATCTTCAAGAGACATCTTGATTTGGTTAGAGCCAGATGATCCATCCATGAAAGAGAAGACTGTATGAGATGAGGCAATGTCCACCATTAATTCTGGTATAGGAATAGGAAACTCATCCTTAGGGCATGCCTTATTTAAATCCCTAAAATCGATGCATATGTGAATTTGGCCATTCTTCTTCTTAATTAGGATGACATTAGCTAACCAGGTAAGATATTTTTCTTCCCTAATGAAACCAACATCAATCAATTTCTTGACTTCAGAAATGACCTGTTGTTCAATTTCTAACCGCATGCTCTAGGAGCTTGCTTAATAGGAGTAACGTTAAGGTCTATTGTTAGCTTGTGGACTGCAACATCAGAAGATAATTCAAGCATTTCTTCATAACTCCATGTGAAGCAGTCTTTAAACTCAATCAATAGCCTATCTAAGTCATTGGTTTCTTCTTCATTCAGCAATGAACTGATAAATGTCGGGTGAGGATTTTCTTCTATCCTGAGGTTGATTTCATTAAGCTTGTCGATTATTGAATGAATCTCCTCTTTAAAATTTGGCGGTGCCTCTTTGACTTAGAGATCATTTGGATCTTCTAAAGTTTTTAAACACACATTCTTATAAGAGTTGGGGATGTGTGAGAAGAACCTATCAGATTCGAAATAGTTGGTAACAACTAGGCAATAATCTTCATCATCGATTGGACCTACTATGTCGAATCCTAGTCCTACTCTTGATTGTGCTTCCTTGCTGTATTGTTCCATAATTTTTCAAAATATTTTATCCTGTACTTGGACCAAGTGTGAGGAACTAAACCTTTCTGCATAAGATTTTGAACATAAGTGAATAAAAGTCAAAAGGTAATTAGATTAATTCTTAAAGTATCTTCCTCAAGTCTTACATCCAGCTCTAGACTTGAGGATGATGAACCTAAAAGAACCTCTTTTGCATTATATCATTGGAAGACTTAGGGACTTCCTTAACTATCAAACCTTCAACTTTCTAGGATGTAAGTGAGGTAAGAGCTAAAGGTTCCCAACTATTGTTGAATAGTTTCACATAACCTAGATTCAAATACTTTGCTTTGCTTGGAGGCCTGGTCTTCGTCTGTGGCTGGATCAAAAGTCACATCCAATGGAACCCACTAAGAGGGGTGGCTGGTATACTAATCACATTAGACTCATCCTCTGAGTTGGATTCCAAGTTAATGTGAATAGTAGGGGTACTCTTATTAACTGGAACATGACCTCTATTGGCTAAAGGCCAACTAGGGGGTCTTCCACCTCTGGAACTGCCTCTATTTCTACCTCTACCTCTACCTAGTGGAGGTTGAGCCATTCCACATGTCCATATGATGGAATGAGCGTGGGTGGAATGTGATATCTTGGATCCACTTCTTCTTCAATTCCCCTTTCTTGCTCACTTGGACTCTTATTTTTCTTTTCATTTTCTTTTATCTTTTCTTTTATTTCATTTTCTTTTCTTTTAATTTTGCATTTGAATTTTATCCAAGTTCATGAGAAAGGGTGATTTGAGGAAGATAATAGGTCGCATCCTCATAGATCTCAACCTCTCTCAGAGAACTTTTTTATCCCGTTGATGGTACTCAATTCCATCTTTTTATAAATTGATGCATGAAGGGAGGATAACGATCTTGTTCGATGTATCTAAGGCCTACTAAGCCAAGTAGTGAATGAAGTATTTGAATCAATGATGTAGAACTTAGCTTCAGTCTTCCAGTCATCGATCTCTAATGGTAACATTGTAGAACCTAAAGCCCGCTCGCCTTGAACATTGAATCCTCTTAATGTCATCCTATCTCCTCGAAGAGTAGAGATGTCGATATTAAAATAGGCAAGGGTCTTTAGACTCAAAATGTTTATTGATGCACCTGAATCCACAAGAACCCTGGCAAGTCTGAACTGCCATGTCGACTATAATGTATAGGGGATGGTTGTGCTCCAAGTCCCCCAGTAGAAGGTCTTCATCGATGAAGGTGATCCCTTGGGCTTCTTTTGCATAGTGTGCTTTCTCACCTATAGTGGTCAGTTGAGCTAAGCATATTTGAAGATCAAGGAGATCTCTTTGGATAAGACAAAGGCATCATATATGCTTAGCTTAGATGACAACTTTCTTAGATGAGAAAGGACATTGTAGTCCACCTTCTTCTGGTCTTCCACAAGCATATCCAAGGGTGGAGCATCCTATGGAAAGGCTTCACGATCTTCAGTACCAATGACTTATTTCCCTCTATCTAGAGGTGCTTCCCTTAGAGGTAGAACCTTTCCACTATGGAGGTTGACTTCGATAATTTTTGGAGGCAAGGTGGTGGCAAGTTCTACCTGCACTTCAGGCTCATCTACAGCTTCTCCTATGGGACTCTCAAAATCAGATGATTCCAAGTCTATCTCAAGAGGTGAACCCATAGTATTTAGAGTTGGAAGATCCAACTTTGAATCAGAAAGAGGAAGATCAGAAGAGTTATCGTTAGGAATAGAAGAAGATAACTCATCAGAAGAGAGACAGATGTAATTCAAATTAGCTTTATTCTTCAATTTCTTGGAAGTATTTGGGGGTACAAAGTAGAAGTCAAGTAGAGTGAGTGGAGTAAGAGATTTGACGCTCTTATCCACTGATACAAAAGTTCTACTAGTAGATGAAATAGAAGAACTGGCTAAAATGGTAGAAGTCACCAGTGTGGAAGCTACAACAAAAGGCTAGAGTCTAGACGGTAGTGGCACGTGCTAAAGGGGCTATCCAGTGACACATGTGCTGAGCTCCCACTTTCTTAGAGTTGGCACTAGCAACTTGCAAACCTTCCTTGGTGTTGGAGGTTTGAGTTGACTCAAGCACCTACAAGAAAAGCTTCTTGAACTTCTGGATTATTTTCTTAGATGTTTTAGATAAAGGGATGTCCAAACCTTCTTGGTTTTGGTAAGATCGCTAGTATCCCGAAGGATTACCCTAATGGAACTGAAAGTTTGTTCCACAAGGTATTCCTTTAGGATAATGACAGCACCGATCTTGAAGCTATGCTCAAGACAATCCTTGAATGTAAAGTTCCTCCAAAACATGGCCTAGCATACGGTGGTAAGGGCAAAAGTTTGGATCATGACTTTTGCCAACTTCCTCTGGTATTCTAGGTTTAGGTAGCTGAAAATTAGGTTTCTTTTAAAGATTCTTAAAGATTTTTCTAATTACCTCCCTCTTAAAAGAATAAAGTTTATTTAACTTATCTAATAGAGTAGGTGGACCATAGCTACTTGGCGGGAAATATGCATGCTGGTGGTGGTGGTATGGCTGAGGCAGTGGCTGTGCTGGCCGTGGAGGCTGCAGTGGTGGCAAAGGAGGTGGAGGCTGCTGAGGTCATGGTCGCTCTGACTGATCTCTAGCTAGCTACTTCCCCTTAACAATCATTATTAATGCTTTAGGTTTCTTTCATAAACCTTTTGGAATTTTTGCTTTGGCAACTGATCTGAAAAAGGCAATTGTTTGGCCTCTCTTTGTAGGCTAGCCACCTTATTGATTAGCTTCTCAAATATCTTTATGGTGAATCCCTTAAGCATGAAGGTGACCAGGCCATGGATATTCTTCAAGAGAATCTTAATGGCATGTTGTTCAGACAGTTGTAGCTCAAACATCATACTCAGGTTACACCATTGGAGAATATAATCAACAAGTGACCGGTGTTGTCTAGATCAACGTAACCCTTTGATGAGCTCCAACAAATCTCTTGATAAAGAGTTGCTCCAACACAGCAAATGTCCTAACTGAACGGTAGTCCAATATACTAATCAAAGGTAATACTCACTAAGCTACTGATAAAGAGTCTAAAGAGTAAAGCATCATTGCCACCTACGCTGTAAAAATTGGCCCGGTGAGCTATATGTCTTCCCACGCATCAAGCTCTTGAAGGTAGGTGGAATAAAACACTTGGGATACTGGATGGCATCAAATTCCTTTGGGTAGGGTCTACCCTTTGGAACGATGATCCTCCCCATGCTTAAGCCAAAGCTTCCTTCACCTACTACTCAACCATGGACTTCAGATCCTTTTCCTGTATGGAGGTGCTGTCCACTACCTTCCTATACAGACTAGTGCTACCTTACTCAACGGGAGGTAAAGTCTTAACTGGATCTAAGTCATGAACTAGTTTAGACTTACTGACATCGATTGTGCTAGGATGAACTGGAAGGCTTGCTTCTGAAGCACTGACACTACTGCCAACAACTCCTGCAACTATTATGCCATCCTATTAATCTGTTCATCTTTCTGCCTTAACTGCTATTGGAGGTGATGGGTTGATTCTGAGGTGTCTCCTTGATCAACCCCATCTCCTTCCATATCCTATTGGTCCCTAAAAAGAGAACCTCTTGTCTTGACCATGCGTATGCCAATTGAATCCCCCATCAATTCATCTTCATTGGGATCAAAGCTGACTCTTTTTTCATCAGACCATGCATACCCTAAGATCTCCTTTTTCTATAAAATAGTGTGCAACTATCTCATCTAAGGATCGATCTAACTCTATAGATATAAAAAGCTTGGGCTGACTGGTGTGATCACTGTCATGGACTAAGAGGCACCAGACCTCACCTAAAGCTAGGGAGTCAATCATGCGGACTCATGGATGAATGATAATCTGATTGATGTTAATAGGGTAAAATCAGGATGATCCTCTACCACTATGCCATCATCTGCCATGTGGGATATCCATGATATTATGACCACCATTCGCCAATGGGTGGAGTTGGTGAAGGAATGACCATGATGCTCCGAGGTTGCCACTCCTTCCATACCACCACTAGGGCAAAAGGTCAAGCAGGAGAGCTCGACCCTCCCACAATGGGTGGTGTAGGAGGAGTGGGATCCCTTGGCCATAGCTGAATCACCAACGAGGTATGTTTCTCCCTAGATGCAACCTTCATGGCCTTAGATGAAATGGGTGATGTTGGAACCTGCACCGGTGATGGCGGACGTGGGGTAGAGTAGTGGGGTGGAGACACCACTGACTCTCTATGTACAGGAGTTGCCCTCCTATGATGTCTAGTCCCTGTGAGGAGGATACTATCACTATGATCAGCGCGGGTAGCACACTGAGCTGGAAAGTTGACCAAAGCAGAAGTAGTTGACTGACGGCTGAATCTCTGTCGCTCTCTGCTAGTTATGTATGATGTATGGGCCTCATGGGCCCTCTCTTATTGGATTTGCCTCCCTACACTGTGTGGGATAACAGATCGTAAATCAAACTGAGCATTGGACTCTGAGCATCCATATGCTTTGCCTATCTGGCAAAGAATAGAGCGAAGGCCAGTGTACGACCTCCTACTCTGAGAAACTATCTACAATAAGTGCACCATTGGAGGAGGTGCTGAATGAATTCTCCTAGTATCCTCTCTATCTGATCCTGAGAGAGGAAGAAACTAGTTCTCCATAACCAGTGGTGATGTGATCATTATAGACTCATCCGTGGCTGACCTGACAGCTGCATCTAACTCTCTTGCTATCCTGGTATGGAACCGTTTGACCATACAGTTCTTGATTTGGTGCTGGGTGCAAGTAGGATGAGAGGAGTGCAAGCTATACCCATACTCAAATGTAGGGGAGGCAATCCCTAAAACCAGGAGAGCCTTACCCTTGGAGGGTATGATGATGTTATTGCACTGCAACATGGGAAACTCAAGGATGAACTTAGAACTGAATGCTTGCATACCGCATGAAACTCAAGGTTGTGGTACTGCCACAATTTTCCTCTTCAATGAGGAAATCTATGAATCCGAGGGTAATTCTACCCAATAATCGCCCACCACCTTCACCGACCGTGTGAGGGAGAATGCCCTCACAGTGATCTGCCCCTCAAAGCCATGACCAAAGTGGATCAAATGGGTATGATCCAAATGAGGAAAGTTAGCCTAATCTAAGGCTAAGTCCATGCCTTGAGGGAAGGTAAAGACAAATTTTGTGATCCTGCCATTATATTGACTGAAACTGAAAACTGCACTGACTGAAAGAGATCTACAAATGAGAAATGAACTTGCATCAATTTTCTATCTCTATAGATTTTGAATTTAGTATTTTAAAAAATTGAACCCACATCCAACAACTTGGAAGTGTTAAGTGGGGTTCAAATAGATTTGGAAAGATTGATTGAAAGAAGAATTTTAGTATGAATTCAAACTTCAACAAATTTGAGTATGTTGAAATTATGAATTCAAGATTTTGATAAGATGCTTCCATAGGTTCATTTTGTTTTGATTTTGAATTTTTGATTTAGAGGACCCTTTCCTTTAACAAACTTGGTATGTTAAAGTAAGGGTTAAATTATTTTTATGTTGTTTGAATGTTTTGGAATTTTCACTTACTTAGCAAATTTAGGTATGCTAAGTAAAGTGAAAGTGATTATTTCTTATTGAGAATTTTGTTTTTTTTTTTGATTTCAGAAGATTTTGGAATTCTTAGTTTAGCAAATTTAGGTATGCAAAGTGAAGGATCCAAGTGTTGTTTTGATTTTTGAAAAGTAGGATTCTTAGCAAATTTAGGTATGCTAAGAAAATCCTAAGTGTTTCATTTATTTGGAAAATTTTGATTTTTTTTTTGAAAAGGATATGATCCTTTAGCAAATTTGGTATGCTAAAGGGGATACTAAGTGTTTTGTTTTTCTTTTAAAATGATTAAAAGTGGAGTTTCAACTTTAGCAAATTTGGTATGCCAAGGATGAAATTCCACTTGGTTTTGTGAAATGGAAATTTCACTTAGCAAATTTAAGTATGCTAAATAAAATTCCAAATGGTGTGTTTGAAATTTTGATTTTTGAAAATGGAAACTTCTCCTTAGAAAATTTGGTATGCTAAGGGAAGAAGTTCCAAAGGTGTGTGAGAAATATTTGATTTGAGTTTGGAAACTTTACTTAGCAAATTTGAGTATGCTAGGTGAAGTTCCAAAATATTTTTTGAAAAGTTTGAATTTTTGATTTGGAAACTCTACTTAACAAATTTAATATGCTAAATAAAGTTCCAAATGTGTTTGAAATTTTTTTTGAAATTTTTGATTGTTGATTTTGAATTTGGACTTGGAAACTTTACTTAACAAATTTGGGTATGTTAAGTGAGGTTCCCAAATGTATTTGAGAATTTTTTTAAAATTATGATTTTGGATTTTGAAACTTTACTTAACAAATTTTGGTATGTTAAATGAAGTTCCAAATGTGTTTAAAATTTTTTGAAATTTTGATTTTAGATTTGGAAACTTTACTTAACAAATTTGAGTATGTTAAGTGAGGTTCCCAAATGTGTTTAGAATTTCGAAAATTTTTGGATTTTGATTTTGGAAACCTTACTTAACAAATTTTTGTATGTTAAATGAAGTTCCAAAATTTGTTTAGAATTTTGAAAATTTTTGGATTTTGATTTTGGAAACCTTACTTAACAAATTTGTGTATGTTAAGTGAAGTTCCAAAATGTGTTTAGAATTTTGAAAACTTTTGGATTTTGATTTTGGAAATCATACTTAACAAATTTGTGTATGTTAAGTGAAGTTCCAAAATGTGTTTAGAATTTTGAAAATTTTTGGATTTTGATTTTGGAAACCTCACTTAACAATTTTGTGTATGTTAAATGAAGTTCCAAAATGTGTTTAGAATTTTGAAAATTTTTGGGATTTGGAGAGTTCACTTAACAAATTTGAGGTATGTTAAGTGAAGTTCTAAATGTGATTGTTGAGAATTTTGAAATGTGATTGTTGATTTTTATTTTTGAAAGAGGACCTCTATTCAACAAATTTAAGTATGTAGAATAGAGATTGATTTTATTTTTGAAATGTGAAATTTTTATGTGTAATTGTTGCTTTTTTGAAAGAGGAATTACAACTTGAGGTATGCTTAAGTGGGATTTCCTAAAATGATGTTTTATTATTTAGTTGGGAATGAAATCTTCATTTAATAAACCTAAGCATATTAAATGAAGATATTCATTTGTGCTTTTTGAAAATTTTTGATTTTATTTACAAATGAACTTTCCATCCAATAATTGTGAATGTAATGAATAGAAGAGTTCATGTGTGCTTTTTGAAAAGTTTTGTGATTATGATTGTAATTTTGGAAAACATGATTGTTCCTTTTATTTTAAGAATGAAATTTTCATCAAAGTGAATTAAAAGAAGATATTCATTTATGCTTTTGGAAAATGTTATTAGTTTTATTTTTGAAAATCCCTACATGTAACAATTATGAATTGTTAAATGAAGCTAAAAATATTTTGTGGAAAATATTTTATTAAGTACATTTTTGGAAAAAGGTGCTTATGAAAAATAAAAATTCTTTATAGAAGATTTATTATTTTTAGGATGAACCTTTCCTTATCATGAAAATGATAAGGAGGAAGTCTTTAAAAAGGTTTCTTTTTATTTTAGATCTTTTCAATTTACCCATTGGAGAAACCCAATGGGGATTTTAAGACCAACAAGGAATGCAGTCCTAAAACCTAAAGATGTTGGCTAACTTAACTCAAGAATGAAATGAGCTAATTGCCAACGGAAAGAAGGATAGTGTTGGATTCATACCAAAGTACAAACCCACCATCAATACTCAAAGACAATGTTCATTTACCAAAGATGGAGAGAGGAACCATCCCCAGCAGAGTCACCAAAAAAATCTATGGTCAATAAATCTTTACTAGGGAGTCTCCTTTCAAATCTTTGGACAAAAAAAAAGAAGAGAACTTATAGAAATTTTCTTAGTAATATGTCACACAGATCCACATATATACTTATTCAAGTGATCAGATATGTCATTAAGGTATAGTGTACTATCTCGTAAGATAGAAGTCACTACCCTTTAATGGAACCAATCATCTCAATAAGGACTCCTAAGGACGATCGGTCTATATATGTACCAGAGATTCTTCCCCTACTTTATATGGAAAAGTAAAGTAGGATTTATTTTAAATCGAGTTCGTTAAGTTCCCTATAGAGGCAAGCCCCCATAGTTAATTGCATCCTAAGGGAGGGAATCCCTTAGGAAAACTCTTGATTGAGGTAAATGATCGTTGCCTTTGAAGATTTCAATAGGAAGGACTATCAATCGATTGGTTTATTTTTGAAGATCAAATGTGATTGATCAAAAGAGGGAGTTATTATCAAAGCCAAAATGAGAATAATTAGGAGATGCTCACAATGCTAGGAAACCTAGAAATTTAAGACTTAAAATTCCTTAACACAAGATTAAGGAAATGCCTAAGAGGTGAGGAATTATGCTTAAGGCCCACAAAAGGGAGAAGTAATCTCAAAATCAAATCTAGGGAGCTTTGATAAGGGTCAGAAGCACAACCTAAATCTAAGGCAAAATGGGTAATTGGTTTGCCTCCATAAGAGAGGACAAACCACCTAACAACTTGGACTTATAATTGCTTGGGGGTGGCTGCCAACTAACTCCTCCAATGATTTTAAATACATGTAGGCAAGTCTTTATGCTTATGCAAGATAGCTAAGCTATTTTTATTTAGAAAGAGACTATGTCCTTAAACTCACTCCCTAAAGAGACTAGATCATGTAAAAGGACATGATTCAAATGACTAAATCTAATGCATTTCAAATTTCATTTTATTATCATTCTTGGACAATCATTTTGACTCATGCTAATAGGATTTTTTTATGTCTAATGCATGAGAAAGTAGATTGTTGGCCAAAATTAGCTAGAATTTTAGGAGGTGAGTTTCAACCACGGCCCTCAAAGGTTAAGCCGGGTTCTCTAGCAAAGATGGAAGCCCTCCAATCAAGAGTAAAATAAGATGCTATTTTGCATGATATTATAAAGAAAAGAACTCATCCAGCTAAGGGGTTTCTAATTCTTTTATCTTGATTTTAATGCTAAGCTTTAAGTGAGGTTATGAGTTGTTTAATTTTAATTTGAATTTTTAAGTTGGGTAAAAGATTTATTTTTCCCTAAAGAGCCTAATCTACATCTAGGTCATACATAAAGTAAGGAAGAAACTAAGAAAATCATGCCACTTAATGTGCCAGTTAAACAAACATTAATCAATTTATAAAACTAACATAAAAAAGAATAAATGGTTGTTTATGGTCTGGCACCACCGCACAAACCCAAAAATATCAAATATGGGTAGCCGAGTTCTACCCCTATACAACCCAGTTACAAATGAATTGATTTACAATTAAGCAAAAGGAATTCATTATTATGGGGAAGGGGGTCTTCAAGCTTTATTCTTCTTTCTTCTTTCTTCTTTCTTTCTTTTCTTCTTTCTTTCTTCTTTGGATCTTCCTTTGGATGGTTGAATGGTAGATGCTCCAAAGCTTCACATGGTACACAAGATGGGATCATATGACCAATGTACATCCTAATCTCCCATAATAAATCATTCCAAAAAATCCTAAACATATAATTTTTTTACATTAAAATGAAAAGTATAAATCTAACTAACACCTGCAAAACAAAGGTTAGTCAAATCACACCACACAAATCCCAACCATGTATATTGGACTTATCACCCCATACATGGGTGACTCAGTACACCTGGCCTATGGATTATGGTAAGGGGTAAGCACCTACAAGCAAGAAGCATTTAAATTTTTATTTATGATAACGCTCCTTTAACACAATCCCCTGTAGAAAAGAATAGTTAGACTAAGCACGTCCTACCATCCATTCTACAAGCAAACACCCTAACTTTTAGTCAAAAACATTCATTACAAACAAAACAAAATATAACATCAAGCCATGCACTGACCTAACATAAAGCTAGAAGTGGTGACTTAGGCTAATGTGTGTGCCTTAAAGGTTTGTGTGGCATGCTTAGCTTAGGACTTTAGGTTTGAATTTTCTAAGTGTGAAAGACATATTCAACTTAGAGGAGGGTTTCATTTAAGATGTTTAGTGACTTTTGGTTGTTTTTATTTTATGTTTTAATTTGATTTGAGTGAAACCTACAATTAATTACTAAGTTATAGAGAGAGGAAAGAGAAGTGGACTTCTCTTTCCTTCCCTAATCCTTAAGTAATTTCTAAGGTAAGTTTACTTTTTAATTTCATTTAGGTGAATATTTTGATTAGATCTTTTAATTAATCCTAAGTTTAGATTAACTCTAAACAAACCTATCTGAAAAGAAAGGGATTTTAAGATTAAGAAAAATGAATCAAAATTCACATAACATACATTACTTCAATTCTTTCCCAACATATATAACATGCATATGGATGGACCCTAAGCATATCTATACATGCAAATGAGAGTAGTTAACATACTTTATGATGCATGCTAAGTAATCCATTTAAGAAAATTTATAAGTTAAACATGTATGATTTTTCTTAAGTAGAAGAGGTTTTTTCTCCAAAACTTCACATACATGCATGAAAGTAAGAAAGGCATAAGTGAGTACAATGCCATTGTTAACTAGAGGTGTGAGGTACATGACCTACTTAGGGCTACTTAAAGCCTCGCAACCTCGGGGTTGTCCAGACTAGTATACCACTTTCCTTAAGTACTAACATGCGTATAAAATAAATAAAGTGGAAAAGGAATATGCAAAAGTTTTCTTAATGATTTCATTTTTTGTTTATGCAATTTATTCATGCAAGTGTAGGCAATCCTTCTTAAGTGAGAGCATAGAGATGAGTAGGGTTTGGAATTAAGTAAGTGTTGGGTTCTTTTCAAGTGAACCCACATCTTACTAACCCATATTCAAAACTATACTAACATAAGAAAGGAAAGACTACACTAAGCATTACTTTATAATCTACCACATGCAAGCATATAATTAAATTATAAGAATAACAAACTTTCAGATTTGATGTTTCATTTATAGGTTTTGAAAATACTTTAGATTTAGTAGTGATAATAGCCATTCATATTTTACTTTAGCCAACACATGCACATTTGACATAAAGTAAACAGTTTCATTTTAAAACTTTGAAAACATGAAATCATGGATGCATAAATCAGATGGAACACAATTTAACATGTTGGGAAAGATATAAAGCAATGTAATCACATGAACAAATTCACTTTCATTAATTCCTAAAGACATTCTTAAAGAATAAGAAAACATAGAATAAATCAAAGTGAATTTCAAAATGATTTTGGTTTGTTTAAAGTTTGATTTAATTTTAAAAAGGTGAAATGAGTTTGCTGTTCCTAACCCTTTCCCACATGTGTTTTGTATTTTAGTTAAATTTTTATATAATTAAATCCATTTTTAAGTGTTGATTAGGTTAAGGTATGCATTAAGTGACTTAATTAACCCTTACCTACACCACCTTAGAAAAATTAACTAAGTAATTATGAGCCAATAAGATGACATAAAACCCACAAGGTATGTAAATTTGCAATGCACCTAGTAATGAAAAGGCTTAATGCAATTTGGCTCACAATTAAAAGTTAATTAAGCTAAGGGGTTTTAGCTTAAGTACTTTTAAAACATCCCTTCACACTTATGAAAGGGGGTTTAATTTCTTAATTAGACTTAGGTTATTGAACACCTAAGAATCTACCCAAGGTAGATTAATTAAGTTCTAGAAGTTTTTATAATTTTTGAAAATTATTTAAAGGGTAATTAATGAATTAACCCTTAATTAAGAAGGGGATTAAGGAAAGAATAGGAGGTTTAGGAAATAGCTTAGGGGAAATACCCCAAAATTATTTCCTAAAACCCCTACTCACTGGATCTAACCTTAATCCAACTTAATCATAAGGAAAACCCACTAATTACATCTTAATTATCCTTAATTACATGAAGGGTAATTAGGGAATGAGCTAGCAATTTCCCTAATCAAGGCCTCAATAAATCTCAAACAAATTTGGAGAGGCATAGGTCATCCCCTAAAATGAACCCTAGAAGTTTGAGATTAATTAGTGGCTTAATTAGGGAATAATTAGCTAATTAATATTCCCAAAGAAACCCAAATTCAGAGAAAAAGGGAATCAAAATACATTGAAAATATTTTGAAAATATTCTAGATGGAATTATCTATCCAAGGGTTTTTTCCTTTTATTTTTTTGATTTTTCTATGAGGAGTTATGATTTTTAGAAGCTATAAGGATTAATTAGAATTAATTAGTTAAATAACTAATCCTCACTTAATTCCCAACCCGCACGACGCGTGGAGGTGGTAGTCAGCGCACTTTACACACATCATGCCTTGAGCCCTCTATTTAACTTATCACATTATGGGAACGGTAGTGGTGCATGCACTCTTACCCTTAGCTGTCCGATCAAAGATCGGATGGCTAAGGATACACTCATAGTTTTAAAAGGAGAATTAAATTCTAAAATGTTAGAAATAATCTTAGCCATCCATATAAAAAATGCGATGGGAGAAATGAGCTTCCCCTCAGTCTGGAGATCCACCCACCCATGTCACTAAGAAACTCTTAAAATCTAAGAGGAATCTAAGCAAATATGGAGGTGTTGAGGACTCATTCTACCCCATGCAATGCACCCCAAACCCCTATCCAAAGCTCCTGACATACAAATCAAACAAGCAAAGTCATTTCTAAAGTCAAGAAACTAATTGATGCTGGTCTCTTCAGGGAAGAAAAATTCGCATTTGTGTCAATTTTAGGGACTTAAACAAGTCATATTCTAAGGATGAGTTTCATTTTTCTATACCAGAATTAATGGTGGATATCAACTCATCTCATGCAGTATTCTCCTTCATGGATTGGTCATCTGGCTACAAGCAAATCATGATGACCCTCAAGGATGAAAGAAACACTACTTTTGAACTCCGATCAGAATCTATCAGCAGTATTTGGTGAAGGCGCAAGTTATAGCAGCCTCTATCCTAGGAAGGCCACTAATCCTCTACAATGCTGCATTGGATGACTCCCTCAGCATTTTGTTAGCCGAAGCCAACGATGAGGAGAAGGAGAGTGCTCTCTACTACCTCAGCTATCATCTGATCCCTGCAGAAGTGAACTACCCACTTATTGAGAAACATTGCCTAGCTTTAATCTTTGCATCCCATAAGCTACGACTATATGCTTTCTCATAAGGTGAACTTGATTTTAAGAACCAATCCACTTTAGTATCTCATGACACAGCCAATGCTATCTAAATGTTTGGCACACTGGTCTATGATTCTCTCACAGTTTGATATAACATTCGTACCCTTTCATGTGGTGAATGGACAAACACTAGTAGAATTCTTAGCATCACACCCACTTCCTGCTGACTCTCCGCTTAGTGATGATCTCCCTCACAAACCAATCTTGAACTTAGGGGAGGTTGACAACCACCATTGGGAGATGTATTTTGATGGTGCGACTTTCTTTCATAAAGGAGAAGAACCATGATCTACTCTTCCAGGAAAGGTAGGGGTAGGAATAGTTCTCTTAACTCCAAATAGTGATGTGATGAGATTCTCATACTATCTTTCCAATCAATGCACCAACAATGAAGCTGAGTATAAGGCTTTGATTGATCCTGGAGTTAGCCATTATAGTGTGTGTCAAGAGCATCAACATCTATGGGGACTCTCAGTTGGTCATTAACCAGATTGTCGGGTCCTACAAGGTTCTAAAACCTAAACTTCATCATTACCATGAGTATACCATGAAGCTGTTGGCCCAAATCCCTGAGGTCACCATCTACAAGGTCTCTTGAGGAGAGAACGCAGTAGTAGATGCTTTGGCCAAACTTGCCAAGGAGTTGGCATGTCCGAAAGATGAGTCCATTCTAATATGGGTCCAAAATAAACAAGTCCTATCTTATTGATGTTGAACTCATAGAGAGACTTTCTCTTGAAGAGGAGGTTTTCGTTACTAATAAAGATGAGGAGCTAGATTGGAGGCAACCATTCATAAATTATTTGAACACTGGCAATCTACCTCAAGAAAAATCACAAGCCCATCATATGAAATAGAGAGCTCTCTCGTATGCTCTCATGGATGGCATCTTGTACCGATGGTCCTTTGATCAAATGTGGTTACACTATTTGGACAAACATGAAGCCCATAGGATTGACATCGAGGTACATTCAAGTCTATGGAGCGCATCAATCCAGTTCAAAGATGAAAGCAAAGATCAAGAGACTAAGATATTACTGACATTTGATGATTAGATTGCATGGATGTATCTAGAAGATTCTATTAGTGTCAGGTATACAGTGTGGTCCTACATCAACCACACAACATTCTACATCCTATATTGGCTTAATGGTCATTTGAGTGATGGGGTACTGACATAGTAGGTCCTATCGATCCTTCTTCTTCCAAAGGTCATCGATTCATTCTAGCTACCATCGACTACTTTTCCAAGTGGGTGGAGGCAATCCCACTCAGAGAGGTCACAGCTCAGTATGTGCTCCAATTTTTTAGAAATTATATTGTATATAGATTCAGGGTACTTCAACGAATTATATTTGATAATGGTACTGCATTCAAGATCACCAAGATCAACAGCTTTACCGGAAGACATGGTATAGATTGGAGATACTCCACCATCTACTATCCCAGAGTGAATGGCCTAGCAGAAACATTCAACAAAACTCTTATCCATATACTAAAGAAGTCACTCGATGACAACAAATGATAGTGGAATGAGCAAATAGTTGAAGCCTTGTGGGCATATCACACCACACATAGAACTCCAAGGTAGTCTACTCCGTTCATCTTAGTGTATGGGTCTGTAGTTATTCTACCCTTAGAAGTTCAACTCCCATCACTAAGGATAGCATTGGGTAACAAAATTACTATAGGGTAGAATGTCAAGTTGTGGTTAGAAAAGCTCGAAGGTTTGGAGGAGAGACGCCTGCAGGCATACTAAAATCTCAAGTTAGACAAAGCCAAAATGATTCAAGCTTACAATAAGCTGGTCCACCATGAAACTTTTCAAGTAGGAGAACTTTTCCAAGTTCTAAGGAGACCAATTTTTGCCTATCGAAATATGGGAGGAAAGTTTGAACCCACTTGGGAAGACCCTTTTGTCATAGAGAAGGCCTATCAAGAAGGATCTTATCAGCTTATGGATTGTAAAGGAGTACACCTGATGTTTCTAATTAATAGGCTAAATTTGAAGAAATATTACCCATAAATCATGTTTGAAAACAATTATCATAAAAAAACAAAATTTCATTTCAATTCATCAAAATCTTCTCTTCTTTCGAATCATTATTTTCTTGTCTTGCAAATCCACGATAACATGTTTAGGATAGGTGTAAGAGAACCCAAGAGGCATCTATCCATCTTTCATAACATGAACATAATCAAACATAAATTCCTCAGCACTACTAGAATAAGTGTGAGAGAATCCAAGAGACATCCTATTTCGATTAGCATAACTAAGTTTGGTGTAAGAGAACCCAAGTGGTATCTTTTCTTGGTGGGAATCCCAACTACCATTCATGACACCATTTCATCAATTCCCCAAGCATGTTTTAGGATAGGTGTGAGAACACCTAAGAGGCATACTATTCCTTCTAACACAAACACAAATAAAAAACACACATATCTTTTTTTCTTGGGCAATTTTGCTGTGGGAGCAAGCCCCTTGTGGCACTCACTCATTAGCTGCTCTAGGTCAGGTTAACATGCTACCTTGCTAGTATGCCACCCCAATGGTCATTTTTCTAGTGGATGTGGGTCCCCGAGCTTTCTTCCTGACTTGACTATTATAAACTAATGAGTGCCTTGTTAATTTGGTAGACTTCACTGACCAACTAGTAAGCTACCTCATGTTGATTTTGTTTAAGAAGATGTGAGTCCCTACACTTTCTTCTTGAACTAATCATCATGTACTAACTAGGTTGAGTATATTGGGTTTAGGATAAGTCTCTTAGAGGCTCCTTTGCTCTTGACTACTCTTGAGTTGATATAAGTCCCCTAGTGCCATTCATTCAGTAGTCGCCCTAGGTCTGATATCACCTATCGAGCTGAAGACAGACTATCCTAACAATCAATTCTGCTATAAAAGGATATGAGCCTTCGATGCTTTTTTCCTAGGCTAATTATTGCAAACTAATGTGCACCATAGTTAGTTGATGTTTGCTATGCTAACAATAACTCACCTGGTGGATACACCACTCTTGGCAGATGTGAGTCCATGTACTTTCTCCTTGAGTTGGCCACTGAATACCTATGCAAGTTATCTTCTCTAGGTTTTGGATCAATCCCTTAGCGGCCCCTCTCCCTGTGGGTACTCTACTTGGATCACATCCTTTGCGACCCCATTTAGACACCACTCGGGTTACTCCTAGATTGGACAATCCCCCTTTCCTAGTAGCAACCCCTATGGTTAGAGAATTTATTCAGCGGATGTGCAGATTCTCCCTTAGTTCAGTAAATTTGAGATAGGTCTAGACTGATATAAGCTCCTTCTTAGTATGATCCCTCACAAACTAGTAGGGTCTACAATAAATAAATAAACCAAATAAACAAAAATATTTGCTTGTGGATTAGGAATTCAAGTCCCATTGGCCCCTTTCCCAAGCAAGCATCCTATCTTTAGGACAGCGTCAGCAAAACTCGCTACAAGAATTGCCTAACTATGTTTGAGTTGACAAAGACTCTCCTATAGTCCCCTTAGTGGTTCAATCTATTTTTCCACAAGTAGGTTGCCCCTCATTCATTCGCTTTCAAAGATATAAGTCTACTATGCATTCTTTCTAGCATGTCAGTCGTAAATCGATGGGTAGCCCTAGGTCTGGTTGACATGTTACCTCACTAATATGTCACCCTGGTGGTCTCTTATTAGGAAAGATGTGACTCCTCATGCTTTCTTCCCTAAATTAACCATTACAAACTGAAAGGAACCCCTTTAGTTGGATAGTTCTCTCCTTGACCTGGAAGCTACTCCTTTCAGATTAGTAAATCTATGTTAGACCAAGGCATACATAGCCCCTACTCAGTGCAGTCCATCATAAACCAATGGGATTAATTAAAAATAAAATTAATCTTGACTACCTTTGAGCTAATTTAAGTCCCCTAGTGGCATTCACTCAATAGTCAGGACTAGGTTGGGTTTGATTTATTGCACAAGCAACCGATCGCCCCAATGGTTCCTTATTTTGGAAGATGTGAGTCCTTGTGCTTTCTTCTTAAACTTGATTATTGCAAACTAAAAGGCAACCCCTTTGGTTGGATAGTCCTACCATATGGTTGGTAGACTGCTCCTTTAGATTGGTAAATCTGAGCTAGCCCAAGGCCAACATGGCCTCTACTCAGTGCAGTCCATCGCAAACTGATGGGATCCATAAAAAAATAATTTAAAAATAAAATTAATTTTGACTACCTTTGAGTTGATTTAAGTCCCCAAGTGGCATTCACTCAATAGTTAGTCCTAGGTCAGGTTTGATTTATTGTACAAGCAACTGATCACCCTAGTGGTTTCTTATTTTGGAAGATGTGAGTCCCCACGCTTTCTTCTTAAACTTGACCATTACAAACTGAAAAGCAATCCCTTTGGTTGGATAGTTCTACTATGTGGTTGGTAGACTACCCCATTGGATTGGTAAATCTGAAGTAGACCAAGGCTGACATGGCCCGTACTCAGTGTAGTCCATCACAAACCGATAGGATCCATCAAAAATAACTAAAGAAAATGAAATTAATCTTGACTATCTTTGAGCTAATTTAAGTCCCCTAGCGGCATTCACTCAATAGTTAGCCTAAGGTTGGGTTTAATCTTTCCCAATGGATCACCCCAGCAACTGATCCCTACTTTGGAGGATGTAAGTCTACTATGCTTTCTTCCTAGTATAATAGCTTCACACTGAAAGAAACCCCTTTGGTTGGCTGGTCCTACTATATGGTTGGTAAACTACCCATTTGGATTGGTAAATCTGAGCTAGCCCAAGGTCACATGACCTCTACTCAATGCGATCCATCGCAAACCAATAGGGTCCATCTCAAAATCCAATTATTTTTTTAAATTTGAAATAAATTCAATCCTCCTTCTTTAGTGGAGTCCAACTAAACAAACAAAATAAATCCAATCCACCTCCCTTAGTGGAGTCAAATCAAACAATCAAATCAATCAAGTCAATCTACTTCTTCTCAGTGAGATGCAAGTTCTTCCGGTTCCCCAGGATCTCAATTCTAATCCCTAGCAGATTTCACAACCTCTTCCCCCTAGTGGATGAAATAGTGAGTGTGCACTACCTATCAATACTTATTATAATGCATCAATTTGTTACACATTAACTAATGAGAATGAAAAGAAGTAGATATAAAGAGATGATATTTGGTGCTATTGGCCCACAATTTTAGGAAACCATTGAAGTGGCTCCCAACATTAAAGCTAAAAAAATTATGATTTATTGTGTGCAATGCAACAACAAACATTATGGGATCGACGTACCACTCATTCTAAGTTATTCATGGTAGTGAGATTATTGAGTATTAAATTAAATTTTAATATGCTATGTGAATATTTTAATCATGTTGTTGGGTTGCTTAAGGGGACAAAGCCTGCTAAATAATTTAGTTCCAACTAGTTTATATTAAATGAACAACTAGTAAGAAGTTCTAATTTTAAAAAAAAATATATCTTGATGTGTGACGTTGACCTCATTTTTAGGATGAGCTCTCAACCTCTCCATCTTAAACATAGGACTCCTCTTAGACACTAAGAGTTTCTTAGTCTTAAGACACTTCTAGTGACTAGGTGAACACTTAACCTAACCCTAGAGACTTAGAAGAGTTAGCCATAGGAATAGGTCATGCCTTAGGGGTGTTAGAAGAACTTGCCTACCCTATTGCTTAAACCCAAATCCTTACTTTTTTCTTTCAAGTCAAACTCCAAATCTAAACCAACTTCAAACTCAAATCAATTCTAACTTAATTAATTTTATCAAATCCAAATCAACTTCAAACTCAAATCAATTCCAACTTAATTGATTCTATCAAATCCAAATCAACTTCAAACTCAAATCAACTTCAATTCCAAATCAAATCTTAAATCAATTCCAACTTAATTGATTTTTCTAAAATTGAAATAAATTCCAATGGATTTTCTCAAATCATGAATCAATTCCAAATGATTGAAACCCATGATTGAATTTCAAATCCAAAATCTTTCCTAAGCCTTTGATTCCATCTTATGGACTTAGCTCAAACCAAATTCAAAACTCAAACCCAAATCTAACCTAAAACCTATACCCTTTCAAGTCAAATTATTAAACTTAGCCAAATCAAACTCAAACCAATCCAAACCTTTGGATTTTCTCTTCAAACAATCAATCCTTTAATCATAAACTAAATTCAATTATAAACTCCAATCATCAAACCAAAACAAAATTCAAAACTCAAACCCAAATCAAACCCATGTTCACCCTTTGAACTTGAAATTTTCAAATGAATCAAAACCCATTTGACTCCAAATCACTTACAAATGGATTTATATTTCAATCATAAGTCTATATGTGAGTTCAACCAAATTTGAATCAACCCTTGATCAAGTCAATTGAACCACTTAGGCTCACTTGACCCAAAGTGACCTAAAGCACCTTTTGGAGCCAAATTCTAATCCTACCTAAATTGGATTGAACTAAGCTCATCTAAGCCTCAAATTATGAGCAACAATCATCATAAGATGATCAATCACTCAAATTGGGTCAAACCAAGTCAAACCTAACCTTTGACCAAGTCAACACTTAACCTAAATGAAATCTAAACTAGCCAAAATCCACCAAAGGCCAAATTAATTAAAACCATTGATCAACACTAATTCATGATCAATGATTAAACTTGACGAAGTCATCATTTGAGCCAAACCTAGCCCAACTGGCCACTTGACCTAAGTTGACCCAATTGACCTTAAAAGTCAAAATGTGTCAAATCTTGATCTAAGCCAAATCAATTGCAACTAATGGGTCAAAATCATTCTAAATCACTTATTGAACTTGACCAAAGTCTCAATTGGTCAACTAGACCCAACCTAGCCCAATTGACCATGAACCCAACTTGACTTAAAAGGTCAAATCAAGCTAAAATCAAACCAAACCAAAATTGATTGAAACCAAAGCTTGCAAAATATTTCAAATGATCAACCAAACCTAAACCAACCCATGACCCAAATTAGGTCAAATGGTCAAATTGGTCAACTTGATCCATTTGACTTAAGTGAACTGAAATGAACCAAAACCAAATATAAATCAAATTGAACCAAATCAATGATACCAAACCACTCCAAATGATCATATGAACTTGACCTAACAATAGTTTGACCTAATTTGACCAATTGGTCAACTTGACCTAATTTGACTCATTTTGACCTAAATGGGTCAACATGAGCCAAATGATATCAAATAAACTCCAAATTCATTGAAAATTGGCACAACCCATTTTTCAATTATTCCAAATCTGCCTAAATCAAAATTAGGCCAAAGGGTAACCTATGGCCAATTCCACTTAGAATTTGGTCAAATTCTTTTCATGGCCACTTGGTATCCTCTTAGTGGTCCATTTGGACACTAAGAAATATGGTGCACATGACCCAATGGGTTTGGGTCATCCAAACCCAACCCAAAGCCAAAACTGACCACCCAATGGAAAATGAGCACATGGAATCACTCCATACTCTCATTTAACACATAGGCAACTCCTCCACTACACTCCCCTACCAAAACCAAACCATGTGAAGCTCCTAACAACCTAACAAACCCATTCCATCTCATCAATTAATGCAAAACAAAAATAAATCTCATGACCATTCGATCAAAGTAGGGGGAGATATACTCCCCTTAATTTCATTCCAATTCAGCACACTTGCAATCGATTGAACCCTAGGAACTCAGAGGAAGCTCCCTAAGCTCTCTCAAGCATTCTTAAGCTTAATTGAATTCTCCATTCTCAATTTTCTTAAGCCAAAAATAAGGGAGGTGAGTGAGAGTGCCAACTTACTCAATTCTCCATAGAAGTCCAATTGCTCATACAAGCACCATCAGGGAGGCAAATCTATCTATCCCAAGGTGTTTTCCAAGCAACCAAGCCATAGGAAGGAGGAGCTAGATCAAAGCCAAACCATTGAAGCTCACTTTGGTCAATAGGAAGATCCACTTCATTTTAATCCTTCAAACCTTAAATAGGGCTTCGTCTCCACTAGACGAAGCTACCTCAATGGTTGGGAGCATCAGTGAAGCCTCTGGTGAGGTATGCTTCAAAACCGAGCTTAGGTATAGAATTTTTTGGTCCTTTGTGAAGGGAAGTGTGATCCCAATAGAATTTCACCATGGGATGTCTTTCTCTTTGCTCTTAGATGGTGTGTGTTGAATCCTAGCTCAATCCAAGCTCAAGTGAGCTCATATCAAGCCATGGAGGATGGATGGTCTTTCACTCCCGCAAGCGAGGGCAGGGATGAATCATGGACCATCCATCTCGCATGTTTTAGATGGATGGTCCTAATTAATCCATGTAGATCTAGTGATTTAATCCCTTTATATCCATGGGTTTTATCTTGATCGTCCGATCCAAAGAGAAAATGCGTAACACTACTGGCTGACGTTGCATTTGATTTGACTACCTAAATAACCAATCCCATCATGCCACATGGAAAAGCGCTAACCGCATTAGCGACCCACGTGGCTCTGACAGGATTAATTATATAATTAGGGGATTTAATGACCTATTAATCATTGAAACTTCAAAAATATATAATTAAATGTAGAAAAATCAAAAAAATATATGAGGGCTCATTTTATAGATAATTCAGTGAGGAATAATATAAAATTATTTCTAATTGATTTTAAATAGTGAATTTTCTTAATTATCATTTATTTGAAATCTTAATAACCCTAATTACTCCTAATCATTTCATTAATTAATTTCAAACTTCTTAAGCATATTTAGTGGGATGACCTCTACCTCCCCTAATTTTCTTGGAATTTATTAATGAGTTAATTAAGTAAATCAATTAATGAATCCTTAATCATTCTCTTAATGTAATTAAGGGTAATTAAGCATGTGAATAATGGTTTAATCACTTAATTAAAATAATTAAATATTTTAAGTGATTAGGAAGTTTATGGAATGGGTTTGGGGTATTTTCCTAAGTTATTCCCTAAACCCCCTTCCTTCCTTAATCCAAACATAATTAAGGATTAATCTACTAATGATCTTCTTAATTAGCTTAATCAAATTTTCAAAATCAATATGAACTTAATTAATCTTTTGCTGGGTAGATCCTTAGGTTTTCAAAAGCCTAAGGTTAATTTAAGGAAATCATTTCCAACCCATATGTGTGGGAAGGTTATGAAAGTACTTAGTTAAACCCTTTAGCTTAATTAATCAATGATTGTGAGCCAATTACATTAGGGCCCTTTCTTTCTTAGGAGCATTACTGATTTAAATTCTATGTGGTTGCATATCATATGTTGGCTCATAATTGTTAGATTAATTATGTTAAGGTGGTGTAGGTAAGGGGTAATTACTGAACTTAATTCACACCTTAAGCAAAACATAAAATCAATATAATGGTTCTAAAATTAAACTAAATTGATTCAGATATGTGGGAGATGGGTTAGGACCAACAAACCTTTTCACATTCTCTAAAATTAAATCAAACCCAAAATTAAAACAAAATTTCTTTAAATAATTTTGATTCACTTTAAATGATCTTATTCCATAAGATTGTCTTTAGGGATTGATTAGGGTGAATGAATTCATATGCTTACATCACTTTAATTCTTTCCAAGCATGTTAAATGTGGTTTATCATATGAAATCATGAAATATGAAATCATGAATTCATCCCTTTTGAAAAATCAAATTAAAATGAAATATTTCCATTATGTCAAATTGCATGCTTTGGCTAAAGTAAGAATATGAGTGGCTATTATCACTACTAAATCAAAAATTATTTTAAAAACTTATAAATAAAAGACTATAAATTAATGTATGCTACTTATAAGTATTTATAAGCATGCATCTGAATATAGCTTAAAATGTGTTATGTAGTTTTCTTCTTTTTTCTTAACATGGTTTGTATAGGATTTGCAAAGTGTATAGTTCCTTTGAAAAGAATATAACACTTGTTTAAATTTATTCCTATGCACTCCCATCTCATGAACTAAGAAGGATCTTCATATTGCACATATAAAAATTAAACAATCAAAACAAATCAAATAAATTTTTTTTGCTTGATTCTTTTTCCATTCATTTATATATGCACATGCATTTAAGAAAAGTGGTATATTAGTCTGGACATCCCGGAATTGTGAGGCTTTAAGTAGCCCTAAGAAGGTCTTGTACCATATACCCTTGGTGTAGAAAATAATGGCTCCATACTCACTTATGTCTTTCATACATGTAAATGTGCATTTGAGTAATGGATAAAAGAGTCCTTTTCTACTTACAAAATCATGCATCATAAAACATCCAAATTTTCTTAAGCAACATCTCTTAGCATTCATCATTAAGGTGTGCTAAATATTTCATTTGCATGTATAGATATGCTTAGGATCATTTCAAGTGCATGATACACATGTTGGAAAGAAATAAATGGTTGTGTTTTATGATAGTAATTCAGTTTAATTAATCTTAGAATGCCTCTCTTATTTGAATAAGTTTATTTAGAGAAAATCTAGACTTATGATTAATTAAAACATATAATAAAATATTCACTAAATAAAAATCATTAATGAATCTACCTTAAAAATTACTTAAGCTAGGGAGGAAAGAGAAGTTCTCTTCTCTTTTCCTCTCTTTACAACACTTAGTAATTAAGTGTAGGTTCATTCAACCCAAAAATAAATCATCAGATAAAATTAACAAATCAACTAAATCACTTAAAAGAAACCACCCTCTAAGTTGAACCCTTCATACGTAGAAAACAATAACCATAAAGCCTAGCTAAGACATACCACACAAGCCTTAAATGACACACACATTAGGCTAAGTCACCATTTGTCGCTATATGTTAGGGTGGTGCATGATTTGATGCTTGATTTTATTTTGTGATGTAATGTTTTAGTCTAGATGTTAGGGTGTATGTGCATAGACTGAATGGTAGGGCGATCTTAGTCCAACCATGTCTTCTACAATGGATTGTGCTTAAGGGGTGTTATAATAAAAATATAAATACTTTTACTGTGCAGGTTGCTTATACCCCTAAGCATAATCCAAAATAGGCCAGGTGGACTTGGTTACCTATGGGTAGGGTACTATGTCCAATTTAATCATATACATGCTTGGGATTGTGTGGTGTGTTTAACTAATCTCTATTTTACAGATTTTAGATTTAATTTTCAATTAAGATTTAAATGAATTAAATTATGGATGAAGAATATATCTTATGCACTATGTGAAGTCTTTGAAAACCATTCCAACCAACCAACCAAAAAAAAAGAAGAAGAGAAAAGAAGAATGAAAAATGAAGAATGAAGAATGAAGACCCCATAACATGATGATTGTAATTAATTCATTTGTAATCCGGGTTGTATAAGGGTAGAGCTCATCTACCCAATTTCTTTTTGAGTTTGTGCAGTGGAGCCTGACCCCAAAGGTCTTTTATTCTTTTGCATTAGCTTTATAAATTATTTGATGTCTGTTTAGCTTGTGCATTAAGATGACATGTTTTTCCTAGTTTATTACTTGCTTTGATGAATGACCTGGAAGTGATTAGGCTCTTAGGGAAAAATAAATTTTCATCCAATTAATAACTCAAAACTAAAAAAAATAAAATTAATAACTCATAACCTCACCTAATACCTAAGTTATAAAATAAGATAAAAGATTTAGCAACCCTTAGCAAGATATTGTATATTTTCACGTCATGCATAAAAAAGCATCTTGCTTCACTCTTGCTTATGGAGGGCTTCCATCTTTGCTAGAGAACTTGGCTTGACCTTTGAGAGCCATAGTGGAAACACACCTCATTCTTATTGATTTTGGCCCATAATCCAATTTCTCATGCATTAGGAATATGAATCCATAGTATGTATCAAATCAATTGTCCAAAAATAAAAATAATTCATATCAAAAAATTACATTAGATTTAAGTCATTAATCATGCCCTACATGATTTAGTCTCTTAGGGAGTGTGTTTAAGGATTTAGTCTCTTTCTAAATAAACAACAACTTAGCTATCTCGCAAAAGTATGTGACTTGCCTACATTATTTAAAATTATAGGAGGAGTTAGTTGGAAACCACCCCTAGGCGATTGTAAGTCCAAATAGTCGGGTGGTTTATCCTCTCTTGTGAAGGTAAACAAATATTCCATTTTCTCCTTAGATTTAGGTTGTGCTTGGCCCTGCCAAAGCTCCCTAGATTTAGGTTCAGAGGTTGCTACTTCCCTTTGCAGGCTACAAACATAAATCCTCACCTCTTATGTATTTCCATGATCTTGTGTTGTGGAATTGTAAGCCCTAGATTTTTAATAAAAATTTAACTCAAAAAAAAATAAATCACTTCAATTTTAGAAAATATAATCTTAAACATAGGATAGTTTGAGATTCTTACTAGGCTTCCTAGTATCATAAGCATCCCCTACTTATCTTCCTTTGATTTTGATAATAACTCACCCTTCTTGATCATTCCCACTTAATATTCTAAAAATAAACCAATTGATTGATAGTCCTATCTTTGAAATCTTTGGAGACAATGATCATTTACCTTAATCAAGAGTATTCTTAAGGAATCTCATTCCTTAGAATGTAATTAACTATGGGGGCTTGCCACCATAGAGAACTTAATGAACCTAGTTTAAAATAAACCCTGCTTTACTTTTCCATGTAAAGTAGGGGAAGAATCTTCGGTACATTCGAAGACCCATAATCCTTAAGAGTCCTTATTAAGGTGATTAGGTACATTGTATGATGGTGACTTCTGTCTCTCGAGATAGTACATCATTCCTCAATGTTGTACTCGATCACCCTAATAAGAACATTTGTGGATCTACGTGGTGTCCAACACAAGGAGTTATTATTTTTGTTCTTCATTTATTTTTCTCAAAAAAGATAGATGAAGAATGAAAATATTAAAATTTCACCACAAGTGCTTAATATTATTTATTTATTATCTATAGAGACTTTACTTGGCTACCCTAGCGTCATAACAAAATAAGAAGGAATTTTAAAAGATGGGGATCTACTCACTTATGGGATATATTTATAGATATCTACAACTTTGGCAAGAAGATCTTATGGCTTGGGAAGTAAGTGGAGATAGATCTCTATGCAATTTAAAGCATTTTATAGTATGCCCAAGAGAGAGAACAAAATAAATAGAATTAGGCATTTGATTATGGAGACATGGGGAGCTCAACACATGTTGATAGCTCAATTCCCTATACTGAGTAAATGAGAAGAATGGATAGAATATTAATTTATATCTACCATATGTTATACTTCTTCAAATTTCTCTTGTAGACAAAGATATTAGAAGAGAGCCTTTGATATTAGAGCTATACATTTGCACACATCAATCTAGCAAGACTAGTAGTGGGTTGATAGTAAATCCCAATAAATTTATGTGAGTATTGATTTTTTAAAAGAAATTATGATAGACATATTGTCTAGATAATTTTATTATATTAAAAGTATATAAGATGAATATGTGCTTTTTAGAGAGATTCAAAGTGAATCATTTCAAGGGCATCCATCATCATAGTGAGTTGATTGAAGTTTACAATGACAAGTAATATGAAGCAAGAAAAAAAGAAGACAATTTATGGGATAGGCTTGTGGGAAGCGTATGAAGCCTAGTCCTTCCAAACACCTTACTCAAGATCAAGAGAAATCTTAACTGAGGTGATTAGAAGGCAGGTGGTTTCTTTTGTTGAAGACATAAAAGCTAACGTGATGGCAATGCAAGCAAAAATGATAGAACTATATAGGCAAAAGGGTAAAGGAAATGGGAAACAAATAGTATAGCTAAAAGAAGATGAGGAGGATGAAAAAAATAGGAGAAGATGATTATGTATGATGTTGACAATATCATGTTATTTGTGTTGAATGATTACATTCTAGATAATTAAATATTTGTTCATTTATTCTTTTTTCCATCATGTACTTATGATTAAGTGTATTACATCATACTGTGCAATGTTGTCTCTTATGATGTAAATGAATATGCATATAATGTTAGTGAATGTGCAAATGTTATAAATAAATGATTTTTAAGTGGTTACCTTTTTTTTTAAAAGTTGCTACAGCTTAAAACAAATAGTTCATGATCAATTATGTTGTATGATCCATATCATGTTATACAATTAATTTATTTATTTTGTCATACTAACCATTGAATGGCATATGATTTATTAAATTTCAATGAAGAAATGGATTATATAGCACTATAAACATCAAATAATACATTTAGTTCAAATTTATAGACAATTTAAGTAATGAAAAACTGATATTATATATATATATATATATATATATATATAATCCTATAGTATGATTAATATTGTTTAGAATAATTAGTTTAAAATTTAAGTAATCATTATTAAAAAAATATTGATCATGCTGATTTACTTTAAAATTAAACTTGTCATATTGAGTGGTATACATCATGAAAAGCAATCATATTTAAATTTTAAAATAATTTTATAATGATTTTATTAATTAAATGATTTAATATATTTAAACTAGAATTAAACTTTATTGTGTGTTATGATCCATGAGAAAACAACAAGACAAGCAACAAAGTTTCTTGATTTTTCTTAATGCTTTAGTTAATTAACATTCAAATTTTATGACGCATATGTGCTATTCATCCTAATATCCTCAACACATAAGAAATATAATAAGACATAACTTGAAAATAAATAATATAATTTTATATTTTGAAGCTTGATCTTTATAATGGTCTAAAATAAAATGATCAAGTATGACATACACTTGAGTAATTAAATTTCCTTATGAAATCTTATTAATATCATACAAATTTAAACATGGTTAAGGTACATGAGCTTGCAGTTAGATTAACCATAGTCAGCAAAACTAACTTATATTTTTTATCATCAAAATTAAAATCATAATTATAAGCTTATCAGGTTAATAATAACCATTTTTTAGTGAAAATAAATATATTTTATCTATATTGATAAGGTTTGGGGTTAATTTATATTCCATCACTAAGAAATGTCCAATTAACTGTCATAATGAAGATATAGTCTTTTGATCAATCTTATATCTATTGAAATTATAATTATATTAGTCTATGATATCAAACAATATATATTTTAAGGTATTAAATACTTAGAGTTGGAGTCCCTTTCACATTATAATATATTGGGAGAATTACTAACACCTAAACATCATTTCTAATCAACTGATTGATTTCACTTGCATGGCTAAATATCAGAACTTTTTTTGTAGTTGCATGTTTCACTTTAATTTACTCAGCTAAGGATATGAATGTTTGATAATTCAATTTATTTTTGGTTGCATTCTTCTTATTTTAACTTTAGAATTTTATTATTTTATGTAATTTTAATGTTTATATCATTCTCTCTAATTTAATCTTGAGTGCATGATTCATTAAATGTCACATGAGTAGACTCTTAAGTTGCTAAACTCTTGTAAAACATCTTTAACGACTTTAGTAGATGAATATCCTAAAACCATAACCTCTTTGAATTTGATATCAATTTTTTAAGTTTTATTTTTATTATCAACACAAAATATTTGCTTCTAAATATATGTAAGAAAAAAAAAAAGATATGGTTTCCTACCATTTAGTATCTCATATAGTATCTAGTTTAATTTTGGATGGATTCTAACTTTATTTAACACATAACATAATAGAGTTACATTAGATCTCATTAAGCTATGGAGCAACAATACAAAAAAATGATGGGATTCCTTAATATGAAAAATAATTTAGAATCTAAAAGATTGTAAAATTTCTCTTCTTTGAATCAGCTTGGTAATTCAACTAAGTAAATAAAAATAAAAATCTAACAAAAATATTCAATAATTTTTAACTTTTGAAAATGTCAAGATTATCTCTTTTTTACTGTCCATTTATAATGATTAATGAATCAAGAACGTTCAATTGGAATAAATAAAATTTTAAATTAATCTTTCTTATTGTCAAATCTTGATTATGACTTAGTTAAATGTTTTATTCATATTTGTATTAAAAGATCATATTTAAATGTATTCAATAACTCTGGCCCAAATTATTTTATTAGTTTATATTCATGATAAAAGATAATTTCCTACGTTTCTTGTTAGCATCATGTTTGTAATATATAATTATCTTTTGATTTATGTTCTTGTTGTTAGAACAATCACAATTAATATGAACTAATATTTTATATTAAAAAAATAATATTAGTTTTTAACATTTATCTTTACATCTTCTTCCATTAAAAAATTTCTTCTCATTATTTTTTATGAAACTAGTTAATTTTTGTGCTAGCTAATGTCACATCATATTCACTTGACCATTCACCTTTATTATGTAGCAAGAAAACTTTTCTCATGTGTCATGAAAACATATGGAATGTGAAATCTAACACTTTAATGCCTCAAATTATTAGTTTGTTCTTAATACTTTTGTCATTTTGTCATAAATTTATCAACAAAAATATTTTCGCATTTATTTATTAAGTTATTTTTTGCATTGCGGTAATCTAAGTTTCACCTTCTATCACACTTTAATGTATTGTAAGACATCTTCAGTGGTTGAGGAGGCTGAACTTTCAAGAATCTGGGTTTAAGTCACTTAATCATCGTTGTTTGTGTGAGTTTGCGATTAAATTCGCTTAAATGTCCCAAAAAAATATAGCAAAACGTCTACATATTACGTTATGTATATATATATATATGTTTTACAAATGCTCTAAGATAACGCATTTCTCAAATAAACTGTACCATCTATATCATACTGAATTGGTCAAACTGGTTATATCCCATTCAAGCTTGCTGGAAATGGTCGATTAATTGTTTCGAAACAATCCTTCGAAATATTTAAAATCAGATATGCGGACAATTGTACTCTTTTTAGTGATTTTTTTAATTATTAATTTCATATCTTTGTGTGTTTCAAAAGTAAATATTAACACTTACTGATTAGATATATAAATATATAAAAATCTCTCTATTACGAAATAGACATATGATAAAAATAACTATAAAGATTGTTGCCAGCAAGCTTGGGATATAAGTATTTTAGTCTAAACTACCTTTCAGTACGATTTAAATGGTCTCTTTATTTGCCAAATGCATCGTTGTAATAATCATTTTAGTTTGATTACTGACTCTTTTGCATTTGTTTAACTTTTATTAGAACCGAAAAAGTGGGATTAGTTTAGACCATTTGTAAAAGATTTGAATACGAAACAAAATAACAAAATAACAAAAAAAAAAATGAAAAATGAGTGAGCAATAATTATGTAAATAATTAATTTAGGCTCTTAAAAATTTCTCATGATATCAAAATGTATTGATAAGAAAAATTCAAACAATCTTTTTAATTCAATTAGTGTGGAAACTTTGAATGTTATGCTCTTATGTTAATTGCATTTCTTTTCTATAAGATTGATTTTTTTTAATTAAGAAAATGGACATTTACTCTTTTTTTTTTTTGAGGTCAATTATTGGCTTACCTCTTCATTGCTCCGATCGAAATCATAGGGGTTGTTTGTGATCAATTTTGTTTTCTTGTTTTTATTTCTATTTTTATATTATTTTTGAAAATTTATTTATTTTAGAGTATTTTTATATAATTTTATGTTTTATTTTCAAAAATAAATAATATTTTTTTTAAAAAAATAGTTAGTAAGTTTATTTTTAAGCAAAACATAAACAAATAAAACAAAAATATAAAATATAAGTGATCTCAAACGGCCCCTTAGAAATTCATTTACAAGAAATCGAATAAGAAAATTACATTCTTTACTTATTTTAGTATTTGAATCATTGAGCAAAAAATATGAAGTATTTTTATGTGTTTCTATGTAATATTCTCTTTCAAAAAGAAGTATTGCCAATTTAGATTCTAGCGAGAGAAGAAACACTTAATGATAACATAAATAATTCTTGTTTAAGCACTTTTAATAAAGAGAGGAAGAGATTAACTAGGGCAACAAATTCAACTCTTTCTTCATGTTGAACCATCATTTTCATTGTTAGGGTTTGCACTTTTATCAATAATTTCAATTGCATCATCTAAAGTTTAGTGGATCTTTTTATATCATATAATCATGGAGATTAGCTAATTTAAGTTGAACCACATGAATATTGATGCTCTCTTTTGTGATTCTTGATCTATCTTTTCATTTGTGATCCCTAATCTCTCACTTTTTCCTTGTTAATTTGAGGCTTATGAAACATGCCCCTAGACTTTCACAACTAAAGAAGGTAAATTTGTTTCTTTTAAAATTAACTTAAATATACATAATAGTTTTTTTTTCTTAATTTATCAGAATTAGAATTTTTTTTTCAAAAATAATTCGTAGGCTCAAGTGCTATCAAATAATAAAAAATTGATGAATAAATCGCCACCATTTCTTCTCAAGGGATTCTTTTCAAAACAATCACCAAATTTAATAAATGATTGTAAGAATAATAAGTTATTTTAATAAGACATTATATTAATGATTAAAAAGTAAAAGTGCTTAAGAAAAATAATTTATATTATTATGGCTCCATCACAATGAGCTTAACTCCACATTACGAGCTAATCTCTTATGATTTATTAAACTAAGATCTTTTTCACTACCATGAGGTGCAAAAGCCTTTCATCTTCACGTGTAATGGAGAAAACTTACATCACTTTTAAATAAAAAGCCAATTACTCATAGCATAATAGCCATCATGCACTTACTAAGTTACTTTCCAGATCTACTCACTCTCTCTCTCTCTCTCTCTCTCTCTCTCCACCCCTCCCCCTTGGCTCTCTTCCTCTATTTCTCTTTCTCTTTTATTTTTAAGACTATGAAAAAACAAATACAAATCTTAAGGTAGAAATGATCTTTATGTTGAACTCACTTTGATTCTCAAAAAACTCTCTTTAGAAATTTTTAAGTGGGATATAGTTTGCCCATGGGTTTCATATCAAATTATGTCATTAACTTAGTTAATTTATTTTTAACCATAAAGGTATTTATTAAATAAAAAATATTCACTATTTGAGTGTACTGCATGATACATATTATATAATATATTTAGTTCAATATTGATCATAGTAGTTGTTAAGATAAACATGCAATTTAATTATATTTTGAATAATAATAATTGTATATAATGGTACATATTGTACAACATATTTAGTTTAAGTTTTCAAAAAACTTGATTAATGCAAATTTATTCTATATATTTAATTAAAATACTAAAGCCTAGAGGTAATTACATTCATACCATATAATTCTTAATATTTACATATATATCACCTGAAGTTTAATATTTACATACATAACACTCAAATTCCAAATATCACAACAAAGATATCACTATTATTTAATTTTTAAATTGAATATTCATACATACAAAAGATGTTAGAAATGCAAATATTTCACTTTAGACTTTAGATATGTAAATATATAAGAATTTTGTGGTATGCATGTCAATCTTCCTTAAAAATAAATCTTTTTTACCTATTATGTGACTTGAACAAAAATAAAAATATAAAAATATATAAAAAAACAAAAAAAACAACTTGAAGCTTTAATATTTATTCATTGAGAAAAAAATATGAAGTATTTTTATGTGCTTCTAAGTATTATTCTCTATGATGTTATTTTTGGTGTTGTGTGTGTTTATGTGAGAAGTCACCACGCAGATCCGTAGATGTACTCATTAGGGTGATTGGGTACGGCATTAAGAAATAATATAGTATCTCGAGAGATAGAAATCACTACCCTATAATGGACCTAATCACCTAATAAGAATTCCTAAGGCATGACGGGTCTTCGAAAATACTAGAGATTTTTCCCTACTTTATATAAAGAAGTAAAGCAGGGTTTATTTAAATCAGGCTCGTTAAGTTCCCTATGGAGGCAAGCCCCCATAGTTAATTACATCTTAAGAAAAGTGACTCACTTAAGAATACTCTCGATTAAAGTAGACGATTGTTGTCTCGAAAGCATTCAAAGATAAGATTATCAAAGGATTAGTGGTATTTTTGAAAATCAAGTGGGAGAGATCAAAAGGGAAGAGTTCTTATCAAAAGCAAGAGATATGAGTAGGGAGTGGTCATGATACTAGGAAACACAACACAAGAGTTCTTATCCTAGTGAGCACTCCAACATCCTATGATTGAGATTTATATATTTGAATTTGAGAAGATTTATTTGTTTGAGTGGAATTTTTATTAGAAATCTAGGATTTATAATTCCACAACACAAGATTGTAGAAATGCCTAAGAGGTGAGGATTTATGCTTGTAGCCCGCAAAGGAAAACAACAATCTCAGATCCTAAATCTAGAGAGATTTGGCAAGAGCCAAAGCACGTCCTAAATCTAAGACGAAAATGGGTATATAATTTATCTCCATAAAGAGAATAAACCACCCGGCTATTGGGCTTATTACTGCCTGGAGTGGCAGCCAGCTAACTCCTCCTACGCTTTAAATCCATGTAGGCAAGTCATATATTTTGCAAGATGGTTAGACTATTGTTTACTTAGAAAAAAAACTAAATCCTTAAACCCACTTCGTAAGAGACTAGATCATGAAGGGCATAAATAATTACTTAACACTAATGTAAATATTGTCAAGTTTTATTTGATTTTTGGACTTTTTATTTTGACATAGGCTATAGGATTTTGTATGCATAAATGCATGAGAAATTGGTTATGGGTCAAATCCAAAGAGATAGAGGTGTCTTTCCATCAAAAGCTCTTACAGGTTAAGATCTCATTCTATAGCACAGATGGAAGCCCTCTTTTAGAAAGAGTGAAAGAATATGACATGCATGATATTATACATTCAATCATCCAGCTAAGCGGTTGCTAAAAATTTTATTATCTTAATTTAATTCCTAGGCTTTTGCGTGAGGTTATGAATTATTTTAAAATTTTAGTTATGAGTTGTTAGTGGGATAAAGTTTTTATTTTATTTTATCCTAAGAGCCTAATTGCATCCAAGCCACACAATTATCACCAATCATAAAGAAACTATGAAAAGGCATGCTATTTCTAATGTGCAAGCTAAAAAAACATCAAATAATTTTATAAATCTATTGCAAAAGAATAAAAGGCCAGTGCGGTCAGGTATCACCGTACAACGTGAAAAGAAATGTGGGTAGCTGAGCTCTACCCTTATACATCCCGATACAATGAAAGAATAATTACAATTATAGAATGATAAGTTCATTCTCCATCCTCCATTCTTCACTCTTCATCTTTCATTTCTTGGTTTGCTTCATTTCTTTCTTTCTTTCAGTTTGATTGGGATGTGACTTTCTACAAAGGCATCATGTGGTACATAAGACATGGTCTTGTAACCAATATTCATCCTAATCCACCCCATAACACTTATCCCAATCCTATTACAAAAATTATATTAAATGAAAGGAAAGTAAATCTAGCTACACCTGCAAAATAAATGTTAGCTAAACACACCATACAACCCAAGCAATTATAGGAATAATTTAGACTTAGCACCCCACACATGGGTAACCAAGTCCACTTATCCTAACCTGGGCTATGCTTAAGGGCTAAGCAACCTACACAGCAAAAAGCATTTATATTTTTATTACAGTGGCCGCTTGAGTACAACCCCCTGAATAAAATATAATTAGTCTAATGTTGGCCTAACATTCAACTATGCACATACACCCTAACAGCTAGTCTAAAATAATATATCACAAAATTAAACATTCATCAAACCATGCACCGCCCTAACATAAAGTTAGAAATGGTGACTTAGCCTAATGTGCATGTGTTAGAGCTTGTGTGGTGTGTCCTAACTAGGCTTTATTGTTATGATTTGCTAAGTGTGAGGGGTTTAATTTATAAAAGATTTATTTCTCTTTAGTGGTTTAGTTGATTTAGGAACTTTTACTTAGTACTTTTTTTCTTTTGTTTCGTATGGCCTACACTTAGCAACTAAGTATTATAAAGAGAAGAGAGAGATGGAGAGTCTCACTTTTATCCCTACCTTAAAGAATTTCTAAGGTAAGTTGATTAATGAATTTCCTTTAGTGAATGATTTATTATGTGTTTTAATTAACCCTAAGTTTAGATTCATTCTAAATAACTCTATTCAATAAGAAAGGCCTCTTAGGATAAATTAGGGTGGATTATTATCACATAACATATACTCATCCATTTCTTTCCATCATGTATATCATGCATATGAATAATCTTAGGCATACATATACATGAAATGTAAATCTTAGCATACTTTAATGATGAATTCAAGGAAATGTATTTTGAAATTTAAATATTTCATTTGTTAACTGAATTATGAATGCATGTCTTTATTATGTAGAAAAGAGAGATTTTTCATCCATTAGCTAAATACACATCCACATATATAAAAGTTATAAGTGAGTATAGTGCCATTATTTTCTATACCAGGGGCGTAAGGTACAAGACCTACATAGGGCTACATAAAGCCTCGCAGCCCTGGGAAGTCCAGGCTAATATACTAGTTTTCTTAGATACATGTAAATGTATAAATAACTATAAGAATAGGAAAAGTCCATGCAAAAGTTATGTGTTAATTATTTGATTCTTTTGATTCCTTATTCATTGTCCACATCACACATGCATATGTATAGGAGTTTTTAGTGAGTACGACGCCCTTATTTTCTACACCAAGGGCATAAGATACAAGTCCTACTTAGGGTTACTTAAAGCCTTGTAGCCCCGAGATGTCTAGACTAATATACCACTTTTCTCAAATACATATGAATGTACAAAAAGAACCAAATGAATAAGGAATTATACAAGAAATTATGTTTGATTTGGTTGTATGATTCACATGTATAATATGAAAACCCTTCCTAAGTCTTAACATAAAGATGTATAGGAATAGATTTAGGCAAGTGTTGTGTTCTTTTCAAATAAACTATACACTTACAAATCCTATGTGAATCCATGTTAAGAGAAAGAAAGAAAACTTCATAGTACACATCTTATACTATCATCACATGCTAAAAATTCTTCATTTGTAATAGTTGATTTATAGATTTAAAAAATAGTTTTTTGGTTTAATAATGATAATAACCACTCATATTCTTAGTTTTAGCCAACACATGTAATTTGACATAAAAGAAAACATTATATTTAATAACTTTTCAAAAGAAATGGATGCATGATTTCATATGGCAAATAATATTTAGCATGATTGGAAAGAAATAAAGGAATGTAAACACATGATTTCATTCACCCCAATTAATTCCTAAGAATAATCATATTAAATAAGGTTATTTAAAATGAATCAAAATTCTTTAAGGGCATTTTTATCTTTGATTTTGATTTGAATTAGGAAATATGAGAGAGGTTTGCTAATCCTATCCCATTTTCCCATGTGTTAATTAGTTTTGGTTTAATGAAAAAAATTTAAGTTGATTTTATGTCTTGATTAGGTTAAGGTATAAATTAAATGAATTAATTATCTCTTACCTTTATCACCTTAAGTTAACTAACTAATTAATAATAAGCCAATATAATATGTAACCACATGAAAAAAAATTTTGCAATGCTCCTAAGAAATGAAAGGGGCCTAATGAAATTGGCTTATGATTAATAGTTAATTAAGCTTAAGGGACCTCTCTTAATTACTCTTATGATTTTCTCACACATGTGAGCCAATCATAATTTCATTACCTCTCACCTTGGGTTATTAAACACCCAAGGAGCTACTCAAGATCAATTAAAGGTTTCTTAGGTGAGGATGAATCAATTTTTAATTTTAATTTCATTAAGCTTTCAATGAATTGATTAAATGTTTTGGTTATGTTTTAATTTGAATGATGAAATTAACTTAAGGGAGACGATTAAGGGCAAAGCCTCAATCCAAATCCATAAATCATTTAAACATTCAATTAGATTTTGATTTCCTCATTTTGAAGATTTATTCACTTAATTAATCAATTAATCATTCCATTAATCCATTAATTAATTTGATTTTAAAGATACAGAAGACTTAGGGAATGAATTAGAAAAAATATCCCCAACCACATTCCTTAAGTGATATTACTATTTAACAGGAGTAATTATGTTCAAATGATTAATCAAGTTACTATTTATTTCTTAATTATAATTAATTTGGATTAAGAGAGTGAATAGGGTTTACTAAAATAAATTTCCTTATTAAGTAATCAATTAAATCCAAAAAACAAATAGGGGAGGTAGGGGTCATCCCCCTAAACATCCACAAAATATTTGAGATTAATTGAGTGCTTAATTAAAGTGTAATTAAGCTAATTAGACTTTTTATAAAACCTTAATTAAGCCAAAGTCACTATTTAAAATCAGTTAATTATAATTTTCCTAGATTCTCCTCTAAAATATCTTCAAAATGAGCTTAAGTTTGTATTTTTTGGATTTTTCTATAATTCGTTATGATTTTAGGAAGTTTTAGAATTAAAAACTAATTAATTAATCCTAATTAAGCCCTTAATCCCATTGGGCCACATGATTGCTGACGCGGTGCACTTTCGACGTAGTGTGATAGGATTGGCTATTTAAGTAGTCACTTCCATGCAGACTCAGGGCGACAATGCTTTCAGGTTGTCCATTTAAGATACATCCATTTTAATCTACGTGGGGAAAGTCAAAGGATCTACCATGGTATTTGATCAGAGCCGTTCATATTGATCATGCGAGATGGACGGTTCATGATCTATCCCGTTCGTGAGCAATAAAAGATGAGCACTGTCCGTCTTTCTCCATTCGATCCGAGTTCACCCGAGCTCGGATTGGGATCAAATGGATCCTACACCATCTAAAGAAGCATACAATCACATCCAACAGCTAAAATCCCTCAACATGGAGATTCCTTTCAAAAAAGACCAACACACAGAGGCCTAAAGCTATGGTTTTGAGGAATTACCTCACCCGAGCTAATGTCAAGGTAACGGAGTAGCTTCGCTACTGAGAGAGAGGCCTGTTGAAGAAGTCCAAGCTCAATTTTCCTGGGTGTTGTTGACCAATCACGACATACAGACTGACGAACTCACACCTCTCGGTGCTTTTTAAGGTTTGTAAATTGTTTGATTGCTTCATTGAATGGGATGGTGGGTGCAAGGAATTTGGATTTGGTTAGTGGAGGGAGTATTGCTTGGGGAAGGGTGTCTTTGCTTTGAGAAATGGCAATGGCAATGAGAGGGCTAGGATCCTTGGAATTACTCTTAGGGAGTTCAAAATGTTCTTAGGGACTCACATGAGTTGATTGTGTGTGAAATTATGTTCGAATTAAAGAAGTATACTTCTCAATTTTACATCATTGATGGACAGGAGTGTGCACCCATTTTGCACTTGCTCATCTTCTCAATTCATGAGTTGTCTCCATGTGGTCGTGACATGGGATGGGGGGTGTCATGAGAGTCAAGGGTGGTGCAAAGTTCTTCTTTTGTCCATGGGTGCTGATTGGTTTGGAGAGTCAACTCACCTCCCAAAGGTTCTTAGCTGACCCAGAGTGGTTAGTGCACTATGGGTTGGGGAAGGTTTGTGGTAAAGAGCTCATGGATGGTTTGACTTTAGTTTTGATCCATAGTTTATGATTTAAATCCTTGGTTTGATGGCTAATTTTAGGTCCACTTAGCTTTTGGGCTGATTTGGATGAAGTAGATGTTGGTTGTGGTTTGGGTCAGTTGGTTTGAGGATTTGATTTGGTCAAAATGTCATTGAATAAAGTTGGGTTGACCAATTGGTCAAATTGGGTCAAACCAAGTTTGGGTTAGGTTCATACAAATGATTTGGGATATTTTGGAATTAATTTGGATTGAATCATTTTAAATTTGACTCATTTGGATTCAAAGGGTCAATGGTGTTAATAATTTGACCATGAACAAATTAGTTAATTTGAGTCAAGTTCAATTGTTAATTAAAAATGATTTGGGTTTTGGTTTGGTTTAATTTTGGAATAATTTAATTTTAACAATTTGAATTTTAATAATTTGATTTTGGTCAATTTGAAGGTCAAGTTGACCAATTGGTCAACTTGTTAATTGGCTTTGATTAAGTTCAAGGGATTTGAAATAAATTGTTCTTGGTTGAATCATTTGGATTAAATCATGATTTGATATGGTTTTTTAGGCCAATTTGGGTCAAGGTAAGGAATTAGGCTTGGGTTGGTTTGATTGGAATGTCAATCATCATATGAATGAGTTTAAATAATTGAAGAAATGGCATATTGATTTGAATTAGTTATTGCTAATCATTGGAAAGAAGTAATTTGAAAATTTGGTTTGATCAGAGATGAGTTGATCATGATTGAGGTTAAGGGCTTGGGTTCAATCCATTCAATAATTAGAACTTGGAAAAGGTTTTAGGATGATGAATTTATTCAAGTTTGGTTGAATCACATATGATTTTGGATTGAAATATAACATTGAATTGGTTTGAAAAAATGGGTTTTGGTTATATGATTAAAGTCATAGGAATTTTGATTTGGAATTTTTGGTTTGAAAGGTGGTTTGGATTATATTTGGATTTTGAAGAATGATTGAATATGAAGAAATCATGAATTTTGAGTTGATTTGGTTTCATTTATAAGTTCAAAAAAGTTTGGCTAAAAAGGATAAAATTGGGAATTTGATTGATTTGATTGGTTTGGATTTGAATTTATATTTCATTTATATTTGAGAATATAAATAAAGATATAAAGGTTAGAGGAATCATGATTTGGAGATTTGGAAGCAAATTTGATTAAAGGGATAAAGGAAAGGAAAGATTTAATTTAAAGAATTTGTTTAATTTGATTTGGGTTTGAATTGGATTCATTTATATTTGGAATAAATGAAGGAATGATTGTTATAAAAAAATCAACCAAGTTTGAGTTGGTTTAAATTTTGATTTATGAGGATCCTATCCTTAAGGATTTGAATTTACCAATCATGAGTTTAATCTCTTGATTAAGTTTATTAATTTGGATTTGATTTGAGATCAATAAATTGAGAAAAATCAATTAAGGGGTGATTTGATTGGTTAAGGAAAGTCCAAGATAAAATTAAACTAGAAAGGATTTGGATTTGAATTTAATCATGATTTCAATCATGGAAGAATTGAGGATTTTGAAGGATGGATCAATGATAATTAGAAAATCAAGAGGGATTGATTTTGGATTTACATGCAAGTCAAAAGATAAAGTCACTGTAAAGAGATTTGAGATTTGATTTGGGGTTTCAATAATTGATAGGGGATTTTATTTTAAATTTTTGAATTTGGGTTTGAAAGAAGGAAGCAAGGATTGGGTTTGGGATAGGGAGAAAGTCTCCTAAATCAAGGATATTTTTGGTATTTAAGTCTGTGGAAGTTAATGTTCACCTAATCATAGAAGTTCTTAAGACCAAATTTATGTCTATAAGAGTCAGATCTAGATGAGAAAGCGAGAGCTCACTCAAAAGTAGGTCAATTGTCATTGGTTGCCAAATGACTAAGAATTTGAATGAATGTCAACAACTCAAAGTGAAAATAACTAAAGGATCACCTCAAGGTTTGAACAATGGATTAAAGAAGGGATCCACCAAGGGATCAAACATGTGAACTTCCATATCAAGAAGTTTGGTTTGAAATGGTCAAGAAGTTGGGAGACTTCAATTAGGATCTTATCAGAAATGATGATCTGAATTCCATGGTAAGAGAAAATATATTGTGAAAGAATTTTTTGAGGGTGACATGGAGAAGTAAGTGAGATACCAAGAAGAAGATATATTTCATGAGAGAAGATGATCTTGCAATTTTGGATTTTAAGAGAACTATGTTTGCATGAAAGACCGAGAAGGGATATCTCAAGTATTAGCACTTAAATGTGGAAAATCTGAAGGTGAACATCCAAAAGGGGTATTCTAAGAAAGGCAATTAAGGAAATCGTGTCATTCAAATAAAAAAAAGCAGTTGTTTGCCAAGATAAGAAATTAGAATTACAGAAGAAAGTGGAGACTCACATCAACCAAAAGACTAAGAAAGCTTTATAATTTTTTTTTTCTAATTTCTTTATGTTTTCTTTTTTGAGAACTGCTTTTATAAAAGCAATATCCCCATTTAGTCTTAAGAAATGGGAGGTGGAGTGGGGTGAACAAAACTAAATGGAATGTCTTGAAGAAAGAATAATTTTGAAAGTGAAATATCATTAGAACAAATCAAATGAAAAGGTGTTATTACAATGTGCAAATAATTTAAAGATATACCTTTCATAAAGAACAAGTAATGCTACAATAAGCAATCATATGACATTAGAGCTCATTCAAGACTTATTCTCAATAAAGAATGAATCCTAAAGAATTTTCAGATTAAAATAATTGTACTCATTTTAATAATAAAAATGAAAATATTTTTTTTGTTTTTGTTTTGATACCCTTTTTAGAAAAAATGATATAGAGTTTATGGCATGACCCAGAATTAGATAAACAAACCAAATTGGGTGGAGTCAGTGTAAGGGTGCCAAAAAAACAAAATAAAGGAGAATACTAAGAAAAAGAAAACACTAAGAAGACCCAACTACCCAAGAGATTACTTCACATTTTGCAATAAAAGACTCAGTTGGCAAATACACACAGAAGAATATAGTTGAAGACCATACTTGTACAATACACTCAAAAAAAACCCCAATTCTTGGTAATTAAAAACAACAAACATAAGTTGGCAAGAAAGACTCACCTATACAATTAACAATAACCCTATGTAATAAAACACAAAAGAAAACACGGAAACACACAATAACAAACCAAGTTCACGATAAAACCCAAAAAACTCATATAAAACACCCAAGGCTACTAAGAAAACCAAAAATTTAAAGAGTACAAAATTACTCATAACATACAAGAAAAGGAATCAAAAACATAATGATTACATGATAACAAACCAAGATGACAAAAAAAAGATTTATTTGGTATAATAAAATATAGAAACATGTGTTAATAAATAAGCCATATATCTGACATTATATCAAAATTATACTTAACCAATAAGTTTTACTTCTTTCCATTTTGTAGTGTTAATAACATAACATTTATTTAAAATATGCAAAAAAATGTATTGATAGATAAAGAGATGTACTTGATTTTTATTTTATGTACATATATACATTAAAGATGGAGAAAAAAAAAAGGATGTATGGAAGTACTCTCATCATTATAATTTGAGTCTGAGAGTGCAAGTTTATTTGAGAAATCCACGAACTTAGCATCAAGATGACTATATTTCACCAACTTAGAGATAGTAAAGTTGGCATTATCCTTAAACTTCTATTGCAATATCTCTTGGTATTCGTCAGAATTAGAAACCCGTGAACTTGGTTTTGCTCTTTTCAAACTCTTCAGTTTGATGGGAAAGTTTGTCTTCTAATTCTCTCTACATCTCTATGAGGTGAGAAAGCTCCATTATGGTCCTTTTTTCCTCGACCTAAAGGTCCCTGCACTTGGCTTTGAGAGTTGTCAATTTCTTCATTGTTTGTGCAAGTTAGGGCTTACATGCAAAGGCCTCCTTCCACTTCCCAAGAAACTTGTTGCATACCTCTCAAGTTGACTGCCATATTATCGCCTTAGTAGTTATGATAGCATGTGACAAGTGAGCATTCAGAAAGTTGCACAAGTACTTGTCAAGATCTGGCAAGAAGATGGACGAACCTTACTTATAGGCTTCACGGGTAGGATCGAGCATGCTTGGAGTGAAATTATCCTACAAGCCTTCCACTTCTCCTTCCTCCTCAGCAGTCTCGTTGTTCTACTGGTGATTGTGAGGAGTTGAGCTCCTTACTCACTTTCTAGACTACTTGGGACCTATACTCGGCCCAAATTCATTGACAACCTCTGTGGGAGTCACACTCGGCTCCCCCTCATCTTCCTCCTCACCATCCTTGAGAGAGGTCAGTTCCTCACCGTCAGTCACTCACTCATCGATCTCGTGCTCCCCTTCCTCTAGTAATTAGAGCACTTTAGGGCTAAGCCTGAGGGTAGTAGGACTCACCTCTCTTATGAGTAAATAAGAAAAGAAGAAGATTAGAAGAATGAGTCACCAAAAGAATAAAAGGACTAGTGAGTAGAAAAGCAAAAATAATTTATCGAGGATGGTAAAAATCTTGCCAAAGAGAATGTAATGAAAGATGTTTAGGATGTGACCTTATAGCCTCTCCATTGCCTCCTCCTCCTGTATGTTTGGCTTGCCAAGCTTGGTAGCCTTGCTTAGCTAGTAAGGAAAAGGGATGGTTGATAATGGCCACTGCAATATGCTCTTTACAAATAGAAATTGTGAGTGCCAATTGGATTTTATTAAAGATCGTGCATTTTGAAAGTCACTAAAATACCACTGTCTGGGCACCATGAATGAGTGGCAGAAGAGATCTAGACTCCATGGGATGCTTTCTTCTAGTAGGCATAAGATGAAAACCATGATGCTCGCCATAGAGTTGGGAAGAACTTGGGTGGGCACCACTCTAAAGAAGTCAAGGATGTCTATCCACCAGATGAAAGGGGAAGTTAGAACCCATTCCTAAAATGGGCAAGTGGAATGCACAGCTCACACATCCTTATTAAGTTAAGACATTCATTCCTCTTGGCTACTCCCACGTTGAAATTTGGACTAGTGCCACAATATCTTTAGAATACGAAAGTCACGATAAAGAAATCTAGCTTGAAAACCTCCTTGATCTAAGCCTGGTGGAAAGATGAAGCAGTCTTCTTGACCATAGCCATACTCACTACTGATGAAAAGATAGTTGGGATTTGCTCATAAGGAAGTTCTACTCACATAATTTAAAGAGAACAAAGTCTCAAAATTACCTTGACATGATGATGATAACATGATCAAAATGAAAATGATTGAAATCTTGTGGATATCTCAAGTGAGATATAGAGAAAATACTTATCTATGAGAAATACAAAAAAGTGCGACACATTTTCTATAACCTTAAGTAAATTATCTTTTCAATAATTTTATTACAGGGTCTGAGTGCAAGTGATCAACTAGTCCACCTTTTTTGCACATATAATCAAACATAAAATTCATTTCCTAAAGGAGAAGGGAAATATGTTGTGACTTCACCGAGTTATGAAATAGCGCTATCTCAGCTCTCATGGTCACAAAGTTGTGCTAGTACTCCACCTCAACGGACTATCGACAATATAACTCTAGCTCTAATTGCGCTCACATATCGCCCATGTCCCACTGAGACAAGTCAAAGGACTCCCTCAAGAGGGTGACCTCCCTTCGTAAAGTTTTATCATAGTTTAGGATTGGGAATCCTAATTACAAAGATTACGAAGGGTCTAAAAATGACATCAATGCTTCTACATGTCAACGTCAACACTTCTACATGTCTTCCACTTCACTCGCATAGTAAGAATCATCATCTAAGCTTAATGTCTCAAATAATTCTCTTCTATCTTGACGTGCTCGGTGAGTCGTCAACCCTATGGATCCTTCATTTTCTCTAGCTCTTGGTTCTTCATGGCATGCCTTATCTATAACTATCTGCACAAGCTGACTGATATTGTCTTCCATATCGCTTAAGTCTTATTGCATGGTGAATTGTTGGGTGTTTTATTCCATGCCCACTGAATAATCTCATGCTAAGGGTCTTGCTTCAATTTGTATATGACTTTTAGTTCTTGGCCTTATCTATGCTCACTGTATATAAAAAAATGTTGAATAAAAATCTATCTGTAGACTAAGGTAGAACTTTCTTAAATACCTTAGAAATAAAATTAGATAAAATATGGCAGACATAAAAAGTGAAATAGTGTAAAAAGATAATGAATTTAATTTTTTCTCTAAATCTAATTACAAGGGTTGTGAAAGAAAATAGGAGAAGAGAAAAGGGTTTTCCCAATGAGAAAATGTGCTTTCTTTTTATAATTTTGGGAGGGTCTTTACATTTGTTAAGTACATGTAAGGCAAGTCTGGTATAAAAAGGTGCTCTTTAGAATGAGGCAAGTATGTACAGTGAGTGATGACTTGATGGATATGAGAGGTGAGCAACTTGTTGTTCATGTAGATGCACGAGTAGTGGTCAACTTGTTGAATTTAGGCTATCACGATCATCCAACCTCCCTTAGTCATAATCCTTGTGTGGGTGAATTGATTCAAAGCTGATTTTCCTAGTCTATTCCTTGAGTCCCTTTTAGCTTACCCTATGTACGGTTAGTCTTCATTATTGAGTAGCGTTCTCTTATGAGCTCACCTATGTTGCTAGTCCCACCAGGGAGATCACCCTTACAAGTTTGTTACTTTGGATGTACATTTATCATAAAGACACACATTCAAAGATATTCATCTTTAAGGTATGTAGCCCCTAAAATTAAGAATATGATTTTATTTTGAATGAATTGTTCATAGTAGGATTGCTTAACATAGCGAATATTTGAATAACGGATGGTCAAGGCATAATAACTGAAATAAGTTAAATGATTTCTTCATTAGATCAATAAAATATTATCCTTGACATATTTAGTGGTAAAACTTGAAGAAAGTAATCAAAATTTAAATGAAAGCAAAAATGCATCAACTATCAATAACATCATAATATTTTTTAGATAAAAGCATCAATTAAGATCTATTAGTTATTTATGTGCTAAATATTTTGATTGGTAATTTCATTCAATATAATGTGTGATTAGAAATAATAATAATATTATTATACTTGCAAGTTATAGAAAAAGTTTAATATATTCTAATAATGTACAAAAAAGTAATGCTAATCTTTTGTATTTAGTTTTTATATTAATGATGTTTATGAGCTTGATGAATGCTCGAGAACATTTTTAGGTTATGCACTATAATTAGATTATCAAAAATAGAAAAAAATGATCAGGATTGTAGTGCTTCCATTCATGATAATATATCTAGAAATAATTTTATAATAATAACATAGCTTCTAACTCTAGGTCATTAGAATTAGTCCACATATATTATTTTGGGCCTTCTAGTTCAACTAGCTTGATAGAAATAAATTAAGAATTTGTGATAATAAAAGATCATTATAGTTATAGTTAGGTGATATTTTTTATACAATTAAGTATGATCCATTTGGAGTTTTTATATAGGAAAATTTTAAAATAAATAAAAATTAAAATTGTTTGATTTCTATAATTTAATAAATTATAGATGATAATTTTAAAATAATTTAGTTAAACAAAATTATAAAACATATAAAAGAACATAAATTTTTTGTCTATAATCCTCTAGCAAGATAAACATCTAGAAAGAAAGGTTAATAATATTTATAGTAAAATTATAGATCAATGATGGATTAATGCATATTTAAAAAAAAAATTTGTGTGTAAAAGCTATAACAAAAACTACATGTTATCTACTAGTAATATTAATCTTAAACTATTATTAGAGAGAACTATACATGAATTAGTTCTGATAAAATTAGCGAATGGTTTCTTATATGTAGTTAGATGCAAGTGCTTTATTATGAATAGCAGAAATGAACAATTGTAAAAACTTAATAACACATGTTATGATGGAATCTTTCTTGGGTTTTCTACATGACAAATGCTTATAGATCTTTGAGTGAGTATTAAATGATTTTGGATGAAATAGTATATGATGTTTTTTATGAAAATTTTAATAAACTAAAAAGAGATTAGTTTGAGAAAGAGAATATAAATATCATTCAAGAAATACATTTAATGAAAAAATAGTGACTTGCAACGTAAAGAGTAGAATTATATTAAACTTTAGCATAATGATTTGATTAAATTGATCATTTTTAGCACATTAAATTTAGTTGGTTTATGATTCAAATGGTAGATCACTAGCTCATCTTTCATTTTAGATTTAGAGTGAATAATGTTAAAGATGAATTGAAAGATAGTGATAACACAAGATAAGTCAAGTCAATTCTCTATGATTAATATTTGAGAATTAGTTCATGAACCTACAATAACAACAATGACAAGAACAAAGCCCTTAGTGAATTATACTAATAACATTCCCATCTATATCACCATCACTTCAAACAATAAACCCAAGATATCTAAAATGTTCATCCTATTTAGTGAATTAATCACCCATTGTCGCAACTCCACCACTAAATCTTCTACAACAAAAATTACACTCTATACATTCAATTTTAAATCTACTCAAATGAAATGCTCTAGACTTTAAGGTTGACCTCTATAATTTAAGTTTTTATTAAACTCCCTCTTTAGTCTTATTAACAAGAAAAATATCATCAAAAATGCATACACCAAGGTTCATCCTCTTGTAAATGTCTAGTAAGAGCACCTATAACTAAAGCAAAAGGATAGAAATTAAGACAATCCTTGATGTAATCCAGCTAAAATAAGAATGTCAATCCTCTTTGTGTTTGAACAAAAATAAGAGCTCTATATCTTTAATGACTTAAATATAATAAATATATACTCCCTTCTTTTCTAAAACTCTCCAAAGCACTTCTCTTGAAATTTTATCATATATTTTCTATAAATCAACAAATATCATTCTACATCATCCTTACTTTTTCTATATTTCTCCATCAAACCTCTCACCAAATGTATAACATCCATAGTAGATTACCAAGCATGAAACTAAATTTCCTTTAAGAAACTTTTATATCATGTTGTATCCTATGCTCAATTACTTTGTCTCATAATTTTAAAATATGACACCTTAATGTAATTCCTCTATGATTTGCACACTCTTGTGCATCACCTTTTTTTTTAAAAAAAAATAAGAACCAATAAACTCTTTTCACAATCATGTTTAATATTTTTAGTCTTTAAAACAATATCAAAAATTAGTAAGCCAATAAATTTGATATTGTCTAAAGAATTTTCATACTTCTATTGAAATATCATCTGGTCCTACTGTTTTGCCATACATCATTATCTTTAAAGCCTCTCTAAATTCACTTTTACAAAATGATGATAAAAATGAAAATAAAAAATTATTTTTATTTAGGGTATTAAGATTGCTAAAGTCAATCGTAATCTTATATCCTTCTTTGAAAAGTTTATCAAAATCTATCATCCACTTATGTTGAATATCATTTATAATCCTCATCCTTTCTGCACTACATTTGAACTAAATCTTCTCCTATCTCTTTGCTTGGCTAATTTATACATATATCTTTCACCATCTTCAGTATCCAATCTATTATATAAATCGCTAAATGCTAAATTATTTGAATCACATATTGCTTTATTAGAATCTTTATAGAATACTCTATATTTTGTCAATTCTTTGAGCTTTTTCATTTAAATGAACTTTTATAATACAACATAGTATTATTATTTTACATTTTCTTGCATATTGTGACTCCACCAAAACTATTTTTACTAATATGAGCTTTTGCTTTTGATTCTTCAACAACACGTTTTGTAACTTGTTTAATACAAATTGCTACTTTTTAATATAATATTAGCTTCCTTATGAACACCTCAAATCGTAAGATCTTGTAGCTAAATTTTAAAAGTATTTTTATTAGTACCCCTCAACCCATCTAATTAAGATAATATTTCAATTTTTTTTCATTTTATAAACCTTCATCTTAAAATTTAAAATCAGTAGGCAATATTGGATACTCTTTCACCAAAATGTCCTTATAATATTTACAATATGAGTGCTCTATTTTCTTAGATGCAAATAACCAATTTGTGTTTTACTAGGTCCACTTTATAAGTGATAAGAAGTTCATCTCTTTTCTTAAATAAAGCATTAGCAATTATAAAATTTTAAGCTAAAAAAAATTAATATGGTCCAACATCTTCATTAGTCCATGGACATAAAGATGAAAACATAATTTGTTTGAGTTTTTTGAAAGTAAAATAGCTCTATATCTTTAATGACTTAAATATAATAAATATTAACTCCCTTCTTTTCTAAAACTCTCCAAAGCACTTCTCTTGAAACTTTATCATATATTTTCTCTAAATCAACAAATATCATTCTTGAGCATCTTTAATTTTTCTATATTTCTCCATCAAACCTCTTACCAAATGTATAACATCCGTAGTAGATTACCAAGCATGAAACTAAATTGGCTTTAAGAAACTTTTATATCATGTTGTATCCTATGCTCAATTACTATCTCTCTTAATATTAAAATATGACACCTTAATATAATTCCTCTATGATTTGCACACTCTTGTGCATCACCTTTTCTTAAATAAGAACCAATAAACTCTTTTCACAATCATGTTTAATATTTAGGTCTTTAAATTAATATCAAAAATATTAAGCCAATAAATTTTATACTGTCCAAAGAATTTTCAAACTTCTATTGAAATATCATCTGGTCTTACTGTTTTGCCATGCTTCATTATCTTTAAAGTCTCTCTAACTTCACTTTTACAAAATGATGATAAAAATGAAAATAAAAATTTATTTTTATTTACGGTATTAAGATTGCTAAAGTCAATCGTAATCTTATATTCTTCTTTGAAAAGTTTATCAAAATCTATCATCCACTTATGTTGAATATCATTTATAATCTTCATCCTTTATGCACTACATTGAACTAAATCTTTACTTCTCCTATCTCTTTTCTTGGCTAATTTATACATATATCTTTCACCATCTTCAGTATCCAATCTATTATATAAATCATTAAATGCAAAATTATTTGAATCACATATTGCTTTATTAGAATCTCTATAGAATACTCTATATTTTGTCAATTCTTCGAGGTTTTGCATTTAAATGAATTTTTATAATACAACATATTATTATTATTTTACATTTTCTTGCATATTGTGGCTCCACCAAAACTATTTTTACTAATATGAGCTTTTGCTTTTGATTCTTCAACAACATGTTTTGTAACTTGTTTAAACACCTCAAATTGTAAGATCTTGTAGCTAAATTTTAAAAGTATTTTTATTAGTATATATATCCCACCCACCCCAACCCATAATTAAGATGATATTTCAATTTTTTTTCATTTTATAAACCTTCATCTTAAAATTTAAAACCAGTAGGCAATATTGGATACTTAAACTTTCACAAAAATGACCTTATAATATTTACAATATGAATGCTCTATTTTCTTAGATGCAAATAACCAATTTGTGTTTTACTAGGTCCACTTTATAAGTGATTAGAAGCTCATCTCTTTTCTTAAATAAAGCATTAGCAATTATAAAATTTTAAGCTAAAAAAAATTTGATATGGTCTAACCATCTTCATTAGTCCATGGACATAAAGATGAAAACATAATTTGATTGAGTTTTTTGAAAATAACTTAATTGACTAAGGATGAATTATTAAAAAAAATACTTTAATAGTTTTACATGGGTATTCATTGGCCAGGGAGAAAGATTTTAAAGTCATTTGAACCTATTATAAGAACAAAGTTCATTTGGCTGCTCATCTTATTTTATTTTAATTTTCAAATGGATATTAAATATGGATTCCTCAGTGAGTTTATTCAGTGTGAAGTTTTTATATTGTAACAAAGAGTATTTGAATTAACTAAATATTTCATTATGCCAAAAGGTAGAGAAAACTTTTATATTAATTGAAACATTCTCCTAGAGGATGATAAAATCTATTGAGTACATTCTTAATTGATTATTAGTTTAGAAAAAATAAGGCAGGTTCCATCATATTAATTGAGAAAAATAATAATATAATAACATAATTGTTTAAATTTTTATGAATTACTTTTTTTAATACTAATGAGAGTTTGTGTTATCTACTATGAGTAAATAATTTGAGATGAAGATGATTGAAGAACTTCATAATTATTGGGTACATTAAGAAGAAGCCAAAAAAGGACACCTTCATCTATCAAATTAATTATACATAGATGAATTTATTGAAAGGTTTGATATGGAAGATTTGATCTATAACAACCTTATTAATTTTACTATTAAAATAGATTTATAGATAAAATACATATAACTTTCTAAAAGATATTATACAAGTATGATAGGGTCACTTATATATTTCTTACAAACTGACCAAATATTTTGTTCTAAGCCAACGTCAAGTAATCTAAAATAATTATTGCTAATGAAAATATAGTTTTATATCTGAATTGTACTTCTAGGTTAGGTTTAAGATGTCATAAAATTTTATTATCATAAATTCATTAATTATTATGATGTTGACTATAGTAGATTGAAACTCACTTCTAGTATATGCTAAGTTTGAGACTATCACTTGAGCATGTTATAAGTAGTAGTTGTATTAAACTTGTTCATGTTGAGAAGGTGTTTTAGTTAAAGCAGTAATTAATAGGTTATAGAATTAGGCTAGAGAACATTCTCATTACATGTGATAATATAAATTATAAAATTAACATTGAATCTAATTCAACACTAAAGATTCCAAAATATTAAGATTAGGTATTACTTTATTATGAATCATATTTGATAGGTGAAGTCATATCATAAATAGAATCTTATCCTCAATTTAAAAGTATTTTAAAAGATGTTTGAGTAGAGATTGATTTTATAAGATAGAAAGAATAGAATACTAAGGGGTTGGTTGTCAGAATTTTAGGTGTAAAGTAAAGTAAATGCAGTGGTTCTAACTTTTTTAGTATTTGGCATGGTGTAAAGTAAAATTTTGAAGGTAATGTAATGTATTTGGATTGCATTATAAATGTCATTTTTAGTGTATTTTGAATTTGCTCAATTTGGGCGAATTCCAAATACATCGGCTAGTATAAAGTGTTATGGACGCCACCCTCTGCCACCGTCGGCCGACGGTCGTTGTTGTCGCCACCTGCCATCGGTCGTTGTTGCCCATCGCTCGCAACCTCAAGAATACTTTGCATTACATTTATTTTATAAAAAAAACTCATGTATTTATAGAGTTTTCAACCAAACAACCCTAAAGTAATCCAAATACACTGCATTCCTTTTACATTGCATTCTTTTTACACTATATTCCTTTTTCAGGCAACCAAACAACCCCTAACTCCTAACGAATGATTTATTTTTTATAAGAATGCTTTGATTTGGTATAGTTATTTACTTTATTTAATTTGACATTTCTTTTTAATTTTAAAAAAGATAGATATGTATGATGGATTTTAAATTTATACACATACATACAATAAGAGAAGGATTAGCTATATCATTTACTGGAGCATTTAGTGAGAAATTTTAATTTTAATACATTTTTTATTATAATAATTTATAAATGTAATAAAAGAAATGTCATTTTGTATCTTTATTTTAATCACTAGACAACATAGAGTTATCATCATACAAAATTAGAATATTATACATCCTATAAGCCCATAATATGTGATCATATTTTGAAGATATATAATTAAATGTCATTTAAAGAACCAATATTAGAAAATTTTAGATGAACAATATAAGATCCATTAGAGAATAATTCATGCCCATGGGAATCAAGAAAAAGCGACCATCAAAATGTGATCACGTGAAGTTCAAGGATATTTAAAGCTTATTAAAGTCATTAGAAAGTTCAATTTTGTAATTGCACTATTATTGCTCATTAAATCCATTATAATTTTTTACATGGAAATCATATGAAATTTGTTATAATTATATATTATACACATTAACATATTAAAAGGTTTGAAGTTATTGCTAAACTACTACTAAATTAAAGTTCACATGATAGTTGAAATGATCACAAGCCAAGCTCACCTAAACATGAACAGGCTAGCCTTTCAATCTAACCTAAGATGCAGAACAATAGAAAAAAAGTACTAATTTCTAGTTTAAGGTATGCTTGGGATCACTTTAATTACTGATTATTTATTTTACATTTTTAATTTATTTTGTTTATCTTTGATTCAAAAATAAAGTACGTTTGATGATAATTTTTATTTTCAAAAATATTCAAAACACCTTGTTGCGTGCTAGAAAACCAGTTGTGGTAGAGTGAAAGTTTATGCCTTAGCCTTGTTTGTGAAATCCAGCACACACACAGGTATTTAAAGTGTGAACAAGAAAACTCCAAAATCTTTTACGTGGAAAACCTCAAAAAAAGAAAAAAACTACGGGGTCTAGCCCAGTAAGAATCATCCACTATGTATTTATTTCAGAGTATAAAATTTCCCGATAATGGGATTACAAAATTGTACATGAGAAGTGGGAATCCCAATCGAACAAAACGAGAAATATAATAAATGGTGAACGTGACGACGAAGGTCATCGGATGATGGGGAAGATGGCGGCGAGGATCGACGGTGACCGACGATGGTAGTCGCGACGCATCGGCGGCATGATGACGACGATGATGATGACCAGCGATGAGCAGAAGTGGTCGGGCGGTCATGACCAGTGATGGAGATTGATGAGCGAGCGTGATCAGGCGGTGGCGGTTGGTAACCAGGGGGGGCACAATGGTGGTAACGACATGCCTGGAGGATTTTCAAGCTTTAGAGCTCTCTCCTCTCTCTTGCTTGGCCTCCTCTCATATGAAGAATGAGGGGCTATTTAAAATTTGAAAGAGTGACGTCTTTATAAATACATGCAAAATACAAACCACTCCTCTCCATCGGACGGCTCAAAATGATTTCTTTGATCATATGATATATTTTGTGTATTTGAATGCTCAAATGAAGTCAAAATTATGAGATCTTGGGCTTGTTAGATCCGGCTCATCAAGATGCTCGATTTGAGTATAAACACTCCATGTTTAAGAGTTGATTGATAATAAACTCTTGATCTCGGTTAGTCTTGATTCAGAATTAGATTATTTTTGACATCAAGATTCGTGGTTCGACTAGTAGAATTTTCAAGGTCATATCAGTTTCCTCCCTATTTTTAGATGATATTATCTCAATCATCCAAAAATATATATGCTGAATTCTTGAAAATAGCAGATTCTTCAAGAAAATTTGTGGGTCCATTAACCATACATTTTGAGAGAACATATCTTCATGGGAGCACAGGATTATGATCAGGCGGCGGGCAGCGATGTATGTACAGCAAGGTTTTGGTTATGAACTCATCCAAACATTTACGTGCTGCAGCCAGTTTGAAATTTGACGAGCCAAGGAAGGAGGTGGATGGTTGGTCGGCGAAGTATAAAAACCACAGGTCATTTTCAGTTAACGTAGGTCGAAGTCACATGGGCGAGACAGATGGTCAGGTTTGGCGGAGAGGGTGGCGCTGGAGCACGTCAAGGTGAATGGCGGCTGAAATGGCGCTGCATGCTGTCCATGCGCCGGGGAAAATGTCCATACCATTTTGGCCGCTCACTGTTTTGAGCGCCGATTTTGGGAAGTTTTTAGTGATTTTTGACCTTTTTGCCCCTATAGGGGGTCTATAAAAATCCTCCTAGGGTCAAGGGAGAAGGCACACTCCTCATATGCCGGAGTGTCCCTCTTCTTCTTAAGAGGAGGTCAAGGCTAGAGGTACATATGTCGTTCGATTTTCGAAAGAGCGTCCGCCTCGTCGAACATACTGTTTGAGTCGATCGAGGCCCGGTACATACGTCGTGTCTACAGTTTTCCCTCGAAGAGGAGTCAACTATACTCGCCGGGTTCATAGCGATCAAGGCTCGCTGACATACGTCGTTCAGCTTCGAAAGAGGCATCAACGTGTACCGACCGAGTTGATCGCCGTGGAACATACATCTCTGCTTTTCCCTCGAAAGAGGCATCATCACTTCTAATCGGACGAGTTCGGGAGCGATCAAGGCGCGCCATACGCGAACGTGTCTGCTTGAAAGAGGCGCCAACTATAACCGTGACCGGGGCGATCATCGATGATAATCGGAGATAGGGTTGATGGTGTGATGCACGCGGTGGTGGGTCGGTGGGTGACGACGGCCGGGTCGTGAGATAACCGGCGATGATGGTGGCAACCCGCGAATATGGTCGACGCGGTTGGCAGGTGGTGACCGACGACGAGCAGCGGTGGTGCGATAGTGGTGACCGACGGGGTGGTTTGGCAAGAAGAATCGACAGCATGAGGTAGAGTCTGGGATGATGATGGTGGTGACCGAGAGATTGCAGCCGATGGTCGCCGCAGACCGCTGATGTAGGCAGCGCAGTGATCAGCGCGGTAGTGGTCGACGGGTGGTCCGCATGACAACTAACGCAATGGCGTGACCAGCCAGAGGATGTCACGATAATGGTGGTGACCGAGATCGGTAGCGATGGTCACGGCGTGACCGCGAGTGAGAAGCGGAGGTGACCGACGACGGTGGCGGCCGAGCGGGTGGTCAGCGAATCGGCGACCAGAATAACAGCGGGCGACCGGGTCCTGGTAATGAGCGAAAAGTGACGATGCGGTGACCGTGAGATTGTGCGATGGTCGACGGCGGACCACGACGGGTGGTGATGGGGTGCAGGCAAGTAAAGAATGATAGCGACGGGTGATCGGCGTCAGAATGACAGACGGCGATGGTGGACCAAGATTGCCGACGATGGTCGGAGGTTTTTGTTTGACCTATCCGAGTTTGTTTGTTAGAGTGACTCGATGACGTTAAGCTCTATGGAAGAGGTCGGATTGAATCCGCTGAGAATTTTTGACCTCCGAGGTTGTTTGTCAGAGTGTGACTCGATGACGTTAACCCGATGACGTTAACCTGTGTGGAAGAGGTTGAATTGAATCCGCTGAAGATTTTTGACCTATCCGAGGTTGTTTGTCAGAGTGTTTGCTCGATGACATTAACCTGTATGGAAGAGGTTGAATTGAATCCGCTGAGAATTTTTGACCCATCCGAGGTTGTTTGTTAGAGTGTTACCCGACGACGTTAACTTGTATGGAAGAGGTCGAATTGAATCCGCTGAGAATTTTTTACTCATCCGAGGTTATTTGTTAGAGTGTTACCCGATGACCTTAACCTGTATGGAAGAGGTCGAATTGAATCTGCTAAGAATTTTGGACCCATCCGAGGTTGTTTGTCAAAGTGTTACCCGATGACATTAACATGTGTGGAAGAGGTTGAATTGAATCCGTTCAAGATTTTTGACCTATCCGAGGTTGTTTGTCAGAGTGTTTACTTGATGATGTTAACCTGTATAGAAGAGGTTGAATTGAATCCGCTGAGAATTTTTGACACATCCGAGGTTGTTTGTCAGAGTGTTACCCGATGACGTTAACCTGTATGAAAGAGGTTGAATTGAATCCACTGAGGATTTTTGACCTATCTGAGGTTGTTTGTCAGAGTGTTTGCTCGATGACGTTAACCTGTATGGAAGAGGTCGAATTAAAATATCTGTTTGTGGTTGTAGGCAAAGTTGCTTCTTCACCTTTGCCTTTTTCATTAGTATTACTGATTTGCTTCTCGAACTGGTAATCAATTATATATCCAGAATATTGATTTAGATAATCTTTTGAGATTAAGAGTTGCCCCCCAGTCTCTAACAAAAACTGAAGGATCGAACATTGATGAATCTTCATTCTTTGCTTGCGCTCCTTAAAAGCTTGAAATGCTCCATCTCGATGGTGGATTTGATCTTGTTGGGAAACTTGGTCGCCATACAAGATGAAATAATGGGAATTAATTTCCCACAGACGGCGCCAAACTGTTGCGTGCTAGAAAATCAGTTACGGTAGAGTGAAAGTTTACGCCTTAACCTTGTTTGTGAAATCCAGTATACACACAGGTATTTAAAGAGTGAACAAGAAAACTCTGGAATCTTTTATGTGGAAAACCTCGAATAGAGGGAAAAATCATGGGGCATAGCCCAGTAAGAATCTTCCACTATGTATTTATTTCAGAGTACAAAATTTCCCGATAACGGAATTACAAAATTGTACATGAGAAGAGCTGACAATGGGAATCCCAAAATCAGGCAACAACAGCCATATAGTAATGGTGAACAGCGGGGGTCAGCGACTGACGATGAAAGTCACCAGGATGGTGACCGGTGAAGATGACCGGCGAGATCGGGTGGTGACGGCGATGGTAGTGGTGACCGATCGGTATAATGATGATGACGATGATGATGACGATGACAGCGATGAGGCAATGGGCATGCGACGACGATGATAGAGCGATGGAAAAGATCGGAGTGGCTGGCTGGTGGTTGGTAACCAATGGGGCGGCCAATCAGTGGTGGCACGATTATGCTTGGAGGATTTTCAAGCTTTAGGGCTCTCGCCTCTCTCTTGCTTGGCCTCCTCTCATATGAAGAATGAGGGGCTATGTATAGTTTGGAGGAGTGGCATCTCTATAAATACATGCAAAATCTGAACCACTCCTCTTCATCAGACGACTCAAAATGATTCCTTTGATCATATAATATATTTTGTGTATTTGAATGCTCAAATGAAGTCAGAATTATGAGATCTTGGGCTTGTTAGATCCATCTCGTCAAGACGCTCGATTTGACTATAAACACTATGTTTAAAAGTTGATTGATAATAAACTCTTGATCTCGGTTAGTTTGATTGAATCGATTGACATCAAGATTCGGTGCTTAGTAGAATTTTCAGGGTCATATCACACCTAAACGTTATTCTTCTGAGTATTTTTAAATATTAACATTTAAAAAAAAACTCAAAAATTCACTAAAAATGTTTAAAAAAAATCATAAAAAATGCAAAATTAAATTGATCCCAAATAGGGGAGCCTTAGGAGCCAATTATGGCCAACGTTCTCCTTTTATTTATTTATTTCTTATTAAAGAGCTATTGAGGAATATTTTTAATGCTAAATATATACCATAGCTTGTGTATCTCATAAGCCATGAATCTAAGATTTATAGTAATTCAAGGCTAATGAAACATTCATAAAATTTGTCCAAAGCATTGTTACTCAGTGCTCTTTCTAAAAAAATTCATACATTATTTTTTATTTTCAAAAAAAATGGTGAGCTACTCAAGTTCAAATCCTTTGCAAGTCATTTGGGCATTTATGAAATTTTTCACATGGCTTAAAAGATTGCAAAGTTGTTCACTTTATTACTTTTTTTGTTAGATCATCTTTGAGAAAAATAAGCTATTATTTTAGTTTTCTCTTCCTATATCTTAACATAACCTAATAAGTTTGTTTACATTTTGTTTTAGATTTTGATTGCGCACCCATTAATTGTGTTTGGCTATTATTATTTCTCCATCAATTAGAGGAGTAAAGAAGGATTCAAAATTTTATTTCAAACTTGATATAATGTAATTAAATCAAAATGATGATTAGTAGGTAAAGACCGAATAAGATTGAATCACACAAAAATTAATTGTGTTTTATGTTTTATTACACACTTACTATCATATAATTGCAACATTTTTTTATGTTTGGACTTTAAAAATTTTAAAAATTAATTTCAAAATATTATTTCACCTCCCACTTATTGTGGTATATGCTAAATAAAGTCAATCGAAATTTTGAATAAATAACACTACAATTAGTTTCATATAGCAACCATGGTGTTATAAAATGTTGATTACAACTCTTCATGCACTTGCACTATTAATAAACCATGTTGTATATCAAACATCACAAACAAGTTTTCCCAAGATATTTACATGGGAATATAAAGCTTATGAATTCTCTAGTTACTAGAGTTGAATAAGGGATGGTGCCTAAGCAATCATACTATTTTCAGACCGTTGGTCTCCAAGTAGTTCATTCTTTCACAAGGACAAGCCCAGTTTTAATTTGAACAAAGCATACTATAGCAAGGGATTCCAATAAACTATAGCGAGGAATTATTTTCCAAAGAGGAATTATTCATAACAAAGCATACTATAGCGAGGGATTCCAATATACTACCCCTCCTACACTCCTTTATATACTCCAAAATCATGCTAGTAATCTCACGAGTCTCTAATATGAACATTGGAATGGCTTGCATTAGAGCAATTGCAATTTTATTAAATCATTGATATATTGAAAAAATTAATAAAATTAACCCAATTATAGAAACATTTGTTAAGAGTAGAATTAAGATGTAATGTGGATACTTAGAAAAAGAATGAATGGAGATTAAGTAGTCATAAAATAGAAATGTAGATGAGAAAGCTTGAAGCTCCATTGAGGACATGGAAAACTTATAATGTGAAATTATCCTTTGTATACGATAACTAGAACAATAGATTTAGTTAAGAAGCATAGTAAATAGCTAAAGATAAGATATAGTGATTAATTAAGGATCAATTAGTTTTGATATTTGCTTGCATTTTATCTTTCTTCTTAAATTTAATTTATTATTATTTTCATAAAAAAGCTAGAAGTTGAGAAACAAAAGTTAACAAATGTTAACAAAGCTAATCATATTGCCTTGAGAATCCACACAATGTAGCTGACATTATTCACGTGCATATGTATATCAAAATCATTCCAGTGTGGATAGCAAAGTAATAAATGAAAATAATGTTAGATAAGAGAAGTCTTGTTGAGAGATCAAAATAATAAATTAATAAGAAGAATAAAAATTCAAACATCTTTAGACTATTTAGAACTTACAATTAAGTCGTGCATGATGTAATTTTCAATTTCAACATTGAGCATAAGGACCTTTCTATTGTCATCATTTAAAATAAAATGATTCTCTTTGCAATAGTGCTCAAATTCAATATTTATTTCCTCAAATAATTTATAAAATTTGTGTGTGATCTTGTTCATCATTACCCAAAAATTGAAGAAATTAGATAATGTAATTAGTTTAATAAGTGTTTTCTTCTATTGGCTTGTAGGAGAATTTTTGACATGAAAAGTTGCTAACCTAGTAGCTTGCATCACAATTTGACCTATTTTAGTGTTGTAGACATGCCAGTGATGACACATTGTATTCTTTCCATTAAAGCTAAGCCAAGTATTTACTTCAAGAGTGTCTCCCCTTCACATAAACAAAAACAATATTTCTATCACTTGAACAACTTGGAGTTACTAAGCATTCTATCATAAAGTAACAAAATGATTTGTAGAGATAAACTTCCAGAAAATAATGTTGGGGATATGAAACCCAAAAGGATTAATATTATTTTTAAATACCAAGATCTAGCAAAATACTTTCTATGGAGCATTCATGATGGCAATGTACAAGTTTGTTCAAATATGCAAAGTGAAACTTAACATAGTTTGCTTGGCAATGCAAATAAAATATCAAATAAAAAACTTAAGGAAAAAAATTTACAAAAGCATATAATTACCAAAGGAAGAAAGAAAGAGTTTACCATAAAAGATAATGTTCCACTTGAACATGCATTTTAATTAACACCCATATGAAGTTTCTCTTCTTTGCTTCAGGAGTTGAATCAACTGAGTCATTCATAAGACCAATGACTTTCAAATGATTAATACATGTCTCTTGCATGTCCACATTAGAGTCAAAAATCCAAGATGCTAAGAGTCATTATTAAAATTTTTAAGATGTTGGATTTTAGTACCTGTAAATAAGTCATTAATGCCACAAAGGAAACTTTTTTATCTGATTGAATCTCATATGATCTGATATAAAATCTTTGTTGGTAAACATGATCAATTATTTGGCCAAGACTATTTCACTTAGTGAACATGTTAGGCTTCATTGGTTTCCAAACATGTAGGTTCCATCATTTCTTAGCTGCTAAGTTTATTTTAATTGTAGTGGCAAGGAGGCGGCAAGAATAAGCAAAGTTGAAAAATGCCTTTGTTGATATGAAAGGAGCAATCTTCCCAACCTTTGTTTCCTTAGTCTTAAAACTAGAAGCTGTAATAATGGCTTTCCTGGCATATCCAATGACTTTATAAGTTTTAACAAAACATCTAAATTTAGCTCGAACTCCAGACACATCCAAATAGCCAATTTTGCTCGATGAAATAAATAATGATTTAGAGGAGATAGTTGAAGAAGATGCTGAAGGTTACGAGCATGATATGAATGAGAGAAAGGTTGAGATAGAAGTTGTAGTCATAGTTGTGTCAACTTGCACCTCGAAGCAACTGTAATTGTTAATAAAGGTTTATGAATGAGCTTATGCATGTAGAATCCATGAAATGTTAATATGGAGTTTGAGTTTCAAATGCGAAAATTTTATGGCATCCAATCTAGCAAAATTTAGATGCTTATAGATTAACTTGCTTTATCTCTCAAGCATGTCATTTCTATCAAATGAAATATTTAACTCTAAAAACTCATATACCTATTAGGACATTGTATATTGAACACAACATATTTGAATGGTTTTAGATGAAAAATATATTTGATAAAGTGGTTTTTTTTACTTATTTTGAGTATGATATTGAAATCATATTTTTTAAGGCCTTTTGAAAGAATTAATAGAATTTAAAGTCCATAAAAATGTTTATTGCATCCAACCCAAAAATTAAATCTAATGAACTCATCACTTTTTAAAATATGCTTACTAACTTGGTTAAATGAATCAGTCTCTAATTTTGATTAAAAATAAGGCAATACTAGCATATACATCAAATTGAGATGAAATTACGAGGACAATAATCATTGTAACATGCACAACACTTCAAACTAAATTGTTAACTACATGGATAAAATGCAGATAGTTTCTTTCTCACGTACGGGCGTGTATAACAACTAATGTAGATTTGGCTGGCCTAACCTTTGGTAATCGTCATCATAATTAAACAACTACAAATAATTTGAAATTTAGATATATTTAAGGATTATTTTCCGTGTTATTTTTCACTTACTTAAAGGCCAATTTAATTTAAAGAATTATAAAAATTGAAATCTTCTTATTACCACATAACCCAAGAGGCGTTTCTAGATCACTTTTGTTTTTTTTTTCTTTTTTACTTTTATTTTTATTTTATTATTTTGATATTTTGAATTTAAATAAAACATAATTGATAGTGATACAATAATAATAATATCAAGTCTTTATTCCACAACATATGGTCGGCTACACAAACTTTTGTCTCCATTGTCCCATAGTGATAGTTGTTTATTAAAAGATTCAAAATCTCCAAAAATTATTTTAATTTTTTTAAGAACAATATGCTTTGTTCACATAAATAATAATATTTTAAAATACATAAAGCAATTTTTTTAAAAAAATAATATAAAATAAAACATAAAAAAAACATAAGAAATTTGACCTCAAACATGCCTTAAGCTTTTCAACTAATAACTCTAAATAGCGATAAGAACCCCTAACCAATGAAGAAAAAAGTAAACCAATCAAAGTGAAGATTTGTTATTAAAATAAAATTTAAAAAATACATCCAATAAATATTTAAAAACAATATAAAAATAAAAATGTAAACACAAAAAAATTGATCACAAACAACATGGCAATTTGGGATTTTCTTTTGTTTAACATAGTTTGTATTTTATTTCTGTGGATTGCTTATGCTTTGATTTGAATTAAAATATAGTTGGTTGTGATAATTATTTTTAAAATATTCAAAGTGTTCAAAAAGTTATTTTAATCATTTTAAAGATAATTTAATTAATAAACTGCTTACTTTCCGAGCAGGCACTTGAGAAAGACTGAAGTCTGAAGGCACTCGTACACCGATTTATATACACTTCAAATTTTGAGAAATGAGAGTGGATTATTCAATATTCTAACTAAAAATTAGGTTCACGTCATCCAACATTTATTATCTATTACATCATATTTAATATCAATCTAAAAAAATTAAAAATGCATATTCTTATGTATCTCACAATTAAAATGTTAAGAATTTAACGAAAGAAAAAAATTATATTATAATTTCATTTTGTGCCTTAAAATTTTTATATTATTATAAACAAGAATAATTGAGTTTTAGGATGCAATTTGTGTTCATTTCAAATAAGAAAATATACTATATGGACATAGTAAATTCTTACACAAAATGCAATCATGTACAATCAGATCACCTTTGGATTGGGTTCAAAATGAAGGTTAGCACATTCAACAAGGTTCAAGATGAAGGTCACAATTTATTTACAATATTATAAAAATATCCGGTTTAAAGCTTAGCCAATCTACATCATGAAACGATATACATGGTTGTATAACGAACCACACGACTTACCGAGTTATTTCCTTATATTGTCTTAATTGTACCCACGACTATGTAATACCCAAGGGTTGGCCCAAACCTACACGTGTTAAAAGAATTTTTTCTAGGACTTTGGTTCATAATACAAACTCAGAGTTTTTTATTTTCTTTATTTTATTTTCCTTTATGTCAATGTGTTCTTTTTTCCTTTCTCTCATAGCTCCTTGCTAAGTGGTGTGAGATCACAAATAATTCAAGATTTATTATCATTTAAAGTATGATGATTGTCGATCATGCCACAAACTAGAAAGTGTGCTCATCAAGAAGAAGCCAATGATGCTACAGTAATTTCCATCAATATGGAGTGCACGAGAGATTTTGTCTTGCATTAGATGCATGAGTTGTGTTATTTTGGTATAGCACCCAAGAGGGGGTTGAATTGGGTTTTTAAAAAATTATTTTAGAAAACTTGATTTTAAACTTTTGTAGAAAACCTAAATCTTTAATGACAAACCTTAGAAGAATAAAATAATATACAAAAATAGAAAAGTAAAGTGCAGAAAATAAAGAGAGTGAACACAGAGATTTTACGTGGTTTAACCAAAGCCCAAAAACTGGCCTACGTCCACGCCTAGCCACCCAGGCTAGGAATTCACTAAATCAAAGTTAAGATTACAACAAATCTCCCGCACTCTCCTTTACGGGCAAGTACAACCCAAGACCATACTCCTTAATGGATAAGTACAACCAAACCATGTACTTTCCTTAACGGGCAAATACAACCCAACAAGAAAATAAGAAAGAAGAATATGAAAGTATTTTACTCTCATAACCCAACTACAATAATATTAAGGCAAGTGAAAATAAAAGTAAGTAAGAGAGCTCACTTTAGTTTGTATTTAAAATTGAATGCAATGATAAAACATGAAAGATGTATAAGATGCAAGTGAATATTTAAAATGTTTGAAAATTATATAAGACCTTGAAATCATCATGATTTAGTTAATGATCTAAAGTGTGGCACAATAATAAATTGAAAACTAAACTAATCAACTTTTATATGAAGGCTTAAGTTTTGAAAAGATAAAATGAATATGCAATATTAAAGCACATAAATTCAATTTAATTCTCTTTTTAAAGAACTCTCACATATGCAAAAGATGAGACAATTTAAAAGAAAGAACACTTGCTACCCATAAGATTTCTTTATGAAATAATCAACACAAAATTAATCTCACTTAAGGATATGTAAGGATAAAGAAGAGAAAAGATTTGCAAGAACAAAGCTTTAACTAAACACAATCAAGGCTTTCAGTTCACTTGAAAAAGGTGTAGAAATAGATGAGATAAGCACAAAAATAAATTCACAAATACCAAAGAATGTTAAGCCAAGAAAGAGATCAAGGTCTCATACAAGAATAACAACAAAAATAAAATTAAATGAACCTTGAATATCTCTTGGCCAAGATGGATTTCCAGCAATCCTCCAACTTCTTTTGTTCAATATTCAAAGCAATCACTTGTATGTTGGAAGATAGAAAAATGATGAAGTGATTAGCACTTGATTCACAGAGAAAGATCTGCAAGAATTTGGTTAAGAGAGAAAAGTCCAAGAGAGAATAAGCTAGTCTTAAGAGCATTATATATAAGAAAAGGAATCAAGACGGTCAGCCAAGAAAGAGGGGAAATATTTTGGGAATTAATTTAACTTAAGCCAATCAAAATCTTAGCCAAGACAAAGAAGAGGGTAATACTATTTAGTAAAAAAAATTTGATTTGAATTAATCAAATTGAATTTCAATTTACATGATAGGGAGTACGTCCAATACAAGGTAGAGGGAAAATACAAATGGTAAGAGATTCAATTTGAATTAATCAAATTAATTAGATTTTTCCCGATGGAAATTTGGCCACGGAAACTTGGAGGGAAAATTTATAAATAGACTAAATTTGAATCAATTCATCTCATGACAAGATCTCCAAATTAATTTGAAGGCTAATAAGCATGTGGGTTAGCCAAGAGAGAGAGAAGATTAGGTGAATTTGAATTATTAGCAAACAAAGCATACCACCATTAATTTGCTAAGTAACAAGGGCAATAATTCAATTTTGATTAATTAAATTAAGTAGTAGATAGGGTTGGCTAAAGGAAGTTTCCATGATGGGATTCAATTAGTATTCAATGCAATATAATAAAATATTCAATCGATTTATCTTGATTGAATGAAAGAGGAAAATATATGATTCTAGAACATTTTAAATTAAATCCAAATGAATTATTAAAATTCAACTAAGCTCCATTCCAAAAATACAGTAAATTTATTTTATTGTACTTAATTCAAATTAAATAATGATGAATCAGATCTTAGGAGAATTCAAATCAATATTCATTATGTGATTAATTTGAATTTAATTAAGGGTATGGCGGCCATGGGAAGTTTTCAAAAATAAAATTTATATAAAAGGAAAGAGGATAATTTCATGGTTTATTTTAATTGAATTTAAATTAACTAAAGTAAATTAAAATTAGTTTAAATTAATTAAAGTAAATTCAAATTAATTTAAATTATATCAATTAGAGTAGCATATTATCACCCACAAACATTCCATAAGAAGCTAAGTTCAAATTAGCACATGTAAACAAAGAATATTCAATTTGTCAAAATATTTCAAATTAAATATTCAAATAAATGAATATTTTAATTTAGAAAGAGATGGAATAATTATAGAAATAATTTGAATAGCTCTCACACAATATATTTTCCAAATAATCATTAAAAAATTGCCCAAAAAGGTTTAGGATGATAGATAGGATATGAGAGAGAAAAAAAGGATAATAGGAGAGAGAAAAATAATAACTTGAATAATTTTTGAATATTTTAGATTCATGCAATGAATGAATGGATAATGAATATAACTAAGCATGAGAATAATTGAAGGAAATGTGAGCTTAATTTATCTTGCATGGAAACATAATAAATGGGGCAAATTTTATGCATTTAGTTCACATTATTCAAAATGAATAATTTGAAGAATAATTTTAAATATAAAATGTAGAATTTATGAATAATTCTAAAATAAAGTATTTTAAAATTTCTAAAAGATTTATTTTATTTTAGTGAACTTTTTGTTTGCCTTAATATAGTTAATCCTAGAAAAACGCTCACCCAATTTAAGTCCAATAGCTTTAGCATTCTAAATTGACTAAAGAATGTGGAGTTGAAGAATTTTCTTGCAACCTTGAATTTAACTTGATTAGTAGCATTTAAATATGTGTTTGTTATCTTTAAAATCGATCTCATAAGTGGTGGGGCTCATGAAGTCAACAAGTTGCATAAGCATATGCTCATGAAGATCAAAGAAGAATTAGAGCATGTGCCGAGGGTTACACCAAGGTATAGATGCCATCTGATTTGTCTGAATCAGTGATCAAAATATAATATTAACCAATAATAAGAGCTAGGAGAACTTTACCCTCTAAAAAAGTAGAGGAAGATGATGATACCTATCACCATGATGGTGAAGGTTCTTCATCGTCCTATCATGGGGTGGATAGAAAAGATGACAACAATAATAACAACAACAACAAGCCTTTATCCCACTATGTGGGGTCAGCTATATGAATCCTTCTTCTCCATTATGTCTTATTATGTGTCAAATTTACATTTAATTCTAATAAACTAAAGTCATTTTTTATACATCTTAACCAAGTCTTATTAGCTCTACCACTACCTTTCTTAATATAAGGAAAATCTAATACATCTACTCTCCTAACTGGGTCATCGGACGACCAGTGCTTTATGTGTCCAAATCATCTAAGGCAACTATCTCTAATCTTATATGCCACTAGAGCTACTCTAACATTTTCCTGGACATACTTATTTTACATTTTATCTCTAAGATTAAAGCCACTCATCCACCTGAGCATCCTCATCTCTACAACACTTAACTTAGTCTTATGCTTCTCTTTTATTGGCCAACATTATGCACCATAAATCATTGTAGGTCTTAGCACCATCTTATAAAATTTTCCCTTAAGTCTAAGTGGTACTTATCTATCACACAATAGACCAGATGCATTCCTCCACTTCAACCATCCAACATGAATTCTACTAATAAAATCTTCATCTATTTCACCATCATTTTGAACAAAAGAGTCTATATATCTAAATCCTCACTCTTTTTAATGACTTGGTCAGCTAATATTACAACACCACCACTAGAACTTCTACAACTAAAATTACACTCCATATATTCAATTTTAGATCTACTAAAAAAATTCTTTTGACTTTAAGGTTGACCTCCATAATTCAAGTTTCTCTTAGACTCCCACGCTAGTCTTATCAACAAAAAGAATGTCATCAGCAATACAACAAGGTACATCTTTTTGTAAATGCCCAGTAAGAACTTCCATAACTAAAGTAAAAAGATAAAAGCATAAAGTTGATCCTTGATGTAATCCAACTGAAATATTAAAATATTTTTTTTATTCTTCCTTGTGTTTGGACACAAGTAACAACTCTCATATAAATATCCTTAATGACTTGGATATAACCAATATTAACTCCTTTCTTTTCTAGAACTCTCCAAAGAACATCTCTTGCAACTTTATCATAAGCTTTCTCTAAATCAACTAATATCATATGTAGACCCTCCTTACTTTCTCTATACTTCTCCATCAAATATCTCAACAAATGTATAGCATCCATAGTAGATCTGCTTAGCATTAAACCAAATTGATTTTGAGAAACTTTTGTATCACATCATAACCTATGCTCAATTACTCTCTCCCATAATTTTAATGTATGAAACATTAACATAATTCCTCTAAGATTTTCACACTATTGTGCATCACCTTTATTTTTAAATATAGGAACCAACAAACTCTTTCTCCACTCGTCTAACATCTTTTTGGTCTTTAAAATAACAACAATAAGAATTGTAAGCCAAGAAATTTCTTAATCTCCAAAACATTTCCACACTTCTATTGGAATATTATCAGGTCTTACTATTTTTCCACACTTCATTTTCTTTGAAGATATTCCAACTTCAGATTTATTAATACGATGATAAAAATAGAATTATTTATTTTTATTTAGGGTATTAAGGTTACTAAAATCAATCATATTTTCAGATCCTTCATTGAAAAGTTTATGAAAATAACTCATCCACCTATTTTCAATATCCTTTTCTAAGAAAAGTACTTTATGATTTTCATCATTAAAACACCTCACTTGAACTAGAGATTTATTTCTCTTACCTCTTTGCTTGGCCACCTTATACATACTTCTTTCACCTTCTTTAGTATCCAATCTATTATATAAATCACTAAAAGCTAATTTTTTTTTTTGCATCATATATTACTTTCTTAGAATCTTTATGGGTCACTTTTCATATTTCCCAATTCTCCCAATTTTTACATCTAAATAAAGTTTTATAACAATGTTTTTTATTTTTTTAACCTTTCTTCCACATTTTGACTCTACCACCAACTATTTTTTTATAAAAGAAGCTTTTCCTATTGATTCAACAAGCATATTTTTTGCCACTTGGTTAAGTTTACTTGCTACTTTTTCTCACATAACATTAGCTTCCTTATGAACTTCCCAAATTCTAAGCTCTTGTAGCTTGCTCTTAAATATATTTTTATTAGTGTTCTTTAAGTTCCTATCATATGATTTATTTAAACATCTAATCCTAAAGAATAGTAATTTGATTTATTTTTCATCTTCCAATTCTTCATCCAAAAATCAAAAACTAATAGTCAATGTTTGATATTTAAACTTTCACTCGAAATGACCTTATAATCTTTACAATCTGAATGGTCTACTTTTCTTATAAAAAATAATCAATCTATTTTTTTACTTGATCCATCTATATAAGTAATAATATGATCATCACTTTTCTTAAATAAAGTATTAGGAAATATAAAATTATATGTTAAAGCAAAATCTAATATAGTTATACCATCTTCAGTAGTCACTCTAAATCCATAGCTATGATGAATATTTTTAAAATTTTCTACCACTCTACCAACATGTCCATTTAAATCTCCTCTTATAAATGCCTTTTCTTCAAGAGGTATCTTTTGTATTAATCCCTCCATGTCATTTCAAAATTTTTATTTTGATCTTACATCCAAGACTACTTGAGGAGTATAAATGCTTATAACATTGATAATCTTAGTATCAACAATAATCTTTAATGGTATAATTCTATCTCCAATCTTATTAATATTTATTACATTATCCTTTAAAATTTTATCTATAATCACACCTACACCATTTTTAATACAACTTCTATTTGAATACTAAAGTTTAAAACCCAAACTATCAATCTCTTTGGCCTTCTCTCCATCCTATTTAGTTTTTTGAATTCATAAAATATTTATTTTTCTATGAACCATAGTATCCATTAATTCCATTAATTTACATGTAAGAGTACCTATATTCCAAGTTTTTAATATAATTCTAGTTTCATAGATTAACTTCTTCGCATGCATTCATCCATAATGTGGAAACTCTTACTTATTTAACACTACACCAAGGCACTGATGCAGTGACCCTTGCACACTTTTAACTGTATTCAAGCCATACAGCGTGTCGCTTCCAAGTGACACCTTAGCATTAACATAATATTTTAAAGGATTCATATCATGATTATTTTGATAAATTTTATGTTGTCTACCGTTTGCCTATCGTAATCCTTTACTTTCACATCTGGGACTTAGGACCTAACAAAGAAGAGATGAAGAAAGAAAAAAGAAGAAGAAAGATCATAAGTAACCACTGAATATTGCTATCCCTAGAGATCATGATGATTGAACTACCAAGAAAGTTTAAGATTCCATCTCTGGAGTCTTATATAAGATTGTCAAAACTTGCTAATCACATTGCAACTTTCTACTCTAATGTTTGCCTAGTTAGGATCAATGGCACTCTGAAGTGTCTTCACTTCTTTCTAACTATGAAGAAATTAGCCCTATGCTAGTTAAACAACATTCCAATGGGGATAATAACTAATTTTACTTATTTTAAGCACATATTTATTGCATTGTACACTAGTGCTCATAAGCCTCATAGGATTTTCACTGGCCTTATTATAAATTCTTCAAGAGCCCACCAAATATTTTAAAAGTTTTATTACTTAATTCTAATGGAACATATTGAAAAATAAAGATCTTGAGTCTACAATAAGATTTATTGCACTCATTCAAACCTACCATTATGGTTCTTTCTACTATGCATTATGTCAATAGCACTCAAAGAAGTCAGCCAACTTTTTGGTGATAGCCAATAATCATATAACAGTTGAAGAATACAATTCACTAACAAGTACAACTAGAGTGAAGAATAGGGAGCAACAACACTCTCAGGGAAAAAAAATTCAAATGATTTCTAAAAGGAGATGGAGGTTGCCCTAGTGGAATGTTAAAAGAGATTCTAATAATAGGAGCTAAGTTTGTCCCTTCAAAAGGAAAACTCAATTTGATGATTAAAGAAGAGATAAAAAAATGAAAAGGAGGTCACCACCTTCAACTTGTCATTTACATACTTTGAATCTAATCCAAGTCTCCATGACTAAAGTTATTGAAGCCATTCAGAACAAAAACTATTTTATGAATCTTTCACTGATGAAGGATAAAGGTCTCCTATGTGATCTAAAGAAATATTATGTTTGTCATAAAGATCATGACAAAAACATGAAGGGGTGTATTCATCTATGAAATTGTTGATGAATTTATCAAGGTTGGGAAATTGGAGGAGTTTCTAGTCTTAGAATGAACACCAAAAGGCAAGGAAAACTGTCGAGGAGATAAATAATGATCCTATGACACGAAAAACCATTTACATCATAGGTGTAGTTCCTTCCATCTTCAGAGATGAAGGTCCATAAGCTTCTTATCGATTTAGCCTCAAATGGCTTAAGTTGGGAGAGATTAAATTGGTGAACTCCTCAAAGCCCATAATAAATAGCCAATTTCCCATCATCTTCATGGATGATGACTTGCCCACCAAAGAGAATCTTTACAATGATTTAATCATGGTCAACTAATAGAACATAATCTGTAAATTTTGTAGCATTTTTACAAATAATGGAAAGTTAGTGACTGGAGAACTCTCATCTAGTTCCCACCTCAGGACTGATCTATAATTTCTGTAGAGAGTAAAAAGAAATATGTGATTTTATCTCCTTGCTAGTGAGTTGGAGAGAAAAAATAAAATAATCTAATACAATGCCATATTTCATTATTGTAGATGTTCTAGTTAATTATAATGTCATTTTGGTCATCCTTTGCTAAACACTTTTAAAGCAGTCATACCAACTTAACCAATTACTGTTAAGTTCTTAGGAGGAGGGAAAGTTATAATAATTCATGGTGACTTATTGTAATTAACGATCTGTTATTTCAATGTCATAAGTAATGTCTAAGAAGAGATGACATAATTTAACATGAGAAAGGAAAGTAGCCCTTAGGCCATCAAAATAATAAAAGAGGTCACCATTGAAGATACTAAAGTATTTAGCGCCTTCAAGGTTAGTACTACCATAAGCATTTATCCAAAGATAAGCCAATCAAGCAAAAGATGCAGTTAGTGGTGACTACTCTTATCAAGCCTATAAAATTAAAGTAAAGATGCTGCTTGATGTAGGATTCATATGAGAGGTGCAAAACCTAGATTAGCTCACTAATGTTGTCATGGTATAGAAGTCCAATGGTAAATAGAGGATGTGCATCAAATTCACAAAGATGAACTCCACGTGCTTAAGGACAGTTATATATTGCCTCGCATTAACGTGCTCATGGATTCAACTATTAGATTCTTGGTGATGAGACTTTTGGATGCTTTCTCAGGCTATCACTAGATAAAAGCTCATCCAATATATAATGAAAATATTTTCATTTAGAACTAACTAGTAATGGCACGTATTATTACAATCTAACTCCTTTGGAGCTTAAAAATGCAAGTGTTACTTATCATGGTCTTATGAATGCAATTTTTTCAAATAAAAAAAAAAGAAATATTAATGTTTATATTGATGATTTATAAATTAAAAGTAGGTTGCTAAAGGAGCATTTTAAAGAATTATAGGAGACCTTCAACACTTTATGCAGACTCAACATGAAGCTTAATCCGCTCAAATACACATTTGAAGATGGATATTTTTAACCTCTGATGGAATCAAAGTCAATCCTAAAATGGTTAAAACTATTTTAGAAGTGCCACCTCAAAATAATATTAAAGAAATTCAAATACTGACAAGGCAAGTTGCTAGCCTCAAATTATCTATTTCTAAATATGGAGATCGATATTCAACTTTCTTTAAGATCTCAAGAGCTCAAAATAATTCACCTGGACATAAGAATCTGAATAGGCTTTTATTTTATTGTAGAAGTTGTTGGCATCTCCACCTCTATTATAAAGCCCTCACCTTATCGAAGAACTATATATGTACCTGAGGTAGGCTAAATCTTAAGGTGAAAAGAAAAGAAAAGAAAAGAAAAAATAATTCATATTTATAATTTAAGTAAAATTTTGATGAGAGCATAACTTAGGTATCCAATTTTGAAGAAACTTGTATTTGAGTTAATTATTTTGTAAACAAGATTTAACTATATTTTCAAACTCATTCTATATAATTCATCATGGATCATCCACTAAAGTCTATTCTTTTTGAGCCTAACCATTTAGAGAGATTGCTGAAATGGACTATCAAACTCAACGAGTTCAATATTTCTATCATGCATAAAACTGTTATCAAAGAGTAGGTTCTAGATGATTTCATCGGTGATTTCTTTGAATCTATTAACATTAGAAGTGATGAGATTTCTAAGAAGAGTTATAAATTCTATTGGTGCATAGAGCATCCTGTATTTAAGGAGTTGAGATCATGATGATACTTTATAGTCCAATTAGAATTTTGAGTCATTCCATTCAAATATGCATTAGAATTACAAATAACCAGGAAGAGTATGATTCTCTTATTATAAGTCTGAGATCTATGGAAGTACTGGGAATATGGTATCTACTCATTAGCTTATGGTAAATCAAGTGAATGCCAATTTAAAGTATGGGAAGAAAGCTTGTAAAGATATATGTACATAGTCAAGTAAAAAATTATGAAGTTTGAGTATTTAAAAATTAAACATATTCACAAAAATGAAAATCAATTAATTGATCAATTTTCTAAGTTGCGTAAAATTGATGGGAGACCTATTCAAAAGTTGACTTGCGTGAGTTGAGTAGACCATTAAATTTAATATGTTAGAACTAGAATCATGCCTTTTGATGTCATAGATCCTTTTAAATTTAAAATCATGTAGGTACAATACTTACTCATCAATGAGGAGTTATTTTAAAGATTGTTGTTATCAATATATCTTTGTTGTTCAAAAGAAGATCAAGTTGAAAAGTCATGAAGGAAATTTATTCTAGAGAATGTTGTTGTTTTTCAAGATGATAAATTGGGTCTTAAGAATATTTTTGGCTCACATTATGTAAAGATGCAAAACAATTCTATCAATAATTTGCTCCATTAAGACTATAGTCAACTCACAACCTTTAGCCTATCTCAAACCAGTGGCCTTTTGTTATATGAGGCATGAATCTTCTTAGTCCATTTTAACCATCAAAAGGTCTAAGAAAGTACATCCTGGTGATGATTTACTTTGTCACTAAATGTATATAAGCAAAATCATTGGCCAAATTCACTATTGAAGTTGTTTGCTACTTCATTTAGTCAAATATTACTTATGGGTATGGGTTACCAATGATTATTATCAATAACAATGGTACTATTTATAGACCAAAAAGAATAGGTCTTCTATCAAAGCTATGAAATTTGGCTAAAGTCCAATACAATCTACCATCCAAAGACTGACAGACAGGTAGAAGTAGCAAATAAGTTGATCATAAATCTTTTTAAGAAGAAAGTTGAAGGCGAAAAAAACATACGGGCTAAAGTACTTTCATCAAGCTTATGGGCTTTAAGAACTATTCCATCAACTAAAATTAGCCAATCACCATTTATCTTTTTCATGGAGCTGAAGTAGTATTGCCATTATAGTATAATTTTTATACTCAGAGAGTTGTAGCTCATTCAAAATATAAAGAATCTAATCTCAATGAATGGAACTGAACTCAAAGAATGAAAGGAATCAAATGATAAAGAAATGCAGACAATTTGTGATGCACTTGAAATGTCATGGATCACATTTTTTGTACAAGTATTATCTTCTTTTTGTGATACACAATTTGTGATGCACTTGAAGTGTCATGGATCACATAGTATTGCCATATACAAATTTTTTGTACAAGTATTATCTTCTTTATCATATATAAAAAAAATTTCCTTCAATTTGAAGCATCTTCCATAGGGGGCGCACCTTCACCATCAGCAACTTCTAAAACTCTTATTATTTTTAGCATCACATCAAACTTTATTCTTTAAGATGGTTGCTCTTCACTTTTAAAGATATTGCAACCTCCTTTTCTCTACTAACATAGATTCAATCTTGTCGAGTTGATGGTATAGTGGCACAAGGTAAAGTTTGTTTTGTCCATATTATTTTACTAACATTCTTCATTTGCAAAAAAATTATGGAATAAATAATGGAGATATAATAGGGTATACCTACTCTTGATAATAAAGAATTACAAGTAGATGACCCTATCACAACCTTTTGTGGCAAGGTGAGTTATTAAAAAAATAAAAAGGTTAAATAAATTATAATAATTTGAAAGAGTTAATGACTTTAATAAAAGTGCAGAAGAATTGGGATGACCTTGTCAACTTGTGGAGCGAGGCACTTTTTTTATGTACTATTATTCCCTTGGTAAAATCACATTTTAATTCAAGATTAAAACATCAATCCCTTCCCAAGAATGAGAGTGAGCTCTTTTACAAAAAGTTTAGAGCCACTTTTTTCACAACTTCAAAGAAATTATGAAAATGCATGTTAGGTTCTTCTATAAGTAAATGCCCATACTGAGAATATCCACCATATAAATTATTGAAGGTTTTAACTCAATGTATTAGCATGAATGGTTGGTCCAGAAAAATTTTGGTGTTCTCCATCTACCAGAGGTGTTTCATAATCCCTAAGTGGTTGAGGGTGTTCTACTTCTCCTAGTCAATTGGCCATTTGCAAGTTCATAAGTTGATTTCTCCTCTCCTTTCTATGTTTTTGTAGAAATTTTTAATTTTTAGGTTTAATGACAAGATTTCTAGCATTTTATCACTTTGTATGCAATGTCTAAGAATTCCCTTTCCTTGAAAAAAATCAAACTAACAAGTGAAACAACAAACAAGTAATTTCAGCTACTTAATAATGGGTAATTGCAAGTTTATTGAACACTTAGGAACAGTTTGGGATCACTTTTATTTTTTATTTTTTATTTTGTATATTTATTTTATTTATATTTTATTAAAAATAATTTTTGTTTGATTATACTTATTATTTTTAAAAATACTCAAAATATTTAAGAGCTATTTTGAGTATTTTTAAAAGCAATGTTATTTATTTTTGAAAACAAAAAATAAAAAATACATAAAAATACTCTAAACAAACATGTTTTCAAAAATAACATTAAAAAACATGAAACCCAAATTTCCCCTTAACATAAAGTAGCTGAATTAAATAAAAAATAGTTAGGCTAATATTAACTTAATGTAAATTAACACTTCAATCACTAACAATGGTGCAAAAAACTTGAACATCTTAAACATGGTGTTCGCAAGTGCATGTAGTTCATTTTATATAGAAATTAAATTAAATATTAATCTTATATTAAGATTAATTTTTATCAGACCAATTTAAGAGGCTAAATTTTATAAAAGACCTAATTATTATAAGCCTAATTTTAGATTTATACAAAAAAATGTATGTGTTTGTATTGACCTTGATTTGAAAAAAAGTACTTTGATGTAAATTATGATTGATAGTTTGTTCAAATTTGATGTTGGAATTATTAAAATGTGCAGCTGTCAATTGGAAGCATCAATATTATATTATCTATGTTTAGATCAATATAGCCAACTCACTTTCTTTAGTTAATTATATTCTTATAGTCAAATTAAACTTTAAAGTGATTGGGTTTAACAAGTTTTCCTTTATGATTGTGCATCCAAAATAGCACATGACTGTGCCTATTTAGTAAATATGATTGCTTTTCCTGCTATTTTACTAGGAATCTTTTGATACCACTAGATTATAATTCATTTTAACATCACAGTTGGTCAAATAGGCAAAAAATTACGTGCAAGAATATGTAAGATATTATTTTCTTTGAAGCATGAAGCAATTTTTTTTATAAAATCACGAACATCAACTTTGATACAAGATAATCAATTCAGAATTGTAAAAATCTAACAGAACTTTATGACTATAATGACTCATATTAGAAGACACAAAGAACATTTTTAAATACATAAACAAAACCATAAAAAATTAGAAGAAAAGAGAAGAGTCAATCAAGTAATTCTTCTAAGTGTACCTTTATGCCATCCTTCTACCTTTTGGTGGAATTGCATAGCAAATTCTTAGTTAGGTACTTCTTTTCTTAAGCCACTAATACGAGCAACACTCTTGCACACAACCCTTAAAAAAAATAAAGGATCACACTCACTGAACAGTTGGAGTTTCAATCTTTATGTGTTACTCACACACTCACACTCACACTTAGACTCCCCCACTTGCACTAGATATAGTGTTGTGATGCTGGTTGATCAATGCATTGGTGTTAACTCTTCTATGTAATGCTTCATTTTTTTCTCTAAGTCCATGGCATTGCAACACAATGATTCTAGAGTAGTCACACTGGTCATCTATTTTCTGGACATTTTTCTTATGGAAATGACACCACATCACTACCTTTTTTATCTTATTCTTCCAATTTTTTCATGTATGCATGCTGTGAAGCTACTGTTCTAGCACCTAGGTGCTAAGTTGCACTACGACATTGGTGATCCAGCTCCTTGGCATCGTCCTTTCTATTCTTTGATCCAAATTAGGTCAATTATAGTGTTGGGTGCTGCTTGTGTAGCACTTTAACACCAACTATGACTTTTGTCTTTTTATCACTTTCTTAGAATGTTTTTGAAACAACACCAAAATAAACTATAAATAACATATCTTAACACAACATAAGCATAAATACATATAAACATAATAAAATATAATATGAAAATAACACTTATCACCCATATAGAGCTTCATGTAAGTCATATATTATGTAATTCGTAGTCTAAACATTAAAATTAAGGGACTTTATATTACTATCATTTAAAATGGGATGTTTTACTTTGCAATAACGCTTCATTTGTACGTTTATTTTATCAAACAACTTACAAAGTATTCATGTAGTCATATTCATATTCACTATTGCTTGAATATGGATGAAATCAAAACTAGCATTATCAATTTAACACATGTAATACTTTATTGCCTTAAATATGTATCTTATACATGAACAAGCTACTAAACTAGTATCATACATCATAGTTTGACATTTTTTGAGGTTATGAACATTAGAGTGATGATGAATGGTATTTTTTTCTATGATAACTAATCCAATAATTTATTTGAAGGATGTCTCTCTTGCACAAAAACAAAAAAGTATATTTTTATCAATGAAAAAGTTGGAGATGCTAAGCTATCTATCTTAAAGCAATAAGTAACCTTTAGATATAAACATCTAGAAAGAGATGTTAGAGATATGAAACCATGAAGGATGAATGTTTTTTTTTTTTTTTTTGATTTTTGCAAACACCAAGGTCTAGAAACATAATTTCTATGGAGCATTCATGATAGCAATGAAATAATTTGTTTCAATATGCAAAGTAAAGCTTAATGTTTGCTTGGCAATGCAAGTGGCATTTCCAAAATAGTAACTTAAAAAAAATTTTAAAAGTATAGATATAAAAAAATTTAAAAAAGAATTTACCATAAAGGATGATATTCCAATAACAAGTACTCTCTAATAATGAAGATATATCTATTAGCTTAGAGTTATTTTTTTATCTTATTTTATTTCTAAGGAGAAAAAAATTTAAGTGCCAAACTAAGTATCAACATAAATCATGTCATAAACTATACGAGTAGTATATCATCAATAATAGCAGAACAATAAAGCAGGCTGAATCATCACGTAGAATAATCAAGAGTTCAAAATATCAAATAATTTGCTTAATTTGAAGAAAGAAAGATAAAAATGATTCATATTTCCCTATATCTATTTCTAAAGATGATCCCCTAGGCATAGTTACCAATAGTATCTTTTTATTTTATTATGAGGAAGAACGAATAGTGAGTAACCATAGCATTGCCATCTACTCCATAAGGGGAAGAAACATATTATATAGATTTTGAAGAAGAAGACTCATTTCTTTATCATTTAGAAGAAAGGAAGGAAAGAAAGGGGCGTAAACATATGGGAAATGATTTTACAAGAGATACAAATGTAAAAAAAATCAATAAAGTTCAAAATGTCAAGTCTTGATTCTTATAAGGGAAACATTTATCTTGTTAATCATGTTGCATACTTGAAATCTGTAGTCTCTCTACTTAACATCAATGAGACACTGATGTGTAAACATTTTTTTTATAACAATTAAGAAGTTAGTTCTTAATTTGTTTACTTGTCCACATTTGTGAGCTAAGTTCATTAAGATGAAATGAAAGGCATAACTCTAGAAGTTAATTTCAACAAATTTACAAAGATCAAGGAATCAGTGAAATCAATGAAGATGAGGATGATTCTTAAACAAAAGATGAATTATCAACTTAATGGGTAATTTCATAATAATTGAAGGTGAGATGATTGAAGAAAATAAAGATCACAACATTAATCATCGTCTTCTTATAGCAACTCTTCTAGGAGTCTCAATGGTTGAGATCATTGAAGACATTTAAAATAAATATTTCTTCATGATGTGTGCACTAAAGGACATTTTTAGATTCAAATAAGTACTATGCTTCTCACCATGATCATGAACATAATACTAAAGAGTGTCATCATCTAAATAGTTTAATAAAGGAGCTTATTAAAGCAAGAAAACTTGGGGAATTTGTGCTGACTGATGTAAGTTAAAAATGAACCTATCTTTGCATAAATAATTTATATTGCTAAGTTAGTACAAAAAAATCCCAAGGGAGGTAACTATGAAATTTCTCATCAATATTTCCTTACGAAACTCCAATCAAAAGATATAAATTTGGTGAGATTTTTATAAACAATCATTGTTGAAGTGCCACCTATCAAATTTATTAATGTAGATAAGCTAGTAAATGAAAATCCATATGATGATGCTATAATTATTATAGCTTTGAGAACATATTATCAAATTGATAATATTCTAATAGACATCAAGAGTTCAATAAATAGTATCATTTGAAGTGTACATAATAAAATGAACTTGGGAGCTTATCACCTTATACTAACTTTTTGTGCTCTATTAGATTTTTTTAAAAATGATAAAGCTAAAAGTGTACTCACTAATGTATGGTAAAAGAGAAAAATAATTCACTACTAACTTCATAGTGGTTAAAGCATTAAGATAATATAATGCAATATACAATCTACCTTGGGTGAATGCTTTTAGAGATATTATTATTACTTATGTCACGATGAACTTTCTGAGTGAAATTCAAGTAAAGAAACCAAAAGGTGATTTTCTATAATCAAGGCCTCTTATCTCAAAAGCCATTGGAATTGTAGATGAAGAAATTCTACAACTCAATGTCAAAGAAAAAAGCAACTACATAGATTATTTAATGATGGTTTGTGGCATTTTTCATGTGACTATGAATTTAAAAAGGTAGTGGAACTATCCATTAAGAAAGTTAAATTAATTTCACACCCATTAAAATATCTCCATGCATAATCATGTTTATTATCCATTTATTTTAAGCTTAAAATTAAACTATCCAAAAATTATTCAAAGTGGTATTTTTTTCTATCCTATTATTCTAGTTCTCTCTCTCCTATCCTATCTATCATCCTAAACCTACATTGGCCAAATTTTTTCATGGTTATTTGTCAAATAAATTATGTGAGAGCTAGTCTTATTTGAATCTTTAAATTCGAATTTGAATTCAAATTTAATACTCACTTACTTACATGTGAAAATTTGAACCTAGCTCTTTATGGAATGTTTGTGGCCGATCATATGTTTTAATTAAGAAAATTTAAATTAATTTGAAAAAATTTAAGTTCATTCAAATTTAATTAAATAATTCATGGAATTATCCTCTATCCCTTTTAAATTATTTATTTTGGAAATATCCATGATTAGCCATACCCTTAAATCAAATAAAAATTTCTCACATGATGTGATCAATTTAAAATCTTCTAAAATATGATCAATTATCATTTAATTTAGTTTGAGTGCATTAAAATAGATCGAATCTATTTTTGGAAACTAGCTTGGCCGAAATTCATTAATTCTCTTAGATTTAATTTAATATGCTTTAGAATCATATCTTTCCCTCTTTAATTCAATTAAGATTAATTGATTGAATATCTTGTGATATATTATTTTAAATCTTAATTGAATCCCTACTTGGAATCCTCTTTGAGTGACCCCATCATGTGAATAATTCAAAAAAAAAAAATTTAAAATAATGCTTTTTCATTTAGCTAATTAAATGGAGTCATGATATATATGCTAATTTCTCAAACTCTCCTTCTTTTTTCTCTCCCTTGGTCAACCCACATGATCATTAACTTCCTATTTACATTAGAGATCATGTCATGTGATGAATTGATTCAATTTAAATTTCTTTCCAAATTATTTTTCCCTCCATGGTGCATTCGCTAAATTCTTCATCCTGCAAAATTAAATTAAATTTGATTGATTCAAATTGAATCACTTACCAAATAGGATTTCTACCTTTTTTTTCCTTGGCCAAACTATTCATCATACAAACTTAAATTCAAATTGGCTGATTCGAATAAAACCATCTTTCCAAATAAAACTTCCCTCTTATTTACCTTATAGAATTCTCCCTAGTGTAAATTAAATTTTATTTTGATTGGATTAAGTTAAATTAATTATTAAAGTGCTTTCCCATCTATTATCCTCTCTTAGGCCAACCACTCTAGTTCCATATTCGATTTATAATAGTCCCAATTCAAGGTTAAACTCTCTTAGACATTTCTCCTCACTTGGTGAACTCTTGCAAAATATTTTCTTGGAGATTTCCCTTGGTGAATCAAGTGTTAACCTCTTTATTATTCTTCCTCTTCCCCCTAAAAGGGTTTGCCTTGAAGCTTGCACAAAAGGAGTTGGAGGATTGGTACAAAGCCCATTGGTTGAAAGCTTCTTAATGTTCCTTAATTTATTTTGTGGCTATTCTTATTATGTGACCTTGATCTCCTTCTTGGCTAAAGGTTTCTTATAGTTTGGTCAATTTTCTTTGTGCTTAACATATCTTTCCATCTTTTTTTCAAGTTGGCCAAAACCTTGGTTTTGTTTGGATAAATATTTGTGATTGTAATTTATTTTCTCATCTTTTATTCCTATATATCCTTAAGTGAGAGTAATTTTGTGTTGATTATTTCATATAGAATGCTTGTGAGTAGAAAGTTTTCTTACTTCTAAATTGTCTCATCTTTTGCATATGTCATAATTCTTTTGAAAGAGACTTTATGTGTGTTTTTGTGCTTTATCATTGCATATTAATTTGATCTCTCCAAAACTCAAGTCTCCATATAACAATTGAATGGTTTATCTTTCAAATCATTATTGTGCTATACTTTAAATCATCAACTAAATTATTTTGATTTCAAGCTCTTATATTTTCATCAAACATTTTAAACATTCACTTGCATAAACTACATCTTTCAAGTTTGTTCATTATTTTCAATTTTAAATATTAATTAAAGTGAGCCATCTTTCTCTCTTTTATTTTCACTTGCCTTAATATTATTTTAGTTGGGTTGTGAGAGCAAAATACTTTTGAATTGAGAGTTAGATGCTTTCATATTCTTCTTTCTTATTTTCTTGTTGGGTTGTACTTACCCATTAAAGAAGGTATGGTGTTGGGTTGTACTTGGCCATTAAAGAAACTACGGTGTTGGGTAGTACTTGCCCATGAAGGAGAGTATAGGAGATATGTTGTAATCTCAAATTTTTATTTAGTGAAATTCTAGCTTGGGTGGCTAGGCGTGGATGTAAGAGGGTTTTTGGGGTTTGGTCGAACCATGTAAAAATCTTTGTGTTCTCTTTCTTTATTTTTGTGCACTTTATTTTTCTACTATTGTTGATTATTATTGTAGTTCATTAAAGCCTAATATTGAAAGATTAACTTGTATTTAAATTATTAAAATTAAGTTTTCTGAAAGTATTTTTAAAACCAAATGTATGGTTTTGGGATAATTAAGAATATCATTTTAAAAAATAAGCTTTAGTTTGGGGTTAATAGCTAGAAATACTTGTTTATGTTTTGGTTAGGATTTGCTTATATAATTTAGAGTTGATAGTATGGTTTGGTGAATTTCAATGCTAACATGAGTATGAAATATGATTAGTTCCTAGTTTTGCTTTCTTTGGCCATGAGTTCTAGGTGGGCCTCATATGTGCATTTGAGGTTTACTATTATGATTAATTGACTTATACAAGAATATGCAATCGTACAAGTAGTAAATAATGAATAAGAGTATCATCCTGTAGAGATTGAACACAAAGTATTGAAACTGAGTCATTTAACTATTATGTAGATAATCAAAATAGAGTGACAATTAAAAAAATAAACTGATTATAAATATAGTAAAAAATAGAAATTGATTAAATAACAAAGGCTATGATTTGTTAAAAAAACAAATAAGATTAGAATGTAATGATTCAGTTTCACCTATGATAATTTAGTTGGATATTAATTTCTAATCAAATAGTTTATGACTCTACCAACATTCCACTCGAAAGCATAGGGGTCTCCATTTTCTCTATGCCACCTACCTACCTCTCAGTAATAGATTAAGTGAAAAAAAGTATCAATGCTCTTTAGATCCAATAATGGATATATAAGTTAGTTATCTATAATATATGGTCCATAAACTAATATTTTTTTAAGACAAAATTATATCTCCTAAACTTGTTATTGATTGCTTATCAATCAATAAATGTTAAAGCATATAATAAAATACAAGATAATTTTTAAAAAATAGAACTCAGAAACTATTATTAAACATCAAAACTAAATAAAATTATCATAGTTATATAAAATCTCTAGAAAAGTGATTAAGTAAAAGATAACATAATAAAAACTAAGCATTGGATTGATTACTATAAACTTTTATTGATAGGATAAGAAAAACTTAAAAGAGAAACTAGTGACTTGCTTTCAGAATCTTCATCTTCTTTTAACATCATTGTCCTCTTAACTATACTCTATTGGCTACAATTAAAGCCTCAAAAGAGCACTCCAAAAATTTAAGAAGATAATCACCAAAGGCTACCATTAAATAATTAAAAAGTTCTATAATCTATTCTATAGAAATTATTAAATAGGGCTACAATATGTGCTCTAAATATGGGATTATTTGATTTTAAAATTAGGTAAATGTTTGGTTTGGCATCTTATTGGTGCATAAACACCATGCTCTTTAACTTTCAATTATAATGCTACATGTTTTGAATGCCTTTCTACCAATAGTAGGTGCCTAATTCTCTATCCAATTGTTAAATTTGGTTGCTTTAGGTTCCTTGTGCCAAAATTAGGCACATGAGGCATCAAGGTGCATAAACCTAGATGGAAGGAGCTAGGACTAGGGCTTAAGTGCCCAAGATTTTGGTCTAGGCCTTTTTTGTTGGGTCTACCTTTAAGCTATTTTTGTTCACTATGAATATAAAGAAAATAATCTCTGGCTGATAAAATACATAATTTTCTTATATTAATATAATGTTTATCTTGATTTAATATGATCGAAAATACCCTCAAGTAGTCTAAAGAAATGCTAAATAATTCCTCTTACTATAGCTAAAGATAAAGATATCATTAAAATATATTTCTAAGAACTTTTCAATATAAAGCTTCAAGAACATGTTTATTAATCTTGCGAATGTGTTTGGTGCATTAGATAAAGTAAAGGAGATAAAGTAAAGGACATAACTACTTATTCATACAAATCATTTTGGATTTTAAAGGATGTCTTCCACTCATCCCATAGTTTATCTTGATTTGATAATATGCACTCTTAAGATTTGTTATGAATAGGTAATTATAATTTCTAATAAGATTAAACATTTAATTTAATTTGAAGATTGAAAATATATACTAAGTAGAGATCTTATTGACTACTCCACTATCAATACATATTCTTGCTGAGCCATCTTTTTTGGTGTCAATAGTGTTAGAACAACATTAGAACTTAAGCTATTTGAATGAATCATTTTCGTAGTAATTTATCTACTTGTCTCTTATGTTTAACATGTTCTATTGTTTCATTCTATAATGTGTAAAATTTATTAACTAAGAAACCATAATAAAATCTATAGCATAATGAATATCTTTCACGGGGTGGTCAACTATCGAGTAGGTCATCTAGTTGCATGTCTCTAAACATAGATATGAGGGGGGAACCAATGTTGAGAATATGATACTCAAATGGTTCCTCTACAACTTCCCTCACATAAAAAAGGTAGCATGAAGTGGGATAAAAAAACTCTATAAATATGATGTCGAAGCATGCTTCTTTACTCTAATATCTAAGGAAAAGTGTGAAGGAGACCTCTTTGTAGTAGGGGATGATAATACAATTTGCTAAAACCGTGCATTCTTCTTTTTGCTTGCCTTTAGTCAGATCATAGAATTAAGCTTTTGAGAATGAGTATGTGCTAATTTGTTTGTTAACTTTACTAGAAATAATTTTATGGTCTTTTCATTATGTTTAAAAACATAATTGTTCTCTAGATCATAATAAATCTCATTTAGATCATAAAGCTTAGGTATGACTAACAAGATATGTGGTATGTCCAAAAATAATACATCATATCAAATGTAGTGTTTATTACTATATATTTTAATAGAGAGAAGGCATCTTGATGTGATGGATAAGGAGATGTGATCCACTTAACTCACATGAAAAGGATGAAAATAGAGTTCTAGCTTAAGATCCTCCCTAGAAAGAGTGTGTTTAGAAATAACATTCATAGCACTACATCCATCTATCACAAACTTACACCTCTTCTCATTGTTAATCACATACATGTGAAAGATATTCCTTCTTCTCCAATCTTCATCTTTAGCTTTTCAAGATGCATTTAATAAAACTCACTTGATCTCCCACATGATCTAAGTCCTCATTTGAAAGAGGGGGTATCATCATGGATCTCCTCAATTACATCATCTAATCTTTCTTCTTCATCATCTTCCTCAAAATTTTCTAAGAACATGATCTTGGACTTACATTGACTTTTACATGTGTCCCTTCTTATGGCATCTATGGCACGCTACATCTTTAATTTTATGAGATGACATACTGGTATTTTTATTTGGTGGGGTATACAAGATAAAGATCCATCTCTATAGGAGACCTTTGGAAAAGATATGAGGATTCTTCTTAAATGGAATTTGGATCTAGAAGAAGAAGTTGATTTTTTTCAATTTCAAGAAGCAAAGCATAGTGAAAAGCATCCAAAAGTCTATACGAGTCTTATAACTTCATTTCATTCCTCATGTCAATCCTAAAAAAAATGATGAATTTATTAGCTAACAACCACTTCTGATCAAATAAATTGGTCTTAACTATTAAATCCTCAAATGTGTTCATATACCATACTGCTTGCTTAAAGGTCATCAACTTTTTATGCAAATTCCTTTCATGCCTCTAAAATTAGTATTTAGTCTTATGCATATTATTCATCTATGCACAAGTGAGAATGTGTCTACTTAGCCTCCTTTTTATAATAAAAAATATTATTTCAATAAATCTTTGCAAGTCTATATATATATATATATATATATATATATATATATATATATATATATATATTATATATATATATATATATATATATATATATATATATATATATATATATATTTGGCAAATGTAGTCCCTTGATAAACATCCTTCTGATACTAATCAACGAATTCATTCGTTTGGGTATATTAGTTTAAGAACTTATTAGGATCATGGACTCCATCATATGTAGGACAATCTACCTTAACTTTTTTTAATGAGCGCATCTTAAGTTTCATTTGGTGGTCATTTATAAGGGTATTTGTTATTGGCTATCTCTTAAGGTGTGTGTCTTCTCTATGATTTTCTTTAAGCTCTTCTCCTAATGAGTCAACCTTAACATGATTTTATAATAATAGGGTTTGTGTTATAATATTAATACAATAAAACTAGATGGCTTGGTATATCATTATGTTTTGAATTATATTTAACTTCTCCCTAGTTTATAAATCTAATTCTTCTATTCTCCTATTTAAATTATTAATTTGATCTTAGCTAACTAATTTAGGATTCATGTTGTCGCAACATAAGAATGCAATATGGCACTTGAATTTTTTCTTATGATTTTTAAATATGCAATGATGCTTGTTGATTTTTGATAAAATAAATGCAAAATACAAACAAAAATTAAGTCTTAAAGCCCTCACAAAATGTACACAACAACAAAAAATCAAACTAACGATAAATAATTAAACTATAACTTTAATAAAACCATATGTTTTTCTAATGTGAGTTCTCTATGTTAATATAAATCAATGAGAGGGTTTAATTGATTTAGTGGATCTATCTATCACTAATTTGATGTCATTCAAGTAAAATTTGGCTAGGATAGGCTTTCAAAAATTGGATATTTTAATTTCGGTTGAACCAACTAATGTCACTAGGACATCAACTCATAAAATTCCTTAAACGTGGAATTTATTGCTTGAATTTGCATTGAAAAATAAATTACCATATAAATATATTAGTAAGTCCAAGTCAATGAAGAACCATTTCAAAATTCAACTCAACCTATTGCAAGCACCTGGCCAAGCAATCCACTCCCATTGGTGATCACTTTCCAACTTAGTCCACCAAACCTAGTTTTAATACCAAATGTGATGTGGGCTAAGGTTGGGACACTTAAGATGACCAATTGGTAGATGGAGTATCTCCAGAAAATCTTATTAGAGTAGAAAGGCTTTTGATAGGGTTTAATTTAGAGTGGTGTTGAATATATGAAAGTATTTTGGGTTACCCAACACAAAATAAAAAGTTGATTCAATTTTGGGTACTCAAATTTAAACCACTGAAACTCCCCCTAAAATACCTCAAATCACATAAAATTAAATGAAATATGTATATATGTGTGTTTAATTATTAAATAAAAAATTTTAAAAAAATTCATTGGTTGTAACTATTTTTCTTATGAATTTATCGCAAGACTAGTTAAAGAAAAAACTATCAAGATGACGGATTTGATTCAAACTGAAGGTTAATTAAATTTTAAGAAAAATTATAATTAAGCAAGATTAATAATTTGAAGTTAAATTCAAGAGTGTTAAAAATATATTTGAATATTTTCACATAATTTTATCTCATTTAAGTACCCCAAACAAACACCCCAATTGAATTAGATCTTCTTTGCCCTAGGCTTAGTTGAACATTTCAAGAACTTAGAAATATTCTATTCAAAGATGGAAATTTATGGAAAAAGCTTTCCAACATAAAAGAAAACAAGAAAACCTTATAATAATAGTTTTATAATACATAAAATTAGGACTACTCATCAAAGTAGCCTTCTATGAAATATCACCAAATTCTTCTTTCTTATTATCTAGTCATCATCCCCAAACATTAGAAAATTCTCTTTACTTTTTTTGTTGTTGTTTAAAAAATCAATAAAACTTCATTTATGTGATAACTAAAACTTTTATATAAAACACACCAATTTAAACTCACAAAAGGATGGAAAGAAGACAGTAGGGTGAGGAGAGGGACAGCTAGTCTCTCTTAATCCACTAAATCATTAGTCCATCATTTAAATTTGTAATTATAATTAATTTAAATATCCATAATTATATTTAAGTTTTACAAACACTTAGTATGATACCATACAAGAAATTTATATATAGATTACAAGTGACAGTATAACAATTACATGATACTCTATAATATAAAGCACTCACACCACAAGCCTTCCATGGTCTTCATTATTTCAAGCTAAGTTCCTTCCTATTGCCTTCTTGTTTTTTAGAAAACCATCAACTTTTTGCTTTCAATTCATTTGATTCATCCATAGTGATTGGACTTCTTAGTGTTTGTGTTCTTTATAATACACTAATTTATCTTAATAAATAAAGATAACTTTAAATAAAAAATTATCAATTTCCTTATGCTCCTAGTCATTTCTCCTAGTTTTAATCAAAAGCTAATTCATGGAAAAAAATATATTGGATCAAAAAATATCACTTATACCTTTTATACATAAAAACCATAAAATATAATAGATGAAATATCTTAAACCTAAATGAAGCCATCATAGCACACCAAAATATAATATCATATATAAAAGAACATATGATATTGTAACATTTAAACATTGATGCTTTATCCTTAAAAAGCTAAAGGAAATGCAATGGCCACACATTGGTTAGCGACAAAAGAATATTTTTACGCTAATATAGTAAGACAACAAAGTGATGTAATATATTGCAAAGAAAATATAACAAAGAATCTTAAATTTTATTCACCCTCAAATCAACCTTGTCCAACATATAAAAAAGTTTATGCATCAAAATAACTACAAAATACTATGTTAAATAGTTAAAAGATGTTGAATTATCGTAGCATGAATGTATGTGTAAGAATTAGTATATCCTAGGGTTAACTCATATGACCTTAATGACTAACCAAATTTTGTCATTTAAAAGAGTATGACCATTCTAAGGCTTATCACTTTACTATCAATCATAGTAACATTAAGCAATTTGTACTTACTAAATGATCATACAAAATTTTATTATGATTAAAGATTTTGTTTACTTGATGAACTATCATTTAAAAATTATAGTTAATTAATTATAAATAGGATTTAGTCTTGTCTCTAGTGAGACATATTCTAACTTAGAGTTTTAACATCACTTTATATGCTTAAAAATGCATTAATATAAAAAGTATACTTGAAATCATCCATTACCTGAGAATCATATAGGTTTTGGACAAATGAAAAATAATCCTAGATATATATTGTGAATGGTAATACTAAATAAAAATTATCTACTCAAAAGGGAAGGAATGTAACCAAGTTTTGGTGTATACTTGAAGACAAAGGTGTCTAACCATAGGATATGAATAAACTACAAGATGACTTTGTCAAAATGGTACCATTTAGAGTAAAGTAATGAATTAACCAAATGTTGTATTGGTCAAACTCAAATTAAACTTAATCTAATCGACAATCATGATCATAAAAATTAGTAGTCCATGTTATTTATGACTCATAAGCAAGCGAACTAGGAGAATAATCCAAGTTCAGATAGCAAGAGCACAATGACATGCCTCAAGAACAAAAATTTTCTTCATGTAGGGCAAATGCACAAGGGATAGAACTTCCATTAAGTGACCAATGCTAAGAACCTCACCATAGATCCAACAACTTGCTTATATATAAGCAACTTTACATTCAGAGTGAATATCAAATGAACCATCATGTTGAAGATTGGGATCGAATGCTAAGCAGCTCATGTCAAGGCTGGCAACTTGCTTATACACAAGTTATACATTTAGAGCACACATTAGATGAACCATCACACCAAAGATCAGGATCCATTAGTCAAGAGAACTCATAACTCAACTATGTTGAACTTGTCTCCCATGAGTGAGTCATTTATCTTATTAATTCATCATTCTTCATGAATACTAACCATATGCAAAAGAGGGGGTTCTTTAAGATTGAAGGACTTATTCTTTTTTTTTTTTTGATAAAAACATTTTTTGGAAGAACCTTTGTCTTATTCTACTCAAATTATTCACTATAACACTTACGTGAAAGAAAAGATAGTTATTTATACTTAAATTTTTTAACATAGTTGAATCTTTCATATTCTGATATTTTTTCTACTATCCTATATTCCTTAACCCTGCTTTTCAAGCACCTAAGTAGATTTTACCTTTTTCATTGACAAAATGAAATCAACATCCTTCCAGGTGTAGTTAGCATGTTGGGGTTGATAATTAGAAGCTAGGTGCAAAGTGATGCAAACCACTCAACACAAGACAATCCAATCGGAATAGAGCCCAATACTCAACCATTTGTTACCTAACAAAACCTATTAAACATGGAGGATATAATCATTCACCTAGTGCAGGTGGCTGTAGAAATAAAAATAGTGCAGGACTAAAGGACATGAAAAATGATGGTTCCTTGGGATTGGTGACTCATCAAGATCACTAACAAAAGAGAGAGAGAGTTGTCTAGAATATTGAGTATCAAGGATGAGTCCTTTCAACAAGTGAAGGGGAGGACACCCGATGGGAATAGGTGAACCCAACTAAGGCTTTGTCCAAGGAAAACATAAAAGCTCACTTACCAACGCCCCCTCTCTGCATAAATTCAAGATTTCAAACTTGGAGTCATATAAGGGTCACACTAATCTCACTAATCATATAAACTATTTCAAGTCAATCATATAACTATTGGATTTAGATGGTGCAATGAGGTGTCTACTCTTCTTCACCATCTTTAAAGAGTTTGCCCTCAATTAGTACTCAAGGTTATAAGTTTGAATCATAACATCTTTTGATAGATTCAAGGGGATGTTCGCATTACATCTCACTAATGCTCAGAAATCTTTGAAGAGCTCACAGGCTCTACTGCAAATTAGATAAGAACTCAATCAGTTTCTAAGAAGATTCATCTTTCATTTTCAAAAGGAGATGTTATAAATTAAAGACATGGAGCTCATAGTTTCATAATCCATGCTCGCTCAGGGTCTTGAGAAAAGTCATTTCAAATATGCACTTAGACTAAAATAACCCAAAACTCTTACTAAACAATTAGAGCTAGAAAAAAACAACATAAACATAAAAGAATATAATTAGGTTGCCTAGCCATCCATGATTACTCATGGAGATGATTCTTTGAAATAGTCTCCCTTAGAATGACACTCTATAAAAAAATTCATAGTAAGAAGGTAGGATAGGGTAAGAAAGCTTGTTCGAAAAGAAGAAGCATCTTATAACTTAGACATTAGCCTACTTACCATTAGAAAGGTAAGTTCTTATAACTTATAGTTGTGTTGCCATTGAGGATATTGATGGCTGAATTGGTGGAGGCAATTTAGAACAAAATAATACTTTAGGAAGCAACCACCTAGAAGGAAGATGAAGTCCATGATTTTCTCATATATTAGGCCTATCTTTGCAACCACAAGCATAAAATTAAGGAATTTTTCTATTTAAGCATCTTAGTGGATGAGTTGATCAAGGATGGATAACTCAAGGAGTTCTCTATGCAATAAGGAAAAGAAGTTACTAAGATGGATAATGAACTAGTCATGGATCATATAATTCATATCACAATAATTGTGTCTATTATCCATGGAGGAGATGGGGAATCCACAAGGTGAGCTAGCCTCAAGAGGTTGTAATCTAGAGAAGTAAACTCTGATAATCATGGAATGGGTGTTGAGTTCTTTGATAGTTTCTATGAGATTTTTTAGGAGAAACATGTAGTGTCTAGCAACTCGTATAATGACAAAGTCATCAACATAACATTGATCATGAATTACAAAATTCAAACTATATTTATCAACATGAAGAGCCTAATCATTATTTAATTTAGATTTATTTTTGTTGGTTGGGCCTATGAGCTCTAAATCCCCTTTTATAGGAGGATCGCTTTATGGATTTTTAATGAAAGAAGGGAAACTTAAGGAGTTATCACTCTGTGGTTTTTTAATTTGGAATCATAGGGACACCACGCAGATCTTAGGGGGCATTTATTGAAGTGATCGATTACAACCTCGAGGTATGATGTACCATCTCAAAAGATGGAAACATCACCCTACACTAAACTTGATCACCTAATAAGGACTCTTAAGGCAGATGGGTCTTCGTATATACCAGAGATCTTTCCCTTACTTTATATGGAAAAGTAAAGCAGGGTGTATTTTATGCTGTGTTCTTTAGTTCCTTATGAAAGCAAGCTACATAGTTGACTACATCTTAGGAAATAGGAATTTTCTTAAAACACTCTCGATAAAGTAGTTAATAAATATCTCTAAAGATTTTAAAGCTAGATTATCAAATGATTTAATATTTTTAGAAATCAAGTGAGAGATTTCAAATAGAAAGACTTATTTTCATATTCTAAAGGAAGATAAGTATGGAGCACTCATGATAATAGAAATCCTAGTAAGTATTCCAGTCAACCTTATAGTGAGGCTTTATATATTGGGAAGAGAGAGTATAATTCATTTGAGTTAAAATTTTATTAGAATGTTAGGGCTTATAGTCTATCAGCACAAGATTATGAAAATGCCTAAGAGGTGATGACTTATACTCATAGCCCGAAGGAAATAAGTAGTCTCGGATCTTAAATCTAATATTCTTTAACACGAGCTAAAAGTATGACTTATGTGTAATCAGAAAATATGACACAATGGCTTACCTCCAAAAGAGAGGATAAACCTATCCTGAATCTTCTGGACTTACAACTACATAGAGTGGCCACCAGCTAACACCCCCTACATTTCAAAACCATGTAAGCTAGTCTTATGTAAATGCATGATAGCTAAGCTATTAATTAATTATGAAGAAAACTAGAGTCCTAGAATCACTCCCTAAGAGACTAGAAACCATGACTTATATTAATGCAAAATTTACAATATTTTACACCATTTTGACACCTTCATTTGGATAAATACATGGGAAAATTATACCTATATGCATGATGAAATAAGATTATAGGTAAAATAGAGGGAGGAAGAGTTCTCCACTACAAGGGATGCCCTCAAAAGCCAAGAACTCCCCTATTGTGCAAGAATGGAGACCATCAAAATTCAAGAGCGAAACATGATATTATGCATGATGTTATAATATTCAACATTCAGCTAAGGGATTGCTAAATCTTTTAAATATTTTGATTATAACTTAGGATTTAAGATGATGTTATGAATTGTATTTAAAATTTAGTTATGAGTTATTTAATGTGGATAGAAAAATTAATTTCATCATAAAGAGCCTACTGCATTCAGGCCACACATTCAATCATGAAACTTTTAAAAAACCTATGAACAATATGTCATTTCTATTGCACAAGCTAATTTAACAATCAAACATTCATAAATTTCCATAAAAGAATAAGAGGTCGGTGCGGCTGGGTACTGCCATACATCTTGGAATAGAAAATAAGTTGGGCAGCCGGGCTCCACCCTTATACAACTCAGATTATAAAAGAAAAAAATTACAATTACAATGAAATAGATGTTATGGGGCTCTTAATTCTTTATCTTCGTTCTTCTTCTTTATCATGGATTAATTTTCTCCAAACATTACAGGGCATCCTTGGTCTTTTCCTTCTAGCCACAGCTAAACCTAATCCCCCATAGTATTAATCCTAATTCTTTTTGCAAAAAATTACATATATATGGAAAATAAAATCTAACTACACTTGTAAAATAGATGTTAGCTAAAAAAACTTACAAACCAAGTAGTTATATTCCATAAATTTAGACTTAGCACCCTGCATATGGGTAACCATGCCCACCTATCCTAATATGGATTATGCGAAGGGGGATCAACAACCTGAAAGTGAGAGCATTTATATTTATTATTATAGCGGCCCTCTTTAGCATAATCCCTTATAAAAATATCAATGAAATAATAACAGAACATCCAGTCAACACATAAGTAATCCTAACATTTAGTCTAAAATATTACATCACAAAATAAAACACAACATCATAATATACACCGGACTAACCTAAAGCTAGAATTGGGGACTTAATATTCTAATGTGTGTGCTAAGGTTTGGTGCAGCAGTCATAGCTAGGCTTTAGAATTATGATCATCTAAGGTTCAGAATTGTTCAAGTTAAACATTAGGGGATGTTCTACTTCAAGTTATCAAAAGATTAGTGAATTTTAATTTGTATTTTTCTTTGTTTCACTTGATTCCTATTTAATATCTAGTTATTATAAAGAGAAGAAAGAAGTTTGACTTCCTTCATCCCTATCCTAAATTATTTTCTAAGGGTATATTATTATGACTTGGGTTGCTTTAGTGAATGGCTTAGCAAATTTTTTTTATTAAACTTAATTTTGTGTTATCTTTAAAGAATTTTATCCAAACATAAAAGCATCTTAAGATTAATGAGATTGAATCACTATCACATGGATAATATTCCAGTATTCTTTTCATCATTAGTAACATACATATGTTTTCATTTTTATTATTTATGATATTTAGTTTAGCATACCTATACATGCAATGCGCATGTATGTACTTTGGAACACTTGAATGATTGTTAATATATGCATTTTTCATAAAAAATAGAGATTCCATTCCTTAGCTAAGTATACTTACACATGTATTAGAAATTTAAGCAAGTATGTGCAGTTGTTAAACCAGAGAAGTGAGGCAATCTAAGACGACCTTGGGGATACTTAAAGCCTCATGTTCCTAAGATGTCCAGACTATATACTTACTATCTTAAATACATATGAATGTATACATAAACATAAGAATGAAAATCACGCAAAAGATTGTATATTAACAAAATTATTTACTCATGTAAAGTAAAGCTCTATCCAAATTCTAATACATGTAAACATATGAATAAAATTAAGCAAGTATATGCCATTGTTAAACCAGGGAAGTGAGATAATCTAAGATCTCCTTGGGGCTACTTAAATCCTTGTGTTCACAGGATGTCCAAACTATATACTTGCTAACATTCAAACACATGTAAACATACACATGAACAATGGAAATAGAGCAACACTTGAACAAGATTAAATTACCTTCTTGAATATCCATAAAAAAATTGATTTAGATTGTCATTGTTCATTTAAAATTTTGAAAGTAATTTTAGATTTATTAGTGATAATAATCATGCCATATAATAGAGTTAATTCAACACATGCAACTTGTACATATATAATCATATTCATTTGATTCTTTTATTTGAAAATATGAATTCATGATACAAGTGGCATACAAATGTATAATGATTGAAAAAGAATGACTAAACATTTCCACATAATACATTCAATCACATTAAATCCTAAGGATAATCAAGTACAATAAATATTCTTTAAGATTAACCAAAGTTGTTATGAAGTTTGATTTTTTTGTGTGTGTTTGAATTACTAAATCCTAAAGAGGAGAAATGATATTTGATGTTTTTCCCCATCCCATGTTAGTGACTTAATGTGTTTAAAGAAGAATAATTAAGTAAGTTTTATGGATAGATTAAGCTCAAATCATTAAGAAATTATTTTAATTTCCTTTTCCTAAGCCTCTTTAATTTAATTAACTATTTAATCATGAGCCTCCAATGATATGCTTATGAAAAATTAAATATTGTAATGCTCCTAAAAGGACCTGATGCAATTAGGCTCATGCTTAAGAGTTAATTAGATTAAGGAATAATCTAAATTAAGTACTTTTATGGTTTATCCACACCCTTGGGTTAACCATAACTTCTATAATGACTTTATGTTATTAAACATATAAAGGGAAACCCATGAGTCTTCTAGACCAAACATCATTTTAATATGATTTAATTTTACCATTAATTTACTTAATTACTTTTTAATTAACATATGCATTTATCAACCCTCCTATGAAATGTACTTAGGGAAGTAACTAAGAAAGAGGCCCTAATTATTTTCTCTCATCCCAGTTAATATTGATTAACCATAATAAACCATTTAATTTTTATTATTTAGCAATTTTAATAAACATAAAATTGATTAAGGATGGTGATTAGGATTGATATTTTAAATTATTTAAATTACATGGCCAATAAATTCCAAGAAAATTATGGGAGGCATAGAACATCCCATGGAATTAACCCACCAAATTTGGGATCAATTGGCCAAGTAATTAAGCCTTAATTAGGGTAATTGTCCTAAACTTCAAATCCTAATTAAGAACTATTCATTGATCAAACATTAGGGATTTTTTTATTAAATCATCTATGTTTACCATTTCTAAAATGGGTTTATTTATATTTTGTAGATTTTTCTACAATGACTTATGAATTTCCAAAGTTTTATCTATTTCATTTTATTTTTAATACTTAATTAATCCCTTAAACCGTCGACACCATGTGAAAGCTGACGCGACAGTGCTTTCCACATGGCTTCATGGGATAGGTTATTTAAAATGTCGAACGTGGCAGCTGACTCAGTGATGGTGGCAATTTCATCCCCACCATCTAATCTCAAATCAGGCAACCGAGATTAATCTCATGGTTTCTTAAGGATTAAATCAAATAATTTAACGGACTAAATCATGACCATCCATTCTAATCACACGGAATGGATGACCAATGATCCATCGTTCGTCGAGCACCAAAAGATAGACATCATTTACATTTGCTGCTTGATCTGAGCTCACCGGAGCTTGTAAGATGTCGGGATAGACTCCAAAATTTGTGATGAAGAGATCCAAGGAGATCTTATGATGGAAATCATATGAAATCATAATCTGCTTTACAAAAGACCAATACCTAGAAGAAAATCTATGGTTTACAAAATTTTTACCTTGTTGGAGCTAAAGACCGGCGGTTTGTCGACCAAGGTAGCTTCATCTTGAAGAGATGAAGTTCTATTGAGAATATCTTAAGTTGTCTCCCTATCAATTCCTCTATGGACCAAGCACCATCATAAAGCACATCGGAGTTGATCTTGGAGTCCCTTCTGGTGATCAAATGATCGATGTGAGACACCCACCCTGGTTGGTCTCGCCGGTGATGGAGTGCACTAAAGATTTGGGGAATGGTCCAGGACTGCTTGGGACACTTTGAGGAAGCTTTCTGTGAAGTTTGAATGAATGAGGCATATACTCTCCTCCCTAAGTGAACCAAGGGTTGAGATTAGCTCAACCTTTGGCTGTCGTTTGGCTAGGGTAGATGGTTGGTGGTGGCAGCAGACTGCTAAGGTGGAGGTGCTTGAGAGGCTGAGGTTATGGCATGTCTTGGCATGGGGTGTACCTCCTCCTCCAAGTGAACTAATAGAGAGCCATGGGTGAAATCACCCTCTCATGGACAAAGTCTGAACCCAACAGCCTTGGGTTAGGATGGGTTAGTTGTTCACATGTCCAAAAAGGGCTAAAGGTGTCTGCCATGGCTTGGGGAGTGGGAGAACCCACCCAAATGGGGATTTTTGTCCCATTTGGGTGGCTTGGCTCAAGTGTTTTGACCTAAACTAGGTTTACCATTGGTTGGGTCCACTTGGGCAAGCCCATGGTGACCCAAAGATGAGTCATTGGAAGTTTGTTTAGGTTTGGACTTTGTTTGGTTTGGTTTGGCTCAATTTGTCCCATATGGGTCAAATCGGGTTCAATTTGGTTAGGTTTACCAATTGGTCAAACTAGGCCAAACCAAGGGCTTGGGTGTGTTTAATTGATCATTTTGGAATGTTTTGGTTCAATGGATTTGATTTAATTTAAAGGGGATTTAATTTTGGTTCACTTGATTTCATTTAGGTCAAATGGGCTAAGTTGACAAATTTGGTCAAATTGGCCAAATTGGCTTGGGTGAAGGGTTCATTTAGGTTCAATTGATCATTTGAGAATGATTTTAGGTGTTAGTTTTAATCAATTTGGATTTGGAAAGGATTTGGTTCAATTATCCCCTTTAGGTCAATTTGGTCTAAAGGGGTCAATTGGGTTGGGTTGACCAAATTAGGTTCAATTGAAGGTTAGATCATGTTTAATAATCAATTTATGATTGATTAGAGGCATTGGTTTCAATCAATTGAGTTGGAATGAGATTTGGACTAATAGCCTCTTTAGGTCAAAGTGGGTCAACTTGGTTTAATTGGTCAAATTGGTTTGGTTCGGTTTGGTTTGATTCAATTGATTTTAATTGGAGTATCCAAGATGATCAATAATAATTATTGAAGGGATTGGATGGATTTATTCAATCCAATATGGGTTGGGTTAGAGTTTGAGTCAATTTAGTCATTTAAGCCACTTTGGGTCAAGTGGACCAATAGGGTTGATTGAGTTGAATTGGTGGAATTAGGTGTTGAGAAGAATTTAACGATGGATTTAGGGTTGATTGGTGGCCTTGATTGCAAATATTTTAGGTTTGATTGGATTTTGGTTCAGTTGGACCTTTTAGGTCAAATGGGTTAACTTGGGTTGTTTGGATTCATTTTATTTGATTGGCTTGATTACATGTGATGGAAGGGTTTGAAATGATTTATTGAATGGTTGGAGTGTATGGTGTTTATTTCTCAAACTTTGGGAATTTTAAAAATAAAAATGTTGTATATTGTTGGGACACCATGTAGATTCATATATGTACTCATTAGGGTGATCAAATGCGACATTGAGAAATAATGTACTATCTCAAGAATCAAAAGTCACCATCCTACAATGGCCCTAATCACCTAATAAGGACTCCTAAGGACAATGGGTCTTCAAATGTACCTGAGATCTTTCCCCAACTTCACATGAAAAGGTAAAGTAGGGTTTATTTTAAACTAGGTTCTTTAAGTTCCTTATGGAGGCAAACCCTCATTGTTCATTACATCTTAAGGAATGGGATTCCTTAAGAATACTCTTGATTAAGGTAAATGATCATTGTCTCCAAAGATTTCAAAGATAGGACTATCAAAAAATTGGTTATTTTTTGAAAAATCAAGTGGGATTGATCAGGAGGAGAGAGTTATTGTCAAAAATAAAGTGAGATAAGTAGGGGATGCTCACGATGCTAGGAAACCTAGTGAGCATCCCAAACTATCCTATGGTTGTGCTTTATATTTTTGAAATTTAAAGAGGATTATATATTTAAGTTGAATTTTTATTAGAAATCTAGGGCTTCTAATTTAGGGATTTATGCTTATAGCCCGCAAGGGGAAATAACAACCTCGGATCCTGAATCTAGGGAGCTTTGGCAAGGGCTAAAGCACGACCTAAATCTAAGGTGAAAATGGGCATATGGTTTATCTCCATAACTCCTCCTATGATTTTAAATACATGTAGTCAAGTCTTATGTTTTGTAAGATAGCTAGGCTGTTGTTTATTTAGAAAGAAGACTAAGTCTTTAAACACATTCCCTAAGAGACTAGTTATGAAGGGTATGAATAAATGACTTAATCTAATGAAAATTTTGTTAAGTTTTATTTTCATTTTTGGACATTTTTATTTAACGCAAGCTATGGGATTTTATATGCCTAATGCATGAGAAATTGGTTATGGGCCAAAATTAGAAAGAAGGAGGTGTGTTTCCACCATGGATCTCAAAGGTCAAACCATTTTCTCTAGCAAAGGTGGAAGTCATCCATTAGCAAGAGTGAAGCAATATGTTTTATGCATGATGTAAGACATACAACATCTAACTAAGGGGTTGCTAAATCTTTTATTATCTTGATTTATGTCTTGGCTTTTTAGGTGAGGTTATGAGTTATTTAATTTAATTTTGAGTTGATTAATTAGATAGAAAATTGAATTTTCTCTAAGAGTCTAATCGCATCCAGGCCATTCAACAACCATCAAGCAATTAAGAAACTTGAAAAATCATGCCATTTCTAATGCACAAGCTATACAAACATCAAACAACTTTATAAAGCTAGTGTAAAAGAATAATAGGTTGGTGTGGTCAGGTACCACTACACAACCAAAAAAGAAATGTGGGTAGCCAAGCTCTACCCTTATACAACCCGGATTACAAATGAATAATTACAATTTAGAAGGAATTCATGTTATGGGGGTCTTCATTCTTCATTCTTCATTTCTTCCTTTCTTCTTTTCGTCATTTTTTTCTTTCTTCATTTCTTCCTTTCTTCCTTTCTTCGTTTCTTTCTTTCTTCATTTCTTTCTTCCTTTTGATTTTACTTGGGATGTAGTTTGGTCAAAGGCTTCACATGGTACATAAGACATGGTCTTATGATCAATGTTCACCTTAATCCCTTATAACATTCATTCAAAATCTCAATTGAAAAATTTATTTCAAAATGGGAATGATAAATCTAACTAAACTTGCAAAATAGAGATTAGCTAAACATACCACACAACCAAAGCAGTTATATAAATAATTTAGACTTAGTACCCCACACATGGGCAACCAAGCCCACCTATCCTAGTTTAGATCATGTTTAGGGGTATAAGCAACTTGCACAACAAAAAATATTTAAATTTTTTTTATTACAGCGCCCCTAAAGCACAATCCCTTGCAGAAGACATGATTAAGTTAGGCTGCCCCATCATCTAGTCTACGAACATACACCCTAACATCTAGTCTAAAATATTACATCACAAAATAAAATTAGGCATCAAACTATACACCGCTCTAACATAGAGCTAGAAATGACAACTTAGCCTAATGTGTGTGCCTTTTAAGGCTTTTGTGGTATGTCTTAGCTAGGATTTAAGGTTAAAATTTTCTAAGTGTGAAGGATTCAACTTAGAGGGTGGTTTCATTTTAAGTGATTTAGTTGATTTGTCAGTTTTAGTTGATGATTTGATTTGGTTTGAATGAACCAACACTTAGTTACTACATGTTGTAAAGAGAAGAAAAGAGAATAAAACTTCTCTTTCATCCGTACCTTAAGTAATTTCTAAGGTAGATTCATTAATGATTTTTCTTGAATGAATATTTTATTATGTATTTTAATTAACCCTAAGTTTAGATTTACTCTAAATAGGCCTATTCAATAAGAAAGACATCTTAGGATTAGTTAAGGTGAATTACTATCACATAACACACAACCATTTATTTCTTTCTACCATGTTTACCATGCATATGAATAATCTTAAGCATACCTATACATGTAATGCAAATTTTAGCTCACCTTGATGATGAATGCTAAGAGATATGATTTGGAAATTTGGATATTCCTTGAATGCATGTCTTTATTATGTTGAAAAGAGGGATTCTTTTTCCATTAACATAATGCATATTCACATGTATAAAAGACATAAGTGAGTATAGCTCCATTATTTTCTACACTAGGGGGGTAAGGTACAAGACTTACTTGGGGCTACTTAAAGCCTCACAGCCCCAGGATGTCTAGACTAATATACCACTTTTCTTAAATACATGTAAATGTACAAAAAGAAACAAATGGATGAAGAATCATGTAAAAGATTTATGTTTGTTTGATTTGGTTGTATAATTTGCATGTGTAATGTGAGGATCCTTCTTAAATCATAACATAAGAATGCATAGGTATAGATATAAGCAAGTGTTATGTTATATTCAAATGAACTATACACTTTACAAATCCTATTCAAATCCATGTTAAGAAAAGAGAACAAAGCAACATAAAATACATCTTATGCTATAATCACATGCAAGTTTATTAGTATTTATAAGTAGCATCACTTCATTTATAATCTTTGATTTATATGTTCCGAAAATAATTTTTTTGATTTAATAGTGATAATAGCCATATTCTTAACTTTAGCCAAAATATGCAATTTGACATAAAAGGAAATATTTTATTTAATTGACTTTTCAAAAGATATGAATGCATGATTTCATATGGCAAACATATTTAGCATTCTTGGAAAGAAATAAAGTGATGTAAGCATATGACTTCATTCACCCTAATTAATTCCTAAAGACAATCTTATAAAATAAGGTCATTTAAAGTGAATAAAAATTCTTTGAAGAGATTTTTATTTTTTTTTTAATTTGATTTGACTTAGGAAATGTGAAAAGAAAGGTTTGTTAGTCCTAACCCATTGCCCACATGTGTGAATTGATTTAATTTAATTTAGAACAATTATGTTGATTTTTATGTTTTGTTTAGGTTAAGGTATGCGTTGTATCCATTAATTACACCTTATCTATACCACTTTAACATAATTAAATAAATAATTTTGAGCCAACATATGATACGCAATCACACAGAATTTAAATCAACAATGCACTTAAGAAATAAGGGGCCTATTGTAATTATCTCATAATTATTGATTAATTAAGCTAAAGGATTTAATTATGTACTTTCATAACCATCCTACACATGTAGTTTGATTATAATTTCTTTTGAAGCCTCTTAGGTTATTGAACACCTAAGAATCTACCCAAGAATTAAGTGATTAAGTTCTGGAATGATTTGATTTTGAGTTTGGTTAATTAAGCCATTTTAATGAAGTGATTGAACCATTAATCAATTTGCAAATTAATTAAGTCTTTATCCAAATGAAATAAACTTAGGGGAAAAGATTGGAAAAGAAATCCTAATCTCACTCCCTAAGGTCATTCACTATTTCAAGATTATTAAAAAGCTTAATTAATGCATTTATCACTATTTAATAGGTTAATTAATCATTTAATTAATTAAGGAAGTGATTAGAGATGAAATAAGAAATTCCCCTAATTAATCCAACAATAAATTCCAAGAAAATCATTGGAGGCAGAAGTCACCCCACTAATTAACCCTAGGAAGTTTGGAATTAATTGCTGAAGTAATTAAGGAGTAATTAGCCTAATTACATTTCTAATAAAACCCAAATTGAGTGAAAGTCATTGTTCAAAATCAATTGATTTTAATTTTATATTATTCCTTACTAATCTATCTTTAAAATGAACTTGATTTTGTATTTTTTGGATTTTTCTATAATTAGTTATGATTCCATGTTTAAAATTAAATTAATTAGAGCTAATTAAATCCCCTAATCTCATGGCCACGTGGCGCGCGCTACATGCGCACGATGGATAGTTATTTAAGTTGTCACATCCTTGCCGAGTCGGTAGGATCGCTTTCTCATCATCTGATCTAAGATTGGATGACTGTGATTAATCGTTTAGGCTTAAATTAAAGGGAGATATAATGTGATTTAATCACAATCATCCATTCCAATCATGCAGAATGGATGGTGTGTGATCTATCTCCACCTGAGCAGTGAGAGATGGATGTTGTCTGTCGATCATCACTCAATCTGAGTGCACCTGAGCTCAGATGGAGTTCAAACTCACCCGACACCTTTAGGGAATCACAAGCAAGTTATCCAATAGTCAAGATCTACTGGGATTATAATTCCCTCCATAAAGGACCAAGCTATTTTTAACTTAAGGTCAGTTTTAAGCAATACCTCATCGGAGGCTATCACCGACTCTTCCAATGGAGGAGGTAGCTTCGTCTAGTAGAGACAAAGCCCTATTGAAGGTATCAAGCCTTGATTTGAAATGGATGGCTCAATTCACCAAGATCCCCTTCAATGGTAATCAGCTTTGATCGAAGTCCTCCTTCTTATGGCTTGGTGACTTGGGGAACAACTTGATTGAGCTCAAAGTGGTCCCTTGATGGTTCTTGCAAGAGTAATTTAAATTTATTGGAGAATTGAGTGAGTTGGAATTTGGATTAGCCTCCCTTATTTCAGCTTGAGCAAAATTAAGAAGGAGAAAATGGGGGGAGCTTGAGATAGCTTGCAAAGGCTTGGAGAAGCTTGCTTTTGATTCCTATAGCTCAATTGAATTCAGTGTGTGTCATTTGAGTGGAATGAGGGGGAGTATATCTCCCCCTCCTTGGATCATATGGTCAAGACTAGCTTTACCATTTTTGATCAATTACTGATATTGATTGATTAGTTTGCACTGTTAGACACTCCATGTGATCCATTTTAGGCAGAGGAGTGGAGGAGAGGGAGTGCTCATGTGCTAGGTGAGTGTATGGGGTGTTCCAAGTGCTCAATCCCCATTGGAGGGGTTAATTTGGCCTTGTGTTGGGTCATGGCTGACCCAAACCATTTGGTCATGTTCACCACCTCCCTTGGTGTCCAAGTGGATCCCTAGGAAGATGCTATGTGGCCATGAGATAGAATTTGCCAAAATCCAAGTGAATTTGGTCATAGGATACCCTTTGACCTAGGGGTAAAGTGATCATTTGGCCTTGATTTTGATTTGGAAAGATTTAAGATGATTCAAAAATGGGTTGGGAAAAATTTCAAGTGATTTGGAGTTCATTTGGTTTGAAGTGGTTCAATTTTTGACCCATTTAGGTCAAGTTGGGTCAATTTGGGTTAGGTTGACTAATTGGTCAAACTAAGTCAAACATTGGATTAGGTCAAGTTCAAATGATCATTTGGAGCCTATGAGTATCTTTGGTTTGGCTCAATTTGGTTTAATTTGGGTTAGGTTGATTAATTGGTCAAATTAAGTCAAACATTGGATTAGGTTAAATTCAAATGATCATTTGGAGCCTATGAGTATCTTTGGTTTGGTTTAATTTGGTTTATATGTGGTTTTTGGTTCATTTAGATTCATTTAGGTCAAATGGGTCAAGTTGACCAATTTAACCCATTTGACCCAATTGGGTTAGGTCATGGGTTGGTTCGGGCTTGGTTGATCATTTGTAATGTATTGCAAGCTTTGGTTTAAATCAATTTTTGGTTTGGTTTAATTTCAAGTTGATTTAACATTTCAATTTGGATCAATTTGGGTTAGGTTGACTAATTGGTCAAATTAAGTCAAACATTGGATTAGGTCAAGTTCAAATGATCATTTGGAACCTATGAGTATCTTTGGTTTGGTTCAATTTGGTTTATATGTGGTTTTTGGTTCATTTAGGTTCATTTAGGTCAATTGGGTCAAGTTGAACAATTTAACCCATTTGACCCAATTGGGTTAGGTCATGGGTTGGTTCGGGCTTGGTTGATCATTTGTAATGTATTGCAAGCTTTGGTTTTAATCAATTTTTGGTTTGGTTTAATTTCAAGTTGATTTAACATTTTAGGTCAAGTTGGGTTCTTAGTCAATTGGGCTAAGATGGGTCTAGTTGGCCAATTGAAGCTATGATCAAGTACAACAATCAATTTATAATGAATTTAACCCATTAGTTGCAATCAATTTGGTTTAGATCAAGATTTGACCCATTTTGACTTTTTATGTCAACTTAAGTCAAGTGGCCAATTGGGCTTAGTTTGGCTCAATTGATGGCTTGGTCAAGTTCAACCATTGGTTATGAATTGGTTTAGATCAATGGTTTCAATCAATTTGGCATATGGTGGATGTTGGCTAGTTTAGGTTTCATTTGGGCTAAGTGTTGACTTGGTCAAAGGCTAGGTTTGACTTTGGTTTGACCCAATTTGAGTGATTGATCATCATAGGATGATTGTTGCTCACAATGTGAGGCTTAGATGGGCTATGTCAATCTAACTTGGGTTAGATTCGAATTTGGCTCAAAAAAGTCTTTTAGGTCACTTTGGGTCATGTGAGCCTAAGTGGGTCAATTGGCTTGATCAAGGCTTGATTCATGTTTGGTTGAACTCACATATGGACTTATGATTGAAATATAAATCCAATTGCAAGTGAATTGGAGTCAAATGGGTTTTGATTCATTTGACAATTCCAAATTCAAAGGATGAACAAGGGTTTGATTTGGGTTAGTTTGATTTTGGTTTTATGATTGTAGTTTATGTTTATAATTGGGCATGTGATTGGAGGAAAGATTGTTATAAGAGAAAATCTAAAGGTTTGGATTGATTTGAGAATGATTCGGTTAAGTTCAAGAATTTGACTTGAAAGGGTATATGTTGGATTTAGGTTAGATCTGGACTTGAGTTTTGAATTTAGTTTTAGTATTTGAATTTATATTAAATTTATATTTATGAATATAAATGATTATATAAATGGGTTATGAAAAAATCTTTTGAGTTTGGAGTGATTTGGATTTGATTTGAGCTAAGTTCATAAGGTAAAATCAAAGGGCTTAGGAAAGATTTTGGATTTGGAATTGATCACGTGTTTCAATTATTTGGAATTGATTCATGATAAAAAAAAATCAATTGAGTCGGAATTGATTTAAGATTTGAATTTAAAGTTTGGTTTGAAAGAAGGAATCAATGATTGTGTTTAAACTTTAGGGTTGGGAAGTCTTCCTAATACCCCTAAGGCATAACCTATTCCTATGGCTAATTCTTCTAAGTCTCTAGGGTTAGGTTAAGTGTTCACCTACTCACTAGAGGTGTCTTAAGACAAAAGAACTCTTAGTGTTTAGAGGAGTCCTTATGTATAGGATGGAGAAGTTGAAAGCTCACTTAAAAAGTGAGGTCAACAAAGGGCGCCCAATAGGTGTGGTGTGACTGACAAGGTACACCGCACATATTGGTGTTAACCGAGATGATCAACTATGCCGAACGATGACATGAACTAACAGAAACAATCTACTCATAAACTTGAGGTGCAGAAGGAATCAAGATCTTAGTACAATGCGACTAATCATGTCAAAACATAAGAGAACGAAGGGGGAATCCACTAGGGATAGAGTATGTAAACCTTCCACTAGGGAAGCAGGTTCAAGTCATCCACTAGGGGATGAGAGGTTGTAAAATCCACTGGGGGATTAAAATTTGGAATCCACTAGGGATAAAAGATGTGAACATTCCACTAAGGGAATAGGTTCAAGTTTGATTGAATTGACTCCACTAGGGAGATTGGAAAGATTTGCATCTCACTAAAGAGAAGCTGACTGATTTGATTTGTTTGATTTGACTCCACTGGGGGAGGTTTGATTTTTGCATCTCACTAAGGAGAAGCTGATTGATTTGATTATGTAATTTGACTTCACTAAGGGAGGTTGGTTGGTTTTATTTCAAATTTTAAATTTTTGGATTTTGAGAAGGACCTTATCGATTTGCGATGGATCGCCCTAAGTAGGGGCCATGTTGGCCTTGGCCTACTTCAAATTTACCAATTTAAAGGGGTAGTCTACCAACCACATGGAAAGGCTATCCAACCAAAGGGGTTAGCTTTCAGTGTGCAGCGGCTGTAATAGAAAGAAAGTGTAGTAGGCTTCTATCTTTTGAAGTAGGGATCAATCGCTGTGGTGATCTGTTGGCGAAGCAATGGATTGAACCCAACCTTAGGCTGACTACTGAGTGAATGCCTCTAGGGGACTTAAATCAGCTCAAAGATAGTCAAAAATAATTTTATTTTTTAATTAATTTTTATGGATCACATCAGTTTGCGATGGACTGCACTGAGTAGGGGTTGTGTTGACCTTGACTATATCCAGATTTACCGATCCAAAGGGAGAACTATCCAACCAAAGGGGTGCCTTTTGGTTTGCAGTGACCAATTCAGGGAAGAAAGCATGGGGACTCATATCTTTCCTTAATAAAATACCACTGGGGTGACATATTAGCAAAGTAACATGCCAACCCGGCCTAGGGCTGCTCATCGATTTGCGACAATCATGCTAGAAAGAATGCATAGTAGGTTTACATCTTCCAAAGTGAAATGACTCCCGAGGTAACCTATTGGTTGCAAAATAGATTGAACCCGACCTAAGGGTGACTACAGAGAGAGTGCCGACCTGGGGACTTATCTCAACTCAAGTGTAGTCAGGCAATTCCTATAGGGAGTTCTACTGACACTACCCTAAAGATAAGATGTCTGCTTGGGAGAAAGGATTGTTGGAGGCTTGAATTCCTAATTCACAAGCGAACAATTTTGTTTATTTATTAATTTATTTGTTTATCATGGACCCTATTAGTTTTGAGGGATTATACTGAGAAGGAGCTTATATCATCCTAGACCCATCTCAGATTTACTGAACTAAGGGAGAATTTGCGCATTCGCTGAAGAAATTCTCCAACCACAGGGGTGTCTACTAGGAAAGGGGGACTATCCAATCCAAGAGTAACCTTGGTTATATTTAAATGGGGTCACAAAGGATGTGATCCAAGTAGAGTGCCCGTAGGGGAGGGGTCGCTAAAGGCTTTATCCAAAACCCTGAAGAAGATAATATATATAGGTATTTGGTGGCCAACTCAAGAAGAAAGCATAGGGGCTCACATCTGTCAAGAGTGGTGTATCCACTAGGTGAGTCACTGTCAGCATAGCGAACATAAACCAACCTAAGGTGCCCTTCGATTTATAATAATCATCATGAAAAGAAAGCATCCCGGACTCACATCCTCCTATAGCAAAACTGATTGCTAGGATAGTCTATATTCGGCTCGACAAGTGCTATCCAACCTAAGGTGCCTATTGAGTGAATGCCACTAGGGAATTTATATTAACTCTAAAGTAGTCAAGAGGAAAGGATCCACTGGGGGACTTATCCTAAGCCTCAAATATACTCGACCTAGTCAGATCATGATGGCTAGTCCAAGAAGAAAATGTGTAGGCTTAAATCCTCTTAAGCAGAGTCACCATGAGGTGGATTACTAGCTGTGCAGTAAGGCCTACCAAACTATTATGGCGCTCATCAGTTTGTAATGGTTAAGTCAGGAAGAAAGTGTCGGGACTCACATCAAATAAGTGACCACTAGGGTGACACACTAATAAGATAGCTTGTGGACCTGACCTAGAGTAGCTAATGAGTGAGTGTTAGAGGGGGCTTGCTCCCACATCAAAATAGCCCAAGAAAAAAGATATGTTTTTGTGTTTGTGTTTGTATTTGAAGAGGACAGGATGCCGCTTGGGTTCTCTTAGACCTATCCTAAAACATGCTAGTCGAAAAAAGGATGCCTCTTGGGTTCTCTCACACCTACACTAGTAGCATTGGGGAGTTGAGTTTGATTTGTGTTAGTGTTGTACAAAATAGATAGGCTGCCTGTCGGGTTCTGTTACACCTACCCTAACCACATCACAGTGGAATCGTAAATAAGCAAGCAATGCTTCAAAAGAAGAGAGTATCTTGATGAATTCGAATAAATTTTTTAATGATACTTATTTTCAAACATGATTTTATGGGTAGTATTTCTTCAAATAGAGCCTATTAATTGGAAGCATCAGGTGTTCCCCTTTACAAATAATAAGTTGATAAGATCCTCCTTGGTAGGCCTTCTCTATGAAAAAAGGGCCTTCCCAAGTGGGTTCAAACTTGCCTCCCATCTTTCGATGGGCAACAATTGGTCTCCTTAGAACTAAAACAAGCTCTCCTACTTGAGAAGCTCTAAGGCGGACCAGCTTGTTGTGAGTTGAATCATCTTGGCTTTGTACAACTCGAGTTTCTGGCATGCCTGTAGGCATCTCTCCTCCAAACCTTTGAGCTCTTCTAACTACAACATGGCATTATGCTCTGTAGTGATTTTACTACCCATTGCTATCCTTAGTGATGGGAGTTACACTTCTAAAGGTAGAACAACTTCGGACCCATACACTAAGGAGAATGAGATAAATTGAGTTGGAGATCTGTATGTGGTGCGATATGCCCGTAAGGCATCAACTAACTGCTTATGCCACTATCGCTTGTTATCGTCAAGTGTCTTCTTCAGTATATGGATGAGAGTTTTATTGAATGCTTTTGCTAGGCCATTTGGCCTGGGATAGTAGATGGTGGAGTATCTCTAATCTATAATATGTCTCATGGTGAAGTTGTTGATCTTGGTGCTTTTGAATGCAGTACCATTATCGAATATAATTCATCAAGGCACCCCGAACCTATATACGATATGGTTTCTAAAAAATTGGGGCACATGTTGAGCTGTGACCTCTCTGAGTGGGATTTTCTTCACCCACTTGGAAAAGTTATCGATGGCAGCTAAGATGAACCGATGACCATTGGAAGAAGGAGGATCGATAAGACCTACTATGTCGGTACCCCAACACTCAAATGGACATGAGGCCAATGTAGGATGTAGAATGTTGGGTGGTTGATGTTGGACCACTTCGTGTACCTGACATTGGTGGCATCTCATAGCTACATCCATGCAGTCTGTAATCATCGAAGGCCAGTAGTATCCTAGTATTTTGATCTTTGCTTTCATCTTCAAACCGGATTGATGCGCTCCATATAGACCTGAATGTACATTGGTCATGATCTTATAGTCTTTGTGTTTTTCTAAACAGTGTAACCATATTTTATCAAAAGACCGTCAGTATAAGGTGCCATCCACGAGAGCATAGGAGAGAGTTCTATGCTTCATTTGATGGACTTATGATTTCTCTTGAGGTAGTTTGTCTGTGTTAAGTAATATATAATTGGTTTCCTCCTATCCAGCTCCTCGTCATTATTGGAAATGACAACCACCCCTTCAAGAGAGAATCTCTCGATGAGTTCAGCATCAATAAGGGATAGGACTTGTCTATTTTTGACCCTTACTGGAATGGATTCATCTTTCGAACATGCCAATTCCTTGGCGATTTTGGCCAAAGCATTTTCTACTGCATTCTCTCCTCGAGGAACATTGTAGATGGTGACCTCAGGGATTTGGGCCAACAACTTCATGGTGTACTCATTGTAGTGACAAAGCATAGGCTTTAGAACCTTCTAGGACCCAACAATCTGATTGATGATCAGCTGAGAATCCCCATAGATGTTGATGATTTTGACACACACTTTAATAGCTAACTCTAGATCATCAATCAAAGCCTCATACTCATCTTCGTTGTTGGTGCATGGATTGGAGAGATAGTAAGAGAATCTCATCACATCGTAGTCTAGACTTAAGATAACTCTTCCAACCCCTACCTTTCTTGGAAGAGTAGATCGTGGTTCTTCTCCTTTGTGAAAGGAAGCCGACCCATCAAATTATATCTCCCAACGGTAATTATCAACCTCCCCTAAGTTCATGATTTGTTTATCGGGGAGATCATCACTAAGTGAGGAATCAACGGGAAGTGAGTGTGCTACTAAGAAATCTGCTAGTGCCTGTCCTTTCATCACACAGAGGGGTATGAATGTAATATCAAAAAGTGAGAGAATCATAGACCAACATGACAACCATATGGATAACATTAGCCGTGTAATGAGATACTCTAGGGGATTGATTCTTGAAATCAAGTTCACCTTATGAGAAAGCATATAGTGTTGTAGCTTTTGGGATGCGAAGATGAGAGCTAGGAAATGTTTCTCAATAGGTGGTTAGTTTGCTTCAACAGGGATCAGATGACGGTTGAGGTAGTAGAGAGAATTCTCCTTCCCCTCGTCATTGGTTTGGGCCAACAAAGCACCAAGGGAGTTTGTCCAGTGTAATAGTGTAGAGGATAACTGGCTAGCCCAGGATAAGGGCTGCTAGAACTGGCGGCTTCACAAATATTGCTTGATGTCTTCCAAAGCATGCTGGCACTTGTTATCCCACTTGAACTTAGCATCCTTTTTAACAAGTTTTAAAAATGGATTGCATCTTTTCAATAGATTGGAGATAAAGCTCTTAGTTATGCCAACTTCCCTTGGAATGATCTGAGTTGAGTTAAACTTTTAGGGGTGACATTTTTAAGATAGCTTTAATCTTTTCTGGGTCTAGCTCTATTCTCCAGTGTTGAACAATAAACTCAAGGAACTTCACTGAAGCTACTTTGAATGCACACTTCAGGGGGTTCATTTTAAGGTTGAATTATCTTAACCATTGGAAAATTACTTTCAAGTCAAAGATATGGTCTTCCTTTTATTTTCTTTTGACTACTATATCATCAACATAGCATTCAACTTGATGATGAATGAGTTCGTTGAAGATTTGAGTCATGGCCCGTTGGTATGTAGCACTACCATTTTTAAGGCCGAAAGGAATGACCTTATAATAAGAGACTCCGATCGGGGTTCAAAAAGTAGTATTTCTTTCATCCTCTAGGGCCATCTTGATTTGGTTGTAGCCAAATGACCCATCCATAAAGGAGAAAATTGTATGAGATGAGACAATTTCCACCATTAATTTTGGTATAGGAAGTGGCATGACACTAGCTAACCAGATAGGATATTTTTCTTCCTTACTGAAACTAGCATTGATCAGTTTCTTGACTTCATAAATAACTTATTGTTCAATTTCTAATGGCATGCATCTAGGATCTTGCTTGATAGGGTTAGCATTATGGTCCATTGCTAGTTTGTGGACTGCTACGTTAGGAGATAATCTAGTCATCTCTTCATAGCTTCATAAAATTCAGTCCTTAAACTCAATTAATAGCCTAACTAAGTCATTATTTTTTCTTCATTCAGTAGAGAACTGATGTATGTCGGGCGTGGATCTTCTTCTGTCTCAAGGTTGATTTCTTTGAGCTTACCGATTGTTGATTGAATTTCCTCTTCAAATTCATGAAGTGCATCTTTGATTTAAAGACCATCAAGATCATCTGAAGTTTTTAAACACACTTCCTCATAAGAGTTAGTGTGGTTTGAGAAGAACCTATCAAACTCTAAATAATTGGTGACAACTAAGCAGTAATTATTATCCTTGACTGGACCCACTGTACCGAATCCTAGTCCTGATCTTGATTGTGCATCCCTGCCTTTGTTATTCCATAACTTCTTGAAATACTCCGACCTATGCCTGGACCATGTATAAGGAATCAAACCTTTTTTTTGCAAGATTATGAACATTAGGAGAGTACTAATCAAAGGGTAATTCCATTAAATCTTTATATAAATTATCCTCAAGTTCTACATCAGCTTCTGGACTTGAGGATGATGATCCTAATAGGAATCTCTTTGGCTTAACATTCATGGAATACTTAGGGGCTTCCTTAACTACTAAACCTTCAACTTTTTGAGGAGAAAGTGAGGTTGGAGCTAAAGTTCTCAACTACTGACTAATAGTTTTATATAAGCTTGATTTGAATACATTCATGCTTTGCTTGGAGGCCTGGTTTTCATCACTATTTGGCTTGAGTGTTAACTCCAATGAAACCAACTGAGAGGGGTTGGTTGGTGCACATGAGACTCATCCTTCAAGCTGGATTCTAAGTTTATGTGAATAACAGAGGTACTATTGTGAACTGGAATATGGCCCCTATTAGCTGACTGCCAACCAGGCGATCTTCCACCTTTAGAATTGCCTCTGTATCTGCCTCTTCCTCTGCCTCTTCCTGGTAGAGGTTGAGTCATCCTACCCATATGTCTGTATGGTGGAATGAATTATGGGTGGAATGTAACATGCGATTCTACCTCTTCTTTGGTGTCCTTTTCTCGCTCACTTGTACTTTCCTTTTTCTTTTCTTTTTCTTTACCTTTTTCTTTTTCTTCTTTTTCTTTTTCTTATGTATTTAAATTTTGACCAAGTTCGTGAGAAAAGGTATTTTGATTTTGAGGAAGATAGTAGGTCACATCCTCATATATCTCGACCTCTCTAATTAAAAATGGTTTTTCGTCTCCTTTGACATAGTATTCGATTCCATCTCTTCAAAACTTGATGCACTGATGAAGGTAGGATAGAATCATCTTATTTTGGTGTATCCAAGGTTTACCAAGCAAAGTAGTGAATGATGTAATTTAATTAATTATATAGAACAATGTATTTTGGCTTCAGTCTTCGAATCACCTATTTCCAAAGGTAACACTATGGAGCCTAAAGCCCTCTCACCTTGTTCATTGAATCCTCTCAACATCTTTCAATCTCCTTGGAGTGTAAAGATGTCGATCTTCAAATAGGTAAGGGTTTTTAGGCTCATAATGTTCATCGATGCACCTGGATCAACTTAAACACCAGAAAGTCTAAATCTGCCCATATCCACTATGATGTAGACGGGACGGTTGTGCTCCATGTCCCCCAAAAGAAGGTATTCATCGGTGAATGTGACTCCCTAGAATTCTCTTGAATAATGTGCCTCCTCTCCAAAAGCAGTTAGTAGAGCTAAGCATGTCTCTGGATTAAGAAGAGCCTTGATTAATGATTTCCTCATCTCTTTGGATAAGACAAGGGCATCATATATGCTTAGTTTAGCTGACAACTTTCTAAGGTGAGCGAGGACATTATAATCAACTTTGGGCTGATCCTCCACAAGCATATCCATGGGTGGAGCATCCTATGGAGGGGCTTCTTGCTCGTTAGTACCAATGACTTATTTTCTTATCTTGAGGTGCTGCCTTAGGAGGTAGAACCTTGCCACTGTAGAGGTTAACTTCGATGACCTCTTGTGGTGGGTTAGTGGAAGATTTTACCTACTCATCAGGCATACCTACAACTTCTCCTACAGGACCCTCAGAATCAAGTGATTCTAAGTCTATCTCAAGAGGTGAACCCGTAGTATTCAGAAAATGAAAGTCCATTTTTGAATTAGAAAGTTGATGATCAGAGTTATTATAATAAACTTGATGAGTTTTCTAAAAGAGTAGAGTTAGACAACCCATCAGAAGTGACACAGACGTAATTCAAAATAGCTTTATTCCTCAATATATTAGATTTAGAAGGAGGAACATACTAGAAATCTAGTAAAGTAAGTGGGGTGAAGGATTTGATGCCCTCATCCACCGATACAAGATGTCTACTAGAAGAAAAGGTAGCTCAAGTAGAAATGCCAGTTGAAGTAGTAGCTGCAATTGTGGGATGGAGGATGGGCTCGGTTGGTGGTTGCGCTACTTGGCTATCCCGGGTAAGTATGGGCTGCTGCTGCTACTGCTGAGCTCCCACTTTCCCTAAGTTGTCTTTGGAAACTTGCGAACATTCCTTGAAGTTGGAGGTGCAAGCTATCTCAAGCACTTAGAAGGAAAGTTTCTTGATTTTTGAAACTATATTTTTAGAGGTTCGGGATAAAGAGATATCCCAACTTTCTTTTGTTTTGAGAGGATCACATATATCCCCAAGGATTACCCTAACAGAACTGGATGGTTATTCCATTGGATATTTCTTAGGGATAACTAGGGTGTCTAACTTGTAGCAATGCTCAAGCCAGTCCTTAAATGTAAAGAAATCCTCCAAAACTTGGCCTAGCATGCGGTGGTAGGGATAAAAGTTAGGATCATTACTGTTGCCCACTTTCTCCTAGGATCGAGTAGCTAAAAATTTGGTTTTTTAAGAGGTTCTTAAAGATTTTCTTGACTACCTCCCTCTTAAATGAATAAGGTTTATTTAGTTTATCCAAAAGAGTAGGTGGATGATAGCTACCTTGGGCGGGTATGTGTACTACTGCTGAGAGTATGGCTGAGGAAGAGGTGGCGAAGGTCATGGAGGCTACTGTAACAGCTGATAGGATGGTCTAGTTGGTGGTAAAGGAGGTGGAAGCGACGACTATGGAGCTTGAGGTGCCTCACACTAATCTCTGGCCAATTGCTTCCCCTTATCCAATGTCGCATACCTGGCTTCTTTTCATAGTTTTCTCAGGCTTATTGATTTTCTCATTTTGATATGAAGGCAACCGGGCCATGAATATTCTTTAGTATAATTTCAATGACATGCTGTTCAGATAGTTGTGGTTCGCATTTCATACTCAAATTGCGCCATCTAAGAATATAATCAACGGGGACTCATCGGGGTGTTATTGTGCTACAAAGAGATTGCCTACATTTACCCTTTATTGAGCTCTAACAAACCTTTTAATAAAGAGTTGCTCCAACTCAGCAAAATCATTCACTGAATTGTTGGGGAGTTCAACATACCAATCAAAGGATGTTCCTGCTAAACTACTAACAAAAAGATGAAACAATAGTGCATCGCTACCACCAGAATTACAATAGCTGGCCCTGAAGTACGCTATGTACTAGCGAGGGTTCCCACTACCATCAAAACTCTTGAAAGAAGGAGGAAAAAAACCCTTAGGATATTGGATATCATCAAATTTCTCTGAGTAGGCTCTATCCTTTAGAATCGATGAACCACCTCAGGCTTGCACCAATGCTTCACTCACTTGTTGTTCAACCATGAGTTTAATATCTTTTTCTTATACAGAGGTACTTTCCACTACCTTTCTATACACGCTAGTGCTGCATTGCTCTGTTGGAGGTGAACTATTAGGTTGATCCAAGACATGTAATAACTCAAGCTGACCGGTCCCCATAATAGTAGGATGTGTTACTGGAGCTTAATTCTGAAGTGCTAGAACTACCGCTAACAAATCTTTGAGCCTCTTTCCAATCTTGTCAATTTGTTCACCCTTCTGTTTGAGTTGTTGAAGGAGGTGTCGGGTTGAATAGACAATATCGTCTTGTTCGGCTGCAACACCTTCCAAACTTTGGTGATCCCAAAGGACCAAATTCCTAGTATCAACCATATGCACCTCGGATGAGTCTTCCAACAAATAATTTTTGTTGGGATCAAAGCTAACCTTCTCTTCCTCTAGTCAGACTAGTCATACCCTAGGATTTCTTTTTTCTCAATAAGATATTATGCTACGATATCATCCAAGGAGCGGTCCAACTATGCATGCACAAATGCTTGTGGCTGATCGGTGGTGGGATCATGCTCTTGAATAGAGATACATCTGACCTCCCTACTAGGAGCTAACCCTGCGAGGGCTACACTCAGTCAAAAAAATGTACTCATGGCTATCAACTGCTCTAGGTGGAGTGCTGCTCGTGGGAGGATCTATCACCATAGGGATAAAAGAATTATCTCCTTCTCCCTTTGCTGCTACTACATCCATGATCTGCTGAGGTGGTGGTAGTGATGGCACAACTACGATGCCACGAGGTCACCACTCCCTCTTCACCGCAACTAAAGTAGGAGGTCAACCAAGAGAGCTTAGCCTCGACTGAGTTGATGATGTAGATGAAATGGGATCTCTTGGCCATAGCCGGATCACCAGTGGGGTTTTCTTTTCCCCTGATGCTGCCTTCATGGCTTTAGATGGAACTGTGGAAGATGGAACCTACACTGGCAATTATGGATGTGGAGTGGAGCAGTGTGGCGAAGCCAACACTGACACCCTCTATGCAAGAGCTCTCTTCTTGTGATGTGTGGTAATAATAGAACAGCAAGGACCGCATGGGTAGTACATCGATCGTGGTCACCAAGGTGGAGTCGACTACCGGCGTACCTTCACCTCTGCTGGTAACACAATACATACCCTTTGACCATCTCCTGATGGATATGCTCTCCCACACTAAGAGGAATAACTGATCGTAAATAAAATTGGGCACTAGACTTTGACTATCTATAAACCCCGCCAACTTAGCGTAGAACTTTCCTGAAGCTGGCATACGACCTTCTCCTATCTCTGCTAGGTGTCTCATAGTGAACTACTGGTGGAGGTGACACTGTAAACCTTCTAACATCTTCCACTCCATCAAATCTAGAAAGATAATGGAACTTGTTCTATGTGATCAGAGGAAAAACTACCCTGGGTGACTCCTCTACTGTAACCTCAGAGACTGCCTCCATCTCCTTGGCTATGCGCACATGATGCTGCTTGATCTTGCTGTATCTATTATGACACTGAGTTCTACTGGGTGGAGCAGTGCGGGAACTAGACCCTATCTCAAAGGTAGGGAGACTATCCCTGAAGCTAGAGTAGCCTTCCCCTTAGAGGAAGCCAAGTGAGTGGGTACTAGCCCGTACTAGGGTAGTAATTGGAACAACTGAGCATACTAGCACTGAAGCTGTGGCAACTATAGGAACCTCCATCATCTTCTTCTTTAGTAAGGGAAATTCATAATCTGATGGCATCTTAAAATGGATGACTGGCTTCTGCCCAGTCATTACATTTCAACTGACATTGGTGAGGGTTGCCCCCTCACAGGTGATCCTGACCCCCTTAAATCCTCGACCAAAGTATATCAAATGAGCTAAATCAGTCTATGGGAGGCTGGCTTGATCCAAGGCCAAATCCATCCCAAAGGGTAAAGTAAACACATACTTTTAAGCATCCATTTACTATACTGAACTTGAGAAAAAGATGACTGAGACTGAATTGGAACTCTACAATTGTTAAAATTAAACTCAAATTAGATTTTTATTTTTATTTTTGACATTATATTGATTTTTTGAATTTGATATAGAATTTGAACCCATACTCAACAATTTGAATATGTTAAGTGGGGTTCTTTGGATTTAGGAGAGATATTTTGAGTGAATTGGAGAAGTGATTTTGAATTTAGAATCCATTTTTGACAAATTTGATTATGTTGAAAATGGGTTCAAATATTTTGAAGAGATTCTTGATGCTTCCATTGGTTCATATTTGAATTTTATTTTTATGTTTGGGGACCCTTTATTTAACAAATTTAAGTATGTTAAACTAGAGGGTCAATTGATTTTGTTTGGGATTGCTCATTTAGCAAATTTGGGTATGCTAAATGAGTTGTTTGAAAACAGTTATCTTCTTTTGTTTGTTTGCCCATGATGTGAATCATGTGTGAATTTGGAAATGAAATCTTTACTTAGAAAATTTGTGTATGCTAAATAAAGTCCAAATGTATTTGATTCTTTATTTTTATTTTTGAAAATGAGGTCTTTACTTAGCAAATGTGGGTATGCTAAATAAAGGCCAAATGTGTTTAATTTTTTATTTTTGAAAAAATGCTAAATAAGAGGATCTTTATTTAGCAAATTTGGATGTGCTAAATAAAGAACTCAAATGTGTTTGATTTTTGTGATTTTGAAAAGAGGATCTTTACTTAACAAATTTGGATGTGCTAAATAAAGAATCCAAATGTGTTTGATTTTTGTGATTTTGGAAAGAAAATATTTTCTTAGAAAATTTGGGTGTGCTAAATAAAGAATCCAAAGTGTTTGATTTTTGTGATTTTGAAAAGAGTATCTTTACTTAGCAAATTTGGATGTGCTAAATAATGAATCCAAAAGTGTTTGATTTTTGTGATTTTGATTTTGTGTTACTTCTTTGAGAGGAGGGATTTCTATTCAACAAGCATGGTGTGTTAAATAGAATATAATTTATTTTTTTCAATTTTATTTTTGAAGGATGAAACTCTAATTTGACAAATCTAGGTATGTCAAGTGGAATTCCATTATATTTTTATTCTTATGATTTTTTCAAAGTAGATTTTCATTTAGCAAATTTGGGTATGTAAAATGGAAGTCAATTATATTTTATTTATCAAAGATGAAATTTTTGTGTGCGATTATTGCTTTTTGAAAAGAAAGAAATTCTAACTTAACGCATGTGGGATGTGTTGAGTGGTATTTAAAATGGTATAATTTTATTTGAAAATAAAATCTCCATCCAACATATTTGGATATATTGAATGAAGAGGCTTATTTTAAATTTGTACTTTTTGAAAAGAAAGAAATTCCAACTTCAACATATGTGAGATATGTTGAAATGGAATTTCAATGTTATGACATGATTCTATTTGGAAATTAAATCTTCATTCAATAAATTTGAGTATATTGAATGAGGGTGTTCATTTTCAAATATGTGCTTTTTTTGAAAAGTTGATTTTTGATTTTGTTTAGAAAAGAAATCTTCATTCAATAAATTTGGATATATTGAATGAGGATGTACATATGTGCTTTTTGTAAAGATGATTTTTGATTTTGTTTAGAAATGAAATCTTCATTCAATAAATTTGGGTATATTGAATGGGGATGTACATAAGTGCTTTTTGAAAAGATGATTTTTTTTATTTTGTTTAGAAATGAAAGCTTCATTCAATAAATTTGGGTATATTGAATGAGGATGTACATATATGCTTTTTGAAAAGAAGATTTTTTTTATTTTGTTTAGAAATGAAATCTACATTTAATAAATTTGGGTATATTGAATGAGGATGTACATATATGCTTTTTGAAAGATGATTTTTTTAAACTTTGATTTTTGAAAAGATCCTACATGTAACAATTTTGAAAAATTGTTAGATTACGTTAAGTTATATGTATTTTATGCAAGTATTTTATTATGTTAACTTTTTGGAAAAGTGGTTTTTGGAAAGTGAGGTATTTATAAAGGATTTATTTTTATTATTTGTGGAATGATCCTTACCTTACCATGGAAATGGTAAGCAGGTTCAACAAAATTGTTTAGTTATTTCTTTTGGTTAAATTTTATTTTCACCTTTTGGGGGACCCAACAGGGGTTTTAAGACTTACACAGAGTGAGGTCCCAAAACATAAAGGATGTTGGTTAACTTAGCTTAAGAATGAAATAAACTAAGTTCCAATGGAAATAAGGATAGTCTCATAATTATATAAAATACAAATCCACTATCGATATTTGAAGACAATGATCATTTACCAAAGATAGAGAGAGGAACCATCCCAGCGGAGTTGCCAAAAAAATCTGTGGTGTTTATTTCTCAAACTTTGGGAATTTGAAAAATAAAAAAGTTGTCTATTATTGGGACACCACGTAGATCTGCAGATGTACTCATTAGAGTGATCCGGTGTGACATTGAAGAATAATGTACTATCTCGAGAGATAGAAGTCACCATCCTACAATGCACCTAATCACCTAATAAAGACTCCTAAGGATAATGGGTCTTTTAATATACTAGAGATCTTTTCCCTACTTCACATGGAAAAGTAAAGTAGGGTTTATTTTACACCCAGTTCATTAAGTTCCCTATGAAGGCAAGCCCCCATAGTTAATTACATCATAAGGAATGGAATTCCTTGAGAATACGCTCGATTAAGGTAAATGATTATTGTTTTCAAAGATTTCAAAGATAGGACTATCAATAAATTGGTTATTTTTAGAAAAATAAAGTGGGATTGATCAAGAGGAGAGAGTTATTGTCAAAACTGAAGGGAGATAACCAGGGGATGTTCACAATGCTAGGAAACCTAACAAGCATCCCAAACTATCTTATGGTTGGGTTTTATATTTTTGAAATTTGAAGAGGATTATATATTTGAGTTGAATTTTTATTAGAATTTTAGGGCTTACAATTCCATATCATAAGATCATGGAAATTCTTAAAAGGTAAAGATTTATGCTTGTAGCCCGCAAAAGGAAATAACAACCTCAGATCCTGAATCTAGGGAGCTTTGGAGAGGGCCAAGGCATGACCTAAATCTAAGGTGAAAATGGGTATATGGTTTATCTCCACAAGAGAGAATAAACCACTCAACTGTTGGAATTAAAACTGCCTGGGGGTGGCCACCAACTAACTCCTCCTACTAATTTAAATACATGTAGGAAAGTCTTATGTTTTGCAAGATAGCTAGGCTGTTGTTTATTTAGAAAGATGTGTAAGTCCTTAAACACACTCCCTAAACTATATCATGAAGGGTATGAATAAATGACTTAATCTAATGCAAATTTTGTTAAGTTTTATTTTCATTTTTGGACATTTTTATTTGACATAGGCTTTGGGGTTTCATATGCCTAATGCATGAGAAATTTTTTATGGGCCAAAATCAAAAAGAAGGAGGTGTGTTTCCACCATGGCTCTCAAAGGTCAAGCCATTTTTCTGGCAAAGGTGGAAGCCTTCCATTAGCAAGAGTGAAGCAATATATTTTATGCATGATGTGAGACATACAACATCCTGCTAGGGGGTTGCTAAATCTTTTATTATCTTGATTTATGTCCTTATCTTTCTATGTGAGGTTATGAGTTGTTTAATTTAATTTTGAGTTGATTAATTGGATAGAAATTTTTTTTCCCAAGAGTATAATCCAATAACCATCAGACAATTAAGAAATTAGAAAAATCATGACATTTCTAATGCACAAGCTAAACAAACATCAAACAATTTTATAAAACTAACGTAAAAAAATAAGAGGCCGATGTGGCCGGGTACCACTGCACAATCTAAAAGGAATGTGGGTAGCTGAGCAGTGCCCTTATATAACCCGGATTATAAATGAATAATTATATTTTAGAAGGAATTCATATTATGGGGGTCTTCATTCTTCATTCTTCATTTCTTCCTTTCTTCCTTTCTTTATTTCTTTGTTTCTTTATTTCTTTCTTTCTTTTGATTTGACTTGGGATGTAGTTTTCTCCAAGGCTTCACATGGTACATAAGACATAGTCTTATGGCCAATGTTCACCTTAATCCCCCATAACATTCATTCCAAATCTCAATTAAAAAATTTACATCCAAATGGGAATGATAAATCTAACTAAACCTACAAAATAAAGATTATCTAAACATACAACACAACCCAAGAAGTTATATGAATAATTTGGACTTAGCACCCCATACATGGATAACCAAGTCCACCTATCCTAGTTTGGATCATGTTTAGGGGTATAAGCAACTTGCACAGCAAAAGCATTTATAATTTTTTTTATTACAACACCCCTTAAGCACAATTCCCTACAGAAGACATGATTAGCCTAGGCTTACCCTATCATCCAGTCTATGCACATACATCATAACATCCAATCTAAAACATTTATATGACAAAATAAAATCAATCATCAAGCTATACACCACCCTAACATTGAACAAGAAATGGTGACTTAGCCTAATGTGTGTGCCATTTAAGGCTTGTGTGGCATGTCTTAGCTAGGCTTTAATGTTAAAATTTTCTAAGTGTGGAGGATTCAACTTAGAGGGTGGTTTCATTTTAAGTGATTTAGTTGATTTATTAATTTTAGTTGATGATTTGATTTGGTTGAATGAACCTACACATAATTACAACTTATTGTAAAGAGAAGAAAAGAGAAGAGAACTTCTCTTTCATCCCTACCTTAAGTAATTTCTAAGGTAGATTCATTAATGATTTTAATTTAATGAATATTTTATTATGTGTTCTAATTAACCCTAAGTTTAGATTTGCTCTAAATAGACTTATTCAATAAGAAAGGCATTATAGTGCATAAATTCCTATTAGGGAGTCACCTTTCAAATCTGTAGAGAAAAGAAAGAAGAGACTTTATAGAAATTTGACCTGTTTAGATGCCACACAGATCCATAGATGTACTTATTCAGGTGATCGGATACGTCATCAAGGAAATAGTGTACTATCTCAGAAAATAGAAGTCACTACCTTTTAATGGAAGCAATCACCTGAATAAAGACTCTTAAGGACAATGGGTCTGCATATGTATCAGAGATTCTTCCCCAACTTTACATGGTTTATTTAAATTGGGTTCATTAAGTTCCCTACAAGGGAAATCTCCCATAGATAAATTACATCCTAAAGGACAGGATCCTTTTGAAAAACTCTCAATTAAGGTAAATGAACATTATCTCTAAAGATTTTAATAGGTAGGACTATCAATCGATTAGTTTATTTTTTAGCAAATCAAGTGGGATCGATCAAGAGGAGAGAGTTCTTATCGAAGCCAAATGGATAAGTAGAATGAGGATACTAGGAAGCTTAGTAAACATCAAAACTATCCTATGGTTGGCTTTACATTTTTGAAATTGAAACTATTTATTTGAGTTGAATTTTTTATTAGAATTTAGACTTAAGATTCCATAACACAAGGTTATGAAAATGCTTAAGAGATGAGGATTTATTCTTGTGGCCTATATAAGGGAGAAGCAATCTCGGAACCTAATTCTAGGGAGCTTTGGAAAGGGCCAAAAGCATGACCTAAATCTAATGTGAAAAATGGGTATTCAGTTTGCCTCCACAAGAGAGGACAAACCACCCAACTGCTTGGACTTACAACTGTCTGGGGGTTGCCACCAACTAACCCCTCCTATAGTTTTAAATAAATGTAGGAAAGTCTGTATTCTTATGCAAGATAGCTAGGCTACTTTTATTTAGAAAGAGACTAAGTACTTTAACTCACTCCTTAAAGAGACTAGACCATGTAAAGGGCATATGCTTTTCAAATTTCATTTTATTATCATTTTTGGAAAATCATTTTTGACTCAGGATAATAGAATTTTTATGATTAATGCATGAGAAAATAGATTATTGGCCAAAATTAGCAAGAAGTTTAGGAGGAGAGTTTTTACCACAGCCCTCAAAGGTCAAGCTAGGTTCTCTGGCAAAGATGGAAGCCCTCCAATCAAGAGTGAAATAAGATGTTATTGTGCATGATATTATAAAGATAAGAACTCATCCAGCTAAGAGGTTTCTAATTCTTTTCTCTTATTTTTAATCCTAAGCTTTAGGTGAGGTTATGAGTTTTTTAGTTTTAGTTTGAATTGTTAAATTGGGTAAAAGATTTATTTTTTTTATAAAGAGCCTAATCCACATCCATGGCATACATAAAGCAAGGAAGAAACTAGAAAAAGCATGCCACTTATTGCACAAATTAAACAAACATCAATCAATTTATAAAATTAGTGCAAAAAGAATAAATAGCCGTGTATGGTCAGGCACCACCACACAAACCCGAAAATATCAGATGTGGGTAGCCGAGCTCAACCCTTATATAACCTGGATTACAAATGAACTGAATTACAATTGAGCAAAAGGAATTCATTATTATGGGGGTCTTCAAGCTTTATCTTCTTCTCTTTTCTTTCTTTCTTCTTCTTTCTTTCTTCTTTGATCTTCCTTTGATGGTTGGATGGCGATGCTCCAAGGCTTCACATGGTGCATAAGATAGGATCTTATGACCAATGTTCATCCTAATCCCCCATAACAAATCATTCCAACAATCCTAAATATACAAACTTTATTTCATGAAAAGAAAAAGCATAAGTCTAACTAACACTTATAAAACAAAGGTTAGTCAAATCACACCACACAAATCCCAAGCATGTATATTGGACTTATCACCCCACACATGGGTGACTAAGTCCACCTCCTATGGATTAAGGGTATAAGCTCCGCAAGCAAGAAGCATTTTTTATTTTTATTTATGATAACATCCTTAGCACAATCCCCAGAAAGAAAGAATAGTTAGACTAAAGCCCCTACCATTCATTCTATGAGCATACACCCTAACATCCAGTCTAAAGCATTCATCATAAAACAAAATATAACATTAAGCCATGCACCGACCTAACCTAAAGCTAGAAGTGGTGACTCAGGCTAATGTGTGTGCTTTGAAGGTTTGTGTGGCATGCTTAGCTTTGGACTTCAAATTATCTAAGTATGAAAGACTTGTTCAACTTAGAATAGGGTTTCATTTAAGTTATTTAGTGACTTTGGGTTTATTTTATTTCATGTTTTAATTTGATTTGAGTGAGACTTACAATTAATTACTAAGTTATAAAGAGAGGGAAAGAGAAGAGAACTCTTTCCTTCCCTAATCCTTAAGTAGTTTTCTAGTGTAGGTTCATGTTTAGTTTCATTTAGGTGAATGTTTTAATTACATATTTTAATTAATCCTAAGTTTAGATCAACTCTAAACAAACCTATTCAAAAACAAAGGCAATTTAAGATTAAGAAAAATGAATCAAAATTCACATAACAAATATTACTTCAATTCTTTCCCAACATATATAACATGCATATGGATGGATCCTAAGCATATCTATACTTGCAAATGAGAATAGTTAACAAACTTTATGATGTATGCTAAGTAATCCATTTAAATAAATTTAGAAGATTTAGATGCATGAATTTTCTTAAGTAGAAAAGGGTTGTCTTTCTCCAAAATTTCACTACATGCATGAAAGTAGAAAAGGCATAAGTGTGTACAACACTATTATTAACCAGTGGTGTAAGGTACAAGACCTAGTTATGACTATTTAAAGCCTCACAACCTCTGGGTTGTCCAGACTAATATACCAGTTTCCTTAAGTACTAACATGCATATAAAAGAAATAAAGTGGAAAAGAATATGCAAAAGTTTGCTTAATGGTTTTATTTTTGTTTAATGTAATTTATTTATGCAAGTATAGGAAATCCTTCTTAAATGAGAAGATATGAGTAGCATTTGGAATTATGTAAGTATTGGGTTCTTTTCAAATGAACCCTACATCTTACTAACCCATATTCAAAACTATGCTAACATAAGTAAAGGAAGGAAAGGCTACACTAAACATTACTTTATAATTCATCACATGCAAGCTTATAATTAAATTATAAGAATAGCACACTTTTAGATTTGATGTTTCATTGATAGATTTTAAAAATACTTTGGATTTAGTAGTGATAATAGCCACTCATATTTTACTTTAGCCAACACATGCACATTTGACATAAAGTAAACAATTTCATTTTAAAATTTGAAAACATGAAATTATGGATGCATAATCACATGGCATACAATTTAACATGTTGGGAAAGAAAAAAAGCAATGTAATCACATGTAAACAAACTCACTTTACTTAATTCCTAAAGACACTCTTAAAGAATAAGAAAATTTAGAATAAATCAAAGTGAATTTCAAAATGATTTTTGTTTGTTTGAAGTTTGATTTAATTTTAAAAGGATGAGATTAGTTTCTAAACCATTCCCACATGTGTTTTAGATTTTTATTTAATTTTAAGATAATTAGATCCATTTTTAAATGTTGATTAGGCTTGCATTAAGTGACTTAATTAACCCTTACCTACACAACCTTAAAAATAATTAACTAAGTAATTATGAGCCAATGAGATGACATAAAACCCACAAGGTATGTAAATTTGCAATGCACCTAGTAATGAAAAGGCCTAATGCAATTTGGCTCACAATTAAAAGTTAATTAAGCTAAGGGGTTTAGTTTAAGTACTTTTAAAACACCCTTCACACTTGTGAAAGGGGTTTTAATTTTCTTAATTAGGCTATTAACACCCAAGCATCTACCCAAGGTAGATTAATTAAGTTCTAGAGATTTTTAGAATTTTGAAAATTATTTAAAGGGATAATTAATGAATTAACCTTATTAAGAAGGGATTAAGGAAAGAAAAGGGGTTTAGGGAATAGCTTAGGGAAATGCCCCAAAATTATTCCATAAAACCCTACTGGATCTAACCTTAATCAAACTTAATCATAGGAAAATCCACTAATTATACCTTAATTACCCTTAATTACATGAAGGGGATAATTAGGGAATGAGCTAGCAATTTCACTAATCATACCCTCAATAAATCTCAAGAAAATTAGGAGAGGCAGAGGTCATCCCCTAAAATGAGCCCTAGAAGTTTGAGATTAACTGGTGGCTTAATTAAGAAATAATTAGCTAATTAGAATTCCCAAAGAAACCCAAATTCAAAGAGAAAGGGAAATCAAAATACATTGAAAACAATTTTAGAATATTCTAGAAATTATCTATCCAAGCATTTTTCCTTATTTTTTTGAATTTTCTATGAAGGAGTTATGATTTTAAAGCTATAAATTAATAAGAATTAATTTAAATAACTAATCCTATTAATCCCAACCACGACGATGCATGGCGGGTGTCAGCTTTACACACGCCACATGCGTGAGCTATTTAACTTGTCACATCGGGAAATATGGCACGCGCTTTTTATCCTCATCCAATCAAAGATCGATGGCGAGGATACACCCTGCTTTATAAATAAATATATTGCCTAATAATCTGCCCATCTAAAATGAATGGATGGATGATGAGATGAGAGTTCTTCCTGTGAGAATGTGAGCCATCACATGATCCAAGGGAGATCCAGCGATCTTCATGGATTAAATTCACTCAACCCACACCATCTAAGGACCAAAGCCAATCCAATGAAGATTGAGATGAAAATCCACTTCACAAAGGACCAACACCTCTAGCCTAAGTAATCAAAATTTACTAACCTCACGGAGGTGATCACCATGCTCTGGATCGATGAGGTAGCTTCATCTAGTGGAGATGAAGCCTGCTGAAGTTCTAGCCTTGAGGTTGAGAGATGGATGGGTGGACCAACTCTTCTCCCCTTGTGGCTTTGATCAAATTGATCCTCCCTCTAACTCAATTGGATGCTTGGCAAGCTCAAATTGGTCCTTGGATGATGAGTGTAGAAGAATTGAGTGGGATCAAGTAGAGGAAGTTGGAAATCAGGTGAGCTCCCTATTTTGCACTGCAAAACCAGAAGAAAGATTCAAATCCTCTAGGGGCCTCTTGGGAAAGCTCGATGTTAACTCCTAGGCTTCAATCGATCAAGAGTGAGTGAAAATTAATGGAATTAGGGGAGTATATCCCCATGAAATGGATGACCAAACACAAGCTTGTCCATTTGATCCAATCACATGAATGAGTTGTTTGGTTAGAGTGTGCACATGGTCAGGCCGTGAGGAGTGGAGCTAACTCCCATGTGCATCAATTGAGGTTTGGGGAGTTTGAAATTTTCAATTTTCCATGGGTGGTGGGTTTGGTCCATCCAAATGGGTTGACCCAAACCCATTGGGTGCACCACTCATCACTAGTCCCCTTGAGCTTTTAGGAAAGCCTCGATGAGTGATGACCAAAATACCCATGGCTGGCCAAAATTTGTTCTATGGCCTAGGGTATATGGTCATTTTGCTATTTTTTCAATTTGGGTATGTTTGGTATGTTGAAAATAGGTTGGCCAAGTTTCAATGGATTTGGAATCCATTTGATAGGGTTTGGCTCATGTTGACCCATTTAGGTCAAAATGGGTCAACTTGGGTCAAGTTGACCAATAGGTCAAATTGGGTCAAACCAAGGGTTGGGTCAAGTTCATATGACCATTTGAAATGTTTGGTGCCTTTGGTTTGGTTCAATTTGGTATAGATTTGGTTTTGGCTCATATGACTTTAGGGTCAAATGGGTCAAGTTGACTTTGACCCATTTGACCTATTTGAGGTCAAGGGTAGGTTTAGGTTTGGTTAGTCATATGGAGTGGATTGGTATCTTTGTTTCCAATCAATTTGAGTTAGTTCATTTTGGCTCAACATGACCCCTTTAGTCATGTTGGGTCTAAGGTCAATTGGGCTAGGTTGGGTCTAGTTGGCCAATTGAGGCTCAAGTTCCACAAGTGATTTGGGATGGACTTGACCCATTGGTTTCAATCAATTTGGCTTAGATTTTGACACATTTTGACCCTTTAGGTCAAAATGGGTCAACTTGGGTCAAGTGGGCCAAATTAGGTTAGGCTCAAATGTTGACTTGGTCAAGTTCAAACATAGGTCATGAGTGAACTTAGATCAATGGTTTCAATCAATTTGGCCTATGGTGGATTTTGATATGTTATTTCATTTTAGGTTAAGTGTTGACTTGGTCAACCCTTAGGTTTGACTTGGTTTGACCCAATTTGATTGATTGATCATCCCATGATGATTGTTGATCATGATGAGAGGAAATATGAGTTTAATCCAATTTGGTTAGGATCAAAAGTTGGCTCATAAGGGTACTTTAGGTCACTTTGGGTCAAGTGAGCCTAAGTGGGTCAAATGGCTTGGTCAAAGCTTGATTTGAAGTTGATTGATCTTGTATATGGACTTATGATTGAAATATAAATCCATTTACAAGAGGTTTGAAGTCAAATGGATTTTGATCCATTTAAAAATTTCATATTCAAAGGAAGAATATGAAGAGTTTTGGGTTTGATTTAATTTGGGTTTTGATTGAAGGATTGAGTTTGGATTTATATATGAGCTCATGATTGTAGATTGATTGAACCATGAGAGAAAATCAAGAGTTTGGCCTGATTTGAATTGATTTTGGCTAAGATCAAGATTTTGGCTTGAAAGGCTTAGATTTGATTTTGATTGGATTTGAGTTTGATTTTTGGAGTTGGTTTTGATTGTTTGAATTTATATTTCATTTATATATGTGAATATAAATGAGAATATAAATTGATCATGAGAAAATTTCAAGGATTTGAAAGAGTTTAATCATGATTTGGGTTAAATCCATTAAAGGGAATTTAAAGGATTTAAGGAATTTTTAATTTGAAATTTAATTTTTGAATTGGATTTGATTGATTTATATTTATATTTCATTTATATATGAGAATAAAATGAGAATATAAATATTTTTTGAGAAAATCCCATGAGTTTGAATGGTTTGATCAAAGTTTAGGTTAAATCCATTAATGAAAATTAAGGGATTTAAAATTTCAAGATTTTAAATTTGGAATTTAATTTGGTTTGATTTGTTAGATTTTATATTTCATTTATATATGAGAATATAAATGAGGATATAAATAAGTTTTTAGAAAATTCCAAGGATTTGAATAGGTTTGATCAAGTTTGGAGTTGATTTTGGCTATATCTTTTAATGGAAAATTAAAGGAATTTAGGAAAATTTTCATGAGTTGTTTTGGAATTTTGAGTTTGATTTGATGGTTTTGAATTTATATTTCATTTATAAATGTGAATATAAATGAGAATATAAATGGATCATGAAAAATGTCAAAGGTTTGAATAGGTTTAGATCATGATTTTGGCTAAGTCCTTAAGAATGGGTTAAGGACTTAAGAAATTTGAACTTAGGGATTTTGATGGATTTTGACCATGGTTTTCAATCATGGATTTCAATCAAGGATTTCAATCAAGGAATTAAATCATGGAATTGATTTGGAGTTTGAATTGAAAGAAGGAAGGTGAGGAAAGGTTTAGGTTAAAGGGTAAGAAATTTTCCTAACACCCTAAGGCATGACCTATTCCTATGGCTAACTCTTCTAAGTCTTCAAGGGCTAGGTGAGAGTGTCCACCTAATCACTAGATGTGTCTTAAGACTAAGGAACTCTTAAAGTCTAAGAGAAGTCCTAAGCCTAAGATGGAGGTTGAGAGCTCATTCTAAAAAATGAGGTCAACAAAGGGCAATAGGTGTGGTGACTAAGAACACACTATTGGTGTTGAAATGAATCAACAACACCAAGATCACAAGCACTAATAAAACAATTTATCCCACTCAAGGAAAAGAAGAGAAAAGCTAGCAAATGTGGCTCTACTTATGTCCAAGACATAAGAGAGGGAAGAAACTAAGGGATAGTGTGAACCTTCCACTAGGGAAGCAGGTTCAAGTCATCTACAAGGAGATGAAAGGTTGGATTTGATTTGAATCTCACTAAGGAGAGATCTCCACTGGGGAGAGGGTTGAATTTGCTTCAAATTTTATTAAGTTTTAATTTTTAGAATGAACCCTATTAATTTGTGATGGGTTGTATTGGATAGGAGCCATGGAGACCAAGACTTAATTCAGATTTACCAATCCAAAGGGGTAGTCTACTAAGCACATAGTAGGACTAACCAACCAAAGGGATGCCTTTTGGTATGCAATAGTTGTACTAGAAAGAAAGCATGGTAGACTTACATCCTCCAAAGTAAGGACTAGTTGTTGGGGTAATCAATTGATAAGGCAAAAGATTGAACCCAACCTAGGGCTGACTATTTGAGTGAATGTCACTGGGGGCTTAGATCAACTCAAAGATCGTCAAGATAGATTTCTTTTTGTAGTTTTTTTTATTTGATTATGATGGATCCCATAGGTTTGCGATGAACTGTACTGCGTAGGGGTCACAGAAGCCTAGACCTAACTCAGATTTATAAATTCAAAGGGAGTAGTCTACCAACCATAAGGTAGGACTATCCAACCAAGGAGAAATACCTTTTGGTACACAATGGTCAAGTCTTAAGAAGAATGCATGGGGACTCACATCTTCTAGAGATAAGAAATCACTGCGGTGATTGGTTGCTTTGGGCAACAAATCAAACCTAACCTAGGGCTGACTATTGAGTGAATGCCAATGGGGGGACTTAAATCAGCTCAAGAATAGTCAAAGATTAATTTCATTTTAATTTATTTTGATGGATTATTGATGGGATCACACGAAAGGAGCTTATAGAAGCAGACCTATCTTGATTTAACCAAAGGGAGTAGCTTCTCGGCTGATGGGAGAGCTATCCAACCAAAAGAGTGCCTTTCAATTTACAATGATCAAATAAAGGGAAAAAGCTCAGGGACTCACATCTTCTAGTAGAAAATATCATTGGGGTGATTGGTTGCTTTGGACAACAAATCTAACCTGACCTGAGGCTGCCCGTTGATTTACAATAATCATGCTAGAGAGAATGCATCATAGTCTTATATCTTTTAGAGTGGAATGATTATCGGGGTAACCTGCTTATGGAAAAATAGATTGATCCTGACCTAAGGGCATGAGTGAGTACCACCCGGATTTATCTCAACTCGTGTAGTCGCAATTCTATAGGGAGTTCTCACACACTACCCTAAAGATAAGATGCCTGCTTGGGAGAAGGGGATTGAATCCTAATCCACAAGAAAATTAATTTTGTTTGTTTATTTTAGTTTATTTTATCATGGACCCTATTTTTTTGTGAGGGATCAAACTGAGAAAAATCTTATATCAACCTAAACCTATCTTAGATTTACTGAACCAAGGGAAAATCTGCATCCAGAACAAATTTTCCAACCATAGGGTGGCTACTAGAAAGGGAACTATCCAAAAAAAAGTAACCGCAATGTCTAAATGGGGTCGCAAAGGACTTGATCCAAATAGAGTGCCCACAGGGGATGGGATAGTAAAGGCTTAATCCAACACCCTAGAGAAGATGACATGGCTAGTCATAAATTCAATAGGTATTTGATGTCCAACTTAAGGAGAAAGCACAGCGACTCACATCTTCCAAAAGTGGTGTACTCACAGGGTGAGTCGCTATCAGCATAGGAAACATCGACCAACCTAAGGTGCCCGTTGGTTTGCAACAATTAGCCTAGGAAGAAAGCTCGGGGTCTCACATCCTCATACAGAACGATTTGGGATAGTGTCTTCTCATGTGCAATTCGATCGACTACCGAGTGAATGCCACTGGGGACTTATATCAACTCAAAAGTAGTCAAGAGGAAAGGAGCCTGGGGACTTATCCTAAACCTCAAATATACTCAACCTAGTTAGAACATGATAGTTCAAGAAGAAAGCACGGGACTCACATCTTCTTAAATAAAGTCAACATGAACGGGCAAGTGAAGCATACTACTTGGTGCTTGTTGCAATGGTCAAGTTAGGAAGAAAGTGTGGGGACTCACATCCTTGAATAAATGACCACTAGGGTGACATACTAGCGAGGAAGTATGTAGACCCGACCTAGAGTAGCTAATGAGTGAGTCCCGACAAAGATTTGTGTTTATTTTATGGATGTGCTAAAAGGAATAGGATGCTTCTGGGGGACTCTTACACCTACCTTAAAACACATCGGGGAATTATGAAATGATGCCATGGATGGTAACAAGAATTCCCACTAAGAAAGGATGTCGCTTGGGTTCTCTCACTCCAAACTTAGTTATGTTAATCGATACAAGATGCCTCTTAAGTTCTCTTACACCTATTCTAATAGCATCAGAGATTTTGTTTATGTTAAAGAGGGATAGGATGCTGGGGACTCTTACACCTACCCTAAACACATCATGACGGATTCGCAAGACAAGCAAACAACACTTCAAAAGAAGAGAAGATTTGATGAATGGAATCAAATTTTGTTCTTTTTATTAATGAATTATTTTCAAACAAGTTTTATTTCATGGGTAATATTTCTTTAGATAGAGCCCATTAATTGGAAGCTTTGGGTGTTCCCCTTTACAATAAGCTGATAAGATCCTCCTTGGTAGGCCTTCTACATGGGGCCTTCCCAAGTGGGTTCAAACTTGCCTCCCATCTTTGATGGGCAACAATTGGTCTCCTTAGGACTAACACAAGTTCTCCTACTAAAAGACCTAGGGGACATTTGTTGTGAGCTTGAATCATTTTGGCCTTGTACAACTCGAGGTTGCACGCAGAGAACTTTCCTCCAAACCTTGAGCTCTTCTAAACTTCACATTCTTTCTCATGGTGATCTTGTTACCCAATGCTATCCTTAGTGATGGGAGTTGAACTTCTAAGGAAGAATGGCTTGACCCATACACTAAGGAAAATGGGGTAGAGAGTTGGAGTTTGATATGTGGTGAGAGGCCCACAAGGCTTCAACCAACCGCTTCCATTATCGCTTGTTGTCATCAAGAGTCTTCTTCAGATCATGAGAGTTTTGTTGAATGCTTGCTAAGCCATTACTAGCAATTGCTAGTATGGTAGTATGGAGTATATATATCGCATGTCATGCTTGAATCTATCGTTATAATGTTGGTAATGCAAAGATATAATCATGATTACACTATATACGATGGTTCAAAAATCATGATATATTAAAGATGATTGATGCTTCGCTTGAAATGCCACTTGGAAAAGAGTGATACTAAGATGAATCGATGCCCTTGGAAGAAGGAGGATCGATCACAATGTTGGTACCCCAACACTCAAATGGCCATGAAGCCAAAGTAGGGTGTAGAATGTTGGTTGGAGGACCACACATGCACCGACATGATGGCATCTCCTAGCTACTCCATGCACCGTGATCATAGAAGGCCAGTATCCAAGTCTTTTGATCTTGACTTCATCTTCGGACCGATGACTCCACAGACCCAATGTACCTGCTTATAATGCCATGGGCTTCATGTTTGTCTAAATAATGTAACCACATTTGGTCAAAGGATCGGGTATGGTGCCATCAACAAGAGCATAGGAAAGAGCTCTGTTTCACTGATGGGCTTGAGATTTCTGAGGTAGTTTATGTTCAAGTAATCTATGAATGGTTGCCTAATCCAGCTCCTTGTCCATTTTGGCACAAACCTCCTTCAAGAGAAAGTCTCTCGATGAGTTCAATCAATAAGGGATGACTTATCTATTTTGGACCCTTATTGAAATGGACTCATCTTCATACATGCCAACTCTTTGGCAAGTTTGCCAAAGACCGCTATCGTTCTCTACCGGAACCTAGATGGTAACTTGGGAATCAACAACTTCATGGTATACTGTAGTAATGAAGCTTGTTTGAGACTGTAGGACCCACAATGGTTGATCACCAACCGAGAATCCCCAAAGATGTTGATGCTCTTGACACCGATAGTGATAACCAAACCAAAGAATCAAAGGCTCATACTAGGCTTCGTTGTTGGTGCAGAGATTGGAAAGATAGTATGAGAATCTTTTGACATCACAGTATAGAGTTAGAAGAACTATTCCTACCCCTGCTTTTTCTGTGAGAATAGATCATGGTGCTTCACCTTTAAGAAAAGAAGCAGTACCATCAAAATACATCTCCCATCAGTGGTTGCCAACCTTCCCTAAGTTCATGATTTGTTCATCGGGAGATCGTCACTAAGCGAGAATCAGAAGTGGGTGCCGCTAAGAAATGCTAGTGCTTGACCTTTACGCAGAGGGGTACAAATGTGATATCAAACTATGAGAGTATCATGGACCAACGAGCCAAACATCCAAAGCATTGGCCATGTCATGAGGTACTACAGTGGATTGATTCTTGAGATCAAGTTCACCTTATGAGAAAGCAAGCAGTGTCGTAGCTTCTGAGATGCAAAGACTAAAGCTAGACAATGTTTCTCAATAGGTGGATAGCTTGCTTCAACAGGGATCGACGAGGTAAGGTAGTACACTTTCCTCCTTCATAGTTGGGGGCCAATGAGAAGGAGTCATCCAATGCAGTAGTGTAAAGGATCAATGGCCTGCTTGGGATAGGGGCTGCGAGAACTGGCGGCTTCACCAAGTATTCTTTGATATCTTTGAATGCATGCTCGCACTTGTCATCCCACTTAAACTTGGCATCCTTTTGACAAGTAAGAATGGCTATTTGTGTATGTTGATTTTAAATTTTTAAATTTTATTTTTGAAATATGAATTTTTTATTTTGTGTGTGATTGTTGCTTTTTGAAAGAGAGGAATTCCAACTTAAAATATATGTGAGGTATGCTTAATTGGGATTTCCTAAAATGATATTTTATTTTTAGTTGGAGATGAAATATTCTAAGCATATTAAATGAAGATATTCATATGTGCTTTTTAAAAATTTTGATTTTGTTTACAAATGAACTTTCCATTCACTAATTGTGAATGTATTGAATAGAAGAGTTCATGTGTGCTTTTTGAAAAGTTTTATGATTATGATTGTGATTTTGGAAAACATGATTGTTCTTTTTATTCTAAAATATGAAATCTTTATCAAAGTGATTCAAAAGAAGATATTCATTTGTGCTAATGAAAAATGTTATTAGTTTTATTTTTGAAAGCCCCTACATGTAAAAATTATGTGAATTGTTAAATGAGGGTGAAGAAATTTTTGTGGAAAATATTTTATTAAGTGCATTTTTTTGGAAAAGGTGCTTTTGAAAAGCAAAGTTCTTTATGGAAGATTTATTATTTTGAGGATGAACCTTTCCTTATCATGAAGATGATAAGGAGGAAGTCTTAAAGGGATTTATTTTTATTTTAAATCTTTTCATTTTACCCATTGGAGTAACCCAATGGGGGTTTAAAGACCAACAAGGAATGTGGTCCTAAAACCTAAAGATGTTGGCTTACTTAACTCAAGAATGAAATGAGCTAAGTGCCAATGGAAAGAAGGATAGTCTTGAATTCATACCAAAGTACAAATCCACTACGATACTCAAAGACAATGATCATTTACTAAAGATGGAAAGAGGAGCCTTCCCTAGCGGAGTCGCCAGAAAAATCTGCGGTGAATAAATTCTTATTAGGGAGTCACCTTTCAAATCTCTAGAGAAAAGAAAGAAGAGATCTTATAGAAATTCAACTTGGTAAGACGCCACGCAGATCCACAGATGTAATTATTTAGGTGATCGGATACGTCATCAAGGAAATAGTGTACTATCTCAGAAGATAGAAGTCACTAACTTTTAATGGAACTGATCACCTCAATAAGGACTCCTAAGGATGATGCATATGTACCAGGATTCTTCCCCATATGGAAAAATAAAGTAGAGTTTATTTTAAATCGAAGTTCATTGTTCTTACAGGCAAGCCCCATAGTTAATTACATCTTAAAGGATAGATCCTTTAGGAAAACTCTCGATTAAGGTAAATGATTATTATCTCTAAGGATTTCAATAGGTTGGACTATCAATCGATTAATTTATTTTTGGGAAATCAAGTTGGATTCAACAATAGGAGTGAGTTCTTATCGAAGCCAAATGGAGGTGAGTAGGGGATATTTAGGATACTAGGAAACCTAGTAAACATCCCAAACTATCCTATGGTTGGGCTTTACATTTTTTAAATTGAGGGTAGTTATTTGTTTGAGTTGAATTTTTATTAGAAGTTTAGGGCTTATAATTCCACAATACAAGGAAATGCTAAGAAGGGTGCTTGTCAAAAGGCTGGTGCTTGCTAAATCTGACCATGTAAAAATTTATTGAAATCAAATATTAGCTGAAAGACAAACCACCTAAAACTAGGCTTATAAAGATAATAGAAGAAAATCTTATTTTGAAAGATTTTTAAACTCATGGATAATAAAGCATGCAATCTATTCAGCATTTATTTTAATGGGATAATGACTATACTAATCAGGTTTATGAGTTTCCGGCCAAAAGGCCAAGTTTAGAGGATGACCCTCAATCAAGAGTGAAATAAGATGTTATTGTGCATGATATTATAAAAAAAAAACTCATCCATCTAAGGGGTTTCTAATTATTTTATCTTGATTTTAATCCTAAGCTTTAGGTGAGGTTATGAGTGGTTTAGTTTTAGTTTGAATTATTAAGTTGGGTAAAAGATTTATTTTTTTCTAAAGAGCTTAATCCATATCTAGGCCATACATAAAGCAAGGAAGAAACTAGGAAAAGAATACCACTTAATGCACAAATTAAACAAACATCAATCAATTTATAAAACTAGCACAAAAAGAATAAATGGTCATTTGTGGTCGGGCACTACCGCAAAAACTTGAAAAATATCAAATGTGGGTAGCCGAGCTCTACCCTTATACAACTCAGATTACAAATGAATTGAATTATAATTAAGCGAAATGAATTCATTATTATGGGGGTCTTCAAGCTTTATTCTTCTTTCTTCTTTCTTCTTTCTTTCTTTTCTTCTTTCTTTCTTTGTTCTTTGGATCTTCCTTTGGATGGTTGGATGGTAGATACTCAAAGGCTTCAGATGGTGCATAAGATAGGATTTTATTACCAATATTCATCCTAATCCCCCATAATAAATCATTCCAACAATCCTAAATATACAAAATTTTTTCATGAAAAAGAAAAGCATAAATCTAATTAACACCTGCAAAATAAAGGCTAGTCAAATCACACCACACAAATCCCAAGCATGTATTTTGGACTTATCACCCTACACATGGGTGACTAAGTCCACTTGGCCTATGGATTATGCTAAGAGGTATAAGCACCTGCAAGCAAGAAGCATTTATATTTTTATTTATAATAGGGCCATTTTAGCACAATCCACTACAGAAAAGAATAGTTAGACTAAGCACGTCATACCATTCATTCTACAAGCATACACCCTAACATCCAATCTAAAATATTCATCACAAAATAAAATATAACCAAGCCATGCACCGACCTAACCTAAAGCTAGAAGTGGTGACTTAGGCTAATGTGTGTGCTTTGAAGGTTTGTGTGGCATGCTTAGCTTAGGACTTTAGGTTCAAATTTTCTAAGTATGAAAGACATGTTCAACTTAGAAGAGGGTTTCATTTAAGTTATTTAGTTACTTTGGTTAGATTTTATTTCATGTTTTAATTTGATTTAAGTGAGACTTACAATCAATTACTAAGTTATAAAGAGAGGGAAAGAGAAGAGAACTTCTCTTTCCTTCATAATCCTTAAGTAATTTTCTAATGTAGGTTCATGTTTAGTTTCATTTAGGTGAATGTTTTAATTACATCTTTTAATTAATCCTAAGTTTAGATCAACTCTAAACATACCTAATCAAAAAGATAGGCGTTTTAAGATTAAGAAAAATGAATCAAAATTCACATAACATACATTACTTCAATTCTTTCCCAACATATATAACATGCATATGGATGGATCCTAAGCATATTTATACTTGAAAATGATAATATTTAACACACTTTATGATGCATGCTAAGTAATCCATTTAAGAAAATTTAGAAGATTTAGATGCATGAATTTTCTTAAGTAGAAAAGGGTTTTCTTTCCAAAATTTCACAAACATGCATGAAAGTAGAAAAGGCATAAGTGAGTACAATGCCATTGTTAACCAGAGGTGTAAGGTACAAGACCTACTTAGGATAACTTAAAGCCTCACAACGTCAGGGTTGTAGACTAATATACCACTTTCCTTAAGTACTAACATGCATATAAAAGAAATAAAGTGGAAAAGAATATGCAAAAGTTTTCTTAATGGTTTTATTTTTATTTAATGCAATTTATTCATGCAAGTGTAGGAAATTCTTCTTAAATGAGAGCATAGGGATGAATAGGGTTTGGAATTAAGTAAGTATTGGGCTCTTTTCAATCTTACTAACCCATATTCAAAACTATGCTAACATAAGCAAAGAAAGGGAAGGGTACACTAAGCACAACTTTATAATTCATCACATGCATGCTTATAATAAAATGATAAGAATAGCATCCTTTTAGATTTTATGTTTCATTTATAAATTTTGAAAATACTTTAGATTTAGTTGTGATAATAGCCACTTATATTTTACTTTAGCCAACACATGCACATTTGACATAAAGTAAACAATTTCATTTTAAAACTTTGAAAAACATGAAATCATAGATGCATAAGTCACATGGCATACAATTTAGTAGGTTGGGAAAGATCAAAAGCAATGTAATCATGTGAATAAACTTAGTTTACTTAATTCGTAAAGACATTCTTAAAGAATAAGAACATTTAGAATAAATCAAAGTGAATTTTGTTTGTTTGAAGTTTGATTTAATTTTAAAAAGGTGAGATTAGTTTATTGTTCCTAGCCCATTCCCACATGTGTTTTAGATTTTTATTTAATTTTTAGATAATTATATCCATTTTTAAGTGTTGATTAGGTTAGGTATGCATTAAGTTACTTAATTAACCCTTACGTACACCACCTTAAAAAATTAAGTAATTATGAGCCAATGAGATGACATAAAATCCACAAGGTATGTAAATTTGCAATGCACCTAGTAATGAAAAGGCCTAATGCAATTTGGCTCACAATTAAAATTTAATTAAGCTAAGGGGTTTAGCTTAAGTACTTTTAAAAAACCCCTTCACACTTATAAAAGGGTTTTTAATTTTTTAATTAGACTTAGGCTATTGAACACCTAAGTATCTACCCAAGGTTGATTAATTAAGTTCTGTAGATTTTTAGAATTTTTGAAAATTGTTTAAAGGGATAATTAATGAATTAACCCTTAATTAAGAAGGGATTAAGGAAAGAAAGAGGGGGGTTTAGGGAATAGTTTTGGGGAAATGCCCCAAAATTATTCCATAAAGCCACTATTCACTAGATCTAACCTTAATCCAACTAAATCATAAGGAAAATCCACTAATTATACCTTAGTTATCCTTAATTAAATGAAGTGGGTAATTAGGTAATGAGCTAGCAATTTCCCTAATCAAGGCATCAATAAATCTCAAGAAAATTAGGGGAGGCAGAGCTCATCCCCTAAAATGATCTAGAAGTTTGAGATTAATTGGTGGCTTAATTAGGGAATACTTAGCTAATTAAAATTCCCAATGAAACCTAAATTTAGAGAAAAAGGGAAATCAAAATATATTGAAAATAATTTTAGAATATTGTAGATGGAATTATCTATCCAAGACATTTTTCCTTTTATTTTACTTATTTTTCTATGAGGAGTTATGATTTTTAGAAGCTATAAGGATTAATAAGAAATTAATTAGTTAAATAACTAATCCCCACTTAATACCCAACCCACGGCGTGACGCATGGCGGTGGTGGTCAGCGTGATGCTTAAGCCCCCTATTTAACACATCAGGGGAACGATGACGGTGCACGCTTTTACCCTTAGCCATCCGATCAAAGATCGAATGGCTGAGGATACACCTATAGTTTATAAATTGAATAAGGGGTAAAATCTGTCGTCATCATCTAAAATGCATGGATGGATTTGAGATTCTTCCAAGGAGGAATGTGAGCCATTCACAATCCAAGGAAAGATTTGAGCTTGAGCCTTCATGGATTCAATCAAGACTCAACCCACATATTTTAAAGGACCAAAGCAGCAAATCCGATGGCTAAGATCCTATGAGATTAAAATCCACTTCACAAAAGGCCAACACCTCTTAGCCTAAGTGGTCTGAAATTCACTAACCTCACTGGAGGTGATCACCGACACTCAGGATTGATGAGGTAGCTTCGTCTAGTGGATGGATGGGTGGACCATCTCCTCTGCACTCCCCTTACAGCTTTGATTGAATTGATCTCCCCCTTGCCTCTAGAACTCAATTGGATACTTAGGCAAGCTCGAATTGGTCCTCGGATGATGAGTGTAGAATTGAAGTGGATGAAGTATAGAGGAATTTGGAAATCAAGGTGAGCTCCCCTATTTTGCACTGTGCAAAATTGAAGAAGACAAGATCCAAATCCTTTGTAAGGGCCTTAGGAAAGCTCTCTAATGTTTGTTAACTCTCCTTATGCTCTAATCGATCAAAAGTGAGTGAAAATTTCAATGGATTAGGGGGAGTATATCTCCCCCTATCGTAATCGGACGGTCAAGCATAAGCTTGTAATTTTGATCCAATTGCCCATATAGAATGAGTTGTTTGGGTAGTTAGAGGTGTGCACATGGTTGGTTTGGCCAGAGGAATGGAAGCCTAACTCTCATGTGCATCCAATTGAGGTTTTGGGGGAGTTTGAATTTTCAATTTGGCCATGGGTGTCGGGTTTAGTCCATGGGCCAAATGGGTTGACCCAAACCCATTGGGTTAGGCGCATCACTCATCACTAGGTCCCCTCGAGGTTATAGGAGAGTCTCAAGTGATTGTGATGAGTGCATAACCAAAATACCCATGGGCTAGGCCAAAATTTGTTCTATGGCCTCCGGGTATAATGGTCATTTTGCTATTTTTTCAATTTAAGTATGTTTGGTATGTTGAGAAAATTGGTTGGGCCAAGTTTCAATGGATTTGGAATCCATTTGATAGGTTTTGGCTCATGTTGACTCATTTGGTTCAAAATGGGTCAACTTTGTCAAGTTGACCAATAAGTTAAATTGGGTCAAACCAAGGGTTTGGTCAAGTTCATATGACCATTTGAAATGTTTTGGTGCCTTTGGTTTGGTTCAATTTGGATTAGATTTGGTTTTGGCTCATATGACTCACTTGGGTTAAATGGGTCAAGTTGACCCATTTGACCCATTTGACCTATTTGGGTTAGGTCAAGGGTAGGTTTAAGTTTGGTTGATCATATGGATTGAATTGGAATCTTTATTTCCAATCAATTTGAGTTAGGTTCAATTTTGGATCAACATGACCCCTCTAAGTCTTGTTGGGTCTAAGATCAATTGGGCTAGGTTGGGTCTAGTTGGCCAATTGAGGCTTTGGTCAACTTCCACAAGTGATTTGGTATGGACTTGACCCATTGGTTCCAATAAATTTGGCTTAGATCAAGTTTTGACACATTTTGACCCTTTAGGTCAAAATGCGTCAACTTAGGTCAAGTGGGCCAAATGGGTTAGGTTAGGCTTAAAGGTTGACTTGGTCAAGTTCAAACATAGGTCATGAGTGAACTTAGATTAATGGTTTCAATCAATTTGTCCTATTGTGGATTTTGGCTATGATAGGTTTCATTTTAGGTTAATTGTTGACTTGGTCAACTCAAAGGTTTGACTTGGTTTGGCCCAATTTGATTGATTGATCATCCAATGATGATTGTTGATCATGATAGGAGGGAAATATGTGTTTGGTTCAATCCAATTTGGTTAGGATCAAAAGTTAGCTCATAAGGGTACTTTAGGTCACTTTGGGTCAAGTGACCCTAAGTGGGTCAAATGGATTGGTCAAAGCTTGATTTGAAGTTGATTGATCTTGTATATAGACTTATCATTAAAATATAAGTCCATTTACAAGAGGTTCAAAGTCAACTGGATTTTGATCCATTTGAAAATTTCATATTCAAAAGGAAGAATATGGAGGAGTTTTGGGTTTGATTTTTGATTTGGATTTTGATTGAAGGATTGGAGTTTGAATTTATATATGAGCTCATATTGTAGGATTGATTGAACCATGAGAGAAAATCAAGAGTTTGGCTTGATTTGAATTGATTTTGGCTAAGTTCAAGATTTTGGCTTAAAAGGCTTAGATTTGATTTTGATTGGATTTGAATTTGATTTTTAGAGATGGTTTTGATTGTTTGAATTTATATTTCATTTATATATGTGAATATAAATGAGAATATAAACTGATCATGATAAAATTTCAAGGATTTGAAAGAGTTTAATCATGATTTAGGGTTAAATCCATTGAAGGGAATTTAATGGATTTAATGGAATTTTTAATTAGAAATTTAATATTTGAGTTTGATTTGATTGATTTATATTTAAATTTCATTTATATATGAGAACATAAATTAGAATATAAACTGATTTTGAGATAATCCCATGATTTTGGAGTGGTTTGATCAAAGTTTAGGTTAAATCCATTAATGAAAAATTAAGGGATTTATGGGAATTTTAAGCATTTTTAATTTGGAATTTAATTTGTGCCTTTGATTGGATTGAGTTACATTTATATTTCATTTATATATGAGAATATAAATGAGGATATAAATTTATTTTGAGAAAATCCCAAGGAGTTGATTAGGTTTGATCAAAGTTTGGAGTTGATTTTGCCTAAGTCCTTTACTGAAAAATTAATGGAATTTAGGAAAATTTCATGAATTGTTTTGGAATTTTGAATTTGATTTGATGGGTTTGAATTTATGTTTCATTTATAAATGTAAATATAAATGAGAATATAAATGGATTATGAGAAAATGTCAAAGGTTTGAATAGGTTTAGATCACAATTTTGGCTAAGGCCTTAAGAAAGGGTTAAGGACTTAGGAAATCTGAACTTAGAGATTTTGATGGATTTTGATCAAGGATTTCAATCAATGAATTGAATCATGGAATTGATTTAGAGTTTGACTTGAAAGAAGGAAGGTGAGAAAAGGTTTAGGCTAAAGGGTAGGAAATTTTCCCAACACCCCTAAGACATGACCTATTCCTATGGCTAACTCTTCTAAGTCTTCTAAGGCTAGGTGAGAGTGTCCACCTAATCACTAGATGTGTCCTAAGACTAAGGAACTCTTAAAGTCTAAGAGAAGCCCTAATCCTAAATGGAGATTCTGATAGCTCATCCTAAAAATGAGGTCAACACGCTTCTTAGGATTAGTTAAGGTGAATTACTATCACATAACACACAACCATTTATTTCTTTCCACACTGTATAACATGCATATGAATAATCCAAAGCATACCTATACATGCAATGAGAATTTTAGCACACCGTGATGATGAATGCTACAAGATATGATTTGGAAAATTGGATATTCCATGAATGCATGTCTTTATTATGTAGAAAAGAGGGATTCTTTATCCATTAACACAATGCACATTCACATGTATAAAAGACATAAGTGAGTATGGTGCCATTATTTTGTACACCAGGGGTGTAAGGTACAAGACCTACTTGGGGCTACTTAAAGCCTCATAGCCTCGGGATGTCCAGACTAATATACCACTTTTCTTAAATACATGTAAATGTACAAAAAGAAACAAATGGCTAAAGAATCATGCAAAAGATTTATGTTTGTTTGATTTAGTTGTATAATTTATATGTGTAATGTGAGGATCCTTCTTAAGTCATAACATAAGAATGCATAGGAATAGATATAATCAAGGGTTATGGTCTTTTCAAATGAACAATACACTTTGTAAATCCTATTCAAATCCATGTTTGGAGAAGAGAAGAAAACAACATAAAACACATCTTATGTTATAATCACATGCAAGTTTATAAGTATTTATAAGTAGCATCACTTCATTTATAATATTTTATTTATAGGTTTTGAAAATATTTTTTTTGATTTAATAGTGATAATAGCCCCTCATATTCTTAACTTTATCCAAAACATACAATTTGACATAAAAGGAAACATTTTATTTAATTGATTTTCAAAATATATGAATGCATGATTTCATATGGCAAATAATATTTAGTATGCTTGGAAAGAAACAAAGTGATGTAAGCTTATGACTTCATTCACCCTAATTAATTACTAAAGATAATCCTATAAAATAAGATGATTTAAAGTGAATCAAAATTCTTTAAGGAGATTTTTATTTTTTCAATTTGATTTGACTTAGGAAAAGTGAAAAGAATGGTTTGCTTGTACTAACCCATTTTCCACATGTGTGAGTTGATTTAGTTTAATATTAGAACAATTATGTTGATTTTTTATGTTTTGTTTAGGTTAAGGTATGAGTTAAATCCATTAATTACCCCTTACCTATACCACTTTAACATAATTAAATAAATAATTATGAGCCAACATATGATATGAAACCACATGGAATTTAAATCAGCAATACTCCTACGAAATAAGGGGTCTAATTCAATTGGCTCACAAGTATTGATTAATTAAGCTATAGGGTTTAATTAAGTACTTTCATAACCATCCTACACATGTAGTTTGATTATAATTTCCTTTAAAGCCTCTTAGGTTATTGAACACCTAAGAATCTACCCAAGAATTTAAGTGGTTAAGTTATAAAGTGACTTGATTTTGAGTTTAGTTAATTAAGCCATTTAATGAAGTGATTAAATCATTACTCAATTTCTAAATTAATTAAGTCTTTATCCAAATGAAATAAACTTAGGGGAAAAGATTGGAAAAGAAATCTTAATCTCATTCCCTAAATTCACTCACTATTTCAAGATGATTAACAAGCTTAATTAATGAATTTATCACTATTTAATATGTTAATTAATCATTTAATTAATTAAGAAAGTGTTTAGAGATGAAATAAATAATTCCCCTAATTAATCCAATAATAAATTCCAAGCAAATCATGGGAGGCAGAAGTCATCTCACTAATTAACCCTGAGAAGTTTGGAATTACTTGTTGAAGTAATTAAGGAATAATTAAACTAATTATATTTCCTATAAAACCCAAATTGAGTGGAACCCAATGCTCAAAATTAATTGATTTTACTTTTATATTACTCCTTACTAAATTATCTTTAAAATGAACTTGAGTTTGTATTTTTTGGATTTTTCTATAATTAGTTATGAATTTTGGAAGTTCTATGATGAAAATTGGATTAATTAGAGCTAATTAAATCCCATAATCTCGTCGGGCCATGTAGCGGCTGACGCGGTGTGCTTTTCACATGGTGCAACGGATAGGTTATTTAAGTTGTCACATCCACTGCCTAGTCAGCTAGCGGCGAACGCGCTTTCTCCATGGGTCGTCCGATCTAAGATCGGATGGCCATGATTAATCCCATGGTTTAGACTTAAATTAAAGGGAGATCTAACTTAATTTAATCACAACTGTCCATTCCAATCACACGGAACGGACGACATGTAATTTGTTTCCTCCCTAGCGGTGAGAGACGGATGCTGTCTGTCGATCGTCGCTCGATCCGAGCTCAACCAAGCTCAGATGGAGTTCAAACTCACACCACACCTTCAGGGAAGCACAAGCAAGGTATCCAATGGTCAAGATCTAATGGGATTACAATTCTCTTTACAAAAGACCAAACTATTTTTAACTTAAGGTCGATTTTGAGCAATGCCTCGCCGGAGGCTATCACTAGCACTTCCAATGGAGAAGGTAGCTTCGTCTAGTAGAGACGAAGCCTTGTTGAAGGTATCAAGCCTTGATTTGAAGTGGATGACTTAGTTGACCAAGCTCCCCTTCAATGGTAATCAACATTGATCGAAGTCCTCCTTCCCATGGCTTGGTGACTTGGGGAACAACTTGATTGAGCTCGAAGAGGTCCCTTGATGGTGCTTTCAAGAGTAATTTAGATTTGATGGAGAATTGAGTGAGTTGGAATTTGGATTGGCCTCCCCTATTTTGGCTTGAGAAAAATAGAGAAGGAGAAAATGGGTGAAGCTCAGGAATGCTTTCCAAGGCTTGTAAAAGCTTGCTTTTGATTCCTAGCTCAATCGAATTTAGTGTGTGTCATTTGAGTGGGAATGAGGGGGAGTATATCTCCCACTCCTTAGATCGGATGGCTGAGACTAGCTTTGCCTTTTTTGATCAATTTCTAAGATTGATTGATCAGTTTAGGCAGTTAGACACTCCATGTGATTCATTTTAGGTAGAAAAGTGGAGGAGAGGGAGTGCCCATGTGCTAGTTGATTGTATGGGGTGTTCCAAGTGCTCGATTCCCATTGGAGGGGTCGGTTTGGCCTTGGGTTGGGTCATGGTTGACCCAAACCCATTGGGTCATGTTTAGCACCTTCCTTGGTGTCCAAATGGACCACTAGGAAAATGCCAAGTGGTCATGAGAAGGAATTGGCCAAATTTCAATTGAATTTGGTCGTAAGATACCCTTTGATCTAGGGGTAAAGTGGTCATTTGGCCTTGATTTTGATTTGGGAAGATTTAAGATGATTCTAAAATGGGTTGGACCAAATTTCAAGTGATCGTGAGTTCATTTGGTTTGAAATGGTTAAATTTGACCCATTTAGGTCAAGTTGGGTCAATTGGGTCAAACCATGAGTTAGGTCAAGTTCAAATGATCATTTGGAGCTTATGGGTATCATTGGTTTGGTTCAATTTAGTTTATATTTAGTTTTTGGTTCATTTAGGTTCATTTGGGTCAAATGGGTCAAGTTGACCCATTTGACTCATTTGACCCAATTGAGTTAGGTCATGGGTTGGTTTAAACTTGGTTGATCATTTGAAATGTATTGCAAGCTTTAATTTTAATCAATTTTTGGTTTGGTTTGATTTCAAGTTGATTAGACCTTTTAGGTCAAGTTAGGTTCATGGTCAATTAGGCTAGGTTGGATATAGTTGGCCAATTGAAGCTTTAGTCAAGTTCAACAATCAATTTTTAATGAATTTGGCCTATTGGTTGTAATCAATTTGTCTTAGATCAAGATTTGACCCATTTTGACATTTTAGGTCAACTTAGGTCAAGTGGCCAATTGGGCTTGGTTTGACTCAATTGATGGCTTGGTCAAGTTCAATTGTTGGTTATGAATTGGTTTATATCAATGGTTTCAATCAATTTAGCATATGGTGGATTTTGGCTAGTTTAGGTTTCATTTGGCCTAAGTTTTGACTTGATCAAAGGCTAGGTTTGACTTTGGTTTGACTCAATTTCAGTGATTGATCATCCTAGGAAGATTGTTGCTCACAATGTGCAGCTTATATGGGCTTAGTTCAATCCAATTTGGGTTGGATTAGAATTTGGCTCAAAAAGGTCCTTTAGGTCACTTTGGGTCAAGTGAGCCTAAGTAGGTCAATTAACTTGATCAAGGCTTGATTTAAGTTTGGTTGAACTCACATATGGACATATGATTGGAATAAAAATCCAATTGCAAGTGATTTGGAGTCAAATGGGTTTTGCATCATTTGAAAATTCCAAGTTCAAAGGATGAACAGGGGTTTGATTTGGGTTAGTTTGATGATTGTAGTTTATGTTTATATTTGGGCATGTGATGGAAGGAATGATTGTTCGAAGAGAAAATCTAAAGGTTTGGATTGATTTGAGAATGATTTATTTAAGTGCAAAAATTTGACTTTAAAGTGTATAGTTGGATTTAGGTTAGATCTGGACTTGAGTTTTGAATTTAGTTTTGGTATTTGAATTTATATTTCATTTATATTTGTGAAAATAAAAGAGAATATAAATGGGTTACGAGAAAATCTTTTGGGTTTGGAGTGATTTGGATTTGATTTGAGCTAAGTCCATAAGGTGAAATCAAGGGCTTCAAAAAAATTTTGGATTTGGAATTGATCATGGGTTTCAATTATTTGGAATTGATTCATGATTTGAGTTTTAGAATTGATTCATGATTTGAGAAAAATCATTTGAGTTGGAATTGATATGAGATTTTAATTTAAAGTAAGATTTGAAACAAGGAAGTAGGGATTGGGTTTAAGCTATAGGGTAGGAAAATCATCCTAATACCCCTAAGGCATAACCTATTCCTATGGCTAACTCTTCAAAGTCTCTAGGGTTAGGTTAAGTGTTCACCTATGTGCTAGAGGTGTCCTAAGACTATGGAACTCTTAGTGTTTAGAGGACTCCTTATGTCTAGGATGGAGAAGTTGAAAGCTCACTCCAAAAGTGATGTCAATAGAGTGCTTTTGTAAAAATCAAATTGGATTTGGTTTATTTGAATAGGCATAGGGTTGGATCAAAGGATCATGGTGGAGCTAACTTAGGTTAAAGACTAAGTCAATTTGGCTTGGAGCTTGGATAGGAGACAAAATTCAATTTAGAATGGTCGTGTTGGCTTGAGGTTGGTATTGGGTGAGTGGATAAGCATCGGTTAGCCTAGGCCATATGATAGGTAAGATCTATTTATCCTAAGGCATATCCTAAGCTTAGGGTATGTCTTCCTAAGTCTCTAGGCTTGGGTTTAGTGTTCCCTTAGTTACTAGAAGTGTCCAATCATTAAGAAAATTCAAGTGTTTAGAAGATTCCTAAGCTTAAGATGGGGAAGGTGAACCCTCACTCTAACAGTGAGTACAACTAACTCATTTAATGACATGAGGGGAAGGAGAGAAGCATTTCACAGCTATAATCAACTTTGTCATCATGGAAGTGCCTACCACGTACAATGCCATCTTCAATCAACCACTACTCAACATGTTTAGAGTAATAGTTTCAGCTTATCATGTAGCTGTTAAATTCCTAGTAGGAGGAGAGGAGATCATAGTCAAGGGAAACATTAATCAATCTAGGGCTTATTACTTGCAAGAAATAGGCAGCCTTAACTAAGTAGAGTAAGTACTATAGCTAGAGGTCACCCAAGCTGGAGTGGAGAACATTAAAGAAATCAAGGAGTTGGCAACTACATATAATCCCAAGTGAGTCTTGAGGTTCAAGTCAACTTCTAGCATAAAGTAGCCATCATTCAGGCTCTCTTAGAGGACATCTATGTGCTTGCTTGGACCAAAGTCAAGATGTTGTACTTTGACATCAATGTTGATTTCCACATGCTTAACATCTAGAAGGATGCTCGACCCACCAAATAAAAGATGAACTCAACTAGCTGAGCTGATTAAAGAGAAAGTTGCCAAGCTATTAGATGGCGACTTCATCAAATAAACCTATTACCTAGAATGGGTATTAAACATGTTGATGGTGTAAAAGTCTAGTAAAAAGTGAAAGAAGTGTGTACATTTCACAAACCTAAATTTTGCATTCCTAAATGATGGGAACCTACTTCATAGGATGGAATCACTCATCAATTTAGTAGCAGGTTACTCAATAATGAGTTTCTTATATGCTTTTTTAGGTTACCTTCAAATAAAATGTACATGGCCATCTCAGAGAAAATAATATTCATTATGGAGGAAGGGCTTTGATGTAACAAATTAATGCCCTTCATATTGAAGAATGCTAGGACGGCTTACCAAAGAATCGTAGATCAATATTTTAAGATACAAAAGAGCATAACATGGAGTTTACAAAGATGACTTATTATTCAAGAGAAAATCACCTAAGCTACCTATTAAATACATTAAGGAAACATTTTCCACACTAAAGAAGTATAATATGTGTCTCAATCTCCTAAAATGCACATTTGGCATTAGATCAAAAAAGTTCTTAAGATTCTTGAACTCCCCAGAGGGGATAAAGGTTAACCCCAACAAAGTGAGGGCCAAACTCAACAAGTCATCACCAAGGATAATAAAAAAAAGTTCAGTGGCTCATCGAGCGAGTCGTGAGTTTGAATGAATTTTTTTTACTTAGTTTTATCTTTAAGCAAAAGGATTCCATTGTAATGAAAACTAGGAGGATACAAATACTGAGTACATTAGTTCGGTTACAATCCTCTAATATATTAGGAGTTCGAAATATTACTATGTAACAAACATTTTAAATGTAGGTTTGGGTGAACAAAATAAGCACTTGCTCAACTAATGCTCTTAGTTGTGCATGGTAGTCAGCTGGTTGAATACCTTCACAATAAATGTTATGTAACTTCCCTAGAATGAAGTAAGCTTTTGATTTGCTTAAGAAGATTAGTTGTCTGACATGGTTCTTTGCCGCATCCAATTATGATGTTAATTAGAAGTTGAGAGTCTGATTTAATCCACCATATAAAATTCATAAAGGCTCATAAAGAGATAGATAGAGAGAGATTGAGAGAGAGAGAGAGAGAGAGAGAGAGAACAACATTTAGTACAAGTATTTCAGTTTGAATAACTGAGGAGGCAAAGTAAGGAGATGAGTAAAATACTACGCAATTGACCAAACAAGTCACAGAATATCCAGCCAAACCCTACTAAGTTGTCAGCAGTTTTGAAACAACCATCAATGTTCACTTTAAAAATGCCACTATTTGGTTTAAGCTAATGAATAGTTTTCCAAGTTGGTTTGATGGGTTGTAAGCATGTATGACCCTTTAGCTATGAGCTTCTCAAATGGATAGAATAGGCTGGCTTGATGCATTCAAACTTGTTGGCTTTAGATATATAGTTAATAATATAGATAATAACTTCCATAGGAGTGATCTTCTAAATATTATGTTTAGCTCCAATTCTTGCTAACCAGATGAACTAGTAGGCTAGAAGAGGGATGAAGGTGTTGAGATTGGTAACATAGCTTGATTAAGGGGGGTGTTTCTAGGTCTGAAGACATTCTTCCAAATTATTGAATAAGACTCAAATGTTGGTGTTCAACTTAAATACAAGATGCTTCCAAGTTTCAACACTAAATTGACATTAGAAAAGACATGGTTAAAGTGTTCCTCTATTTCACCACATAAGCAACATTCAAAGACTATCCTTAGTCCTTTAAACTTCAAAATTTTATTAGTAGGAAGAATCTTTTGAAATTACCTCCACTAGAAAAATAAGATAGCTGGTTTACAGAAATTATTCCAAATTAGTTTACCCATGGAAGGCTGCTACCATCAATCATATGGTCAGCAATGATTTTTGAGCATGATTGAGTTGCATTATGAGATTTGATAACAAGCTCAACTTTCTTGTTGGTGTTAATTGGGATTTTGAGTATCTCAGGCACAATGTCCCTTTTGCAGGATATTAGATAGCTTATAATCATTCCATCCATTCTTGGTAAAATAGTCAGATATCCATTCCAACCACTATAGAAAATATTAAGATGAGTTTTAGGGAGCCTTCAATCCATCTAGAAATTGATTTTCCCACTACAATGTCTTAATAAATTAACTTCTTAGTAGAAGAGCATAGTCTTCCGATGGATAGAGAGTCCTAATTGTTAAGTGAGACACAAGTTGGATGCTGATTAGGACTATTTTTACCATTGAGATAGGTTTCCCACTAAGAATCCTTGGCTTTAATTGAATCAAACTTTTAATTATGTTCATTTTGATTGAGTCTTGCAAGGATATAAAGCCAAGTTCTCTTTATTCATTAGGTTTGCATATTTTTTTCTAGTTGATCGAATGGATAGACTTGGTTTACCCACTCCACAAATATTTGTTGAATACTCTTTCAATTTTGAGTTGAACACTTAATGGCATATTTGGTACTTGAATGGAAGAAAGGGGGATTGAATTCATGATGCTCTTAATAACTTTTATCTTACCTCCAAAGCTGAGTAGAGAATTCTCCCAAGAGTTGATATATTGTTAAATTTTAGTTATGATGTCATCAAATAGATTAATCTTTATTCTTCCCTTGTATGTGTTGACTCTTATGTATTTAAAAGGTACTTAACCTATGGAGAATCTAGTAAATTGCTTAATCCATTTGAATTTTTATAGGATTACACTACTGGTAAAGAATGACTTGACATTTTTCTTATTGAAGGTGAGACCAGAGACACTGTCAAATTCCTTGATTGTATTCATCAAATTACTAATGGAATTTTTTCTTGCATTACAAAAGAGAAGTGCAGCATCTGTAAAAGTTAAGTGTAAGATAATAGTTTTTCTTTTGTTTGTAGTTGATTTTTTTGTCTATCTTATGAGCAATGTTCAAGATTTTGGAAAAGTAATCAAAATCAATAATAAAGATGGTTGGGGAAAGAGGATCACCTTGCTTTATACCTCTATGAGATTGAAATTATCTATTAGCTTCTCCATTGATGATGATTAGAAGCAGTTATTTCTAATAAGTATTTTGATGATGTTAAAAAGTTCATGTTGAATCCTTTTGCTTGAAAAACCATGATGATGAAGTCCCAATGAATGGTGTCAAATGCTTTCTTGATATCCAATTTGATTGTCATGTTCCCTCCCCTTATTTTTTTATTCAAATCAATCACATGTTCTTAAGCTAAAAGGATATTATCCACAATATTCCTCCCTTTTATAAAGGTTGATTGATTAACACTGATAAAAGATGGAAAATGTGGTTGTACTATTAAGGAAATGATTTTGCTGAAAACCTTGATAATAACACTAGAAAGACTAAAAGGCTAGAAATTGACACAACATTAAGCATCCTTAAATTTAGGAATAAGTGCTATAGTGGAAGATTTCAAGTAGTTGTGCATATATGTGCCTTTGAAAAATGCTTCTATAGCTTTGATAGTGTCATCCTTAATGATGTCTTAGGAGCTTTGATAGAAGAGGGTTGTGAGTCCATCAGGTCTAGCTAATTTATACCCATCCATAGAATTGATGGCTGGCATGACTTCAGATTCATCAAGAACTCAAGTGAGATTAAGGGTGCTTGTTATTTATTTTTCATTAGCAAATGTATTATGTCTAAATAAGATATGATTGATGATGGTGGGCTGGAAATGCTACTAAAAATAGTTAATGCATATAGTTATAATATCACCTTTTTTAGTTAACCACTTATTATATCTATTTTTGAATTTTATAATGGCTTTCAATTCCCTCTTTCTGTTAATACAAGCTTGGAAGAAGCAAGTCTTTCTATCCTCATCCAAAAAAAGCTAGCCATAGCATCCTTTTTCTTATAAAAATCTTTCTCCATTTTAATTAGTGATTGCAATTTAGTTTAAGCCATTTGGAGTTCCTCCATCATGCTTCGGTTGTTTCATTACATACAAGTTGTTCTAAATTTTTTACTTAATCTTCAACCATGATTACCTTTGTATGTTACCAAAGACTTCCCAATTCTATTTTTTTGAATGCAACAGTCCTGCTTTATGAAGACTTCATAATTTAATCCATGGATTGATATGAACTTCAGCCTTCCAATTCTCTTTAACATAAGTGAGATAATTGGGATTGTGAATCCACATGTTATAAAATCTAAAAGATGTGTTTTTTTCTACTTGGAGAGAATGAGAACCATGAGCAGCAATGGTGTGTGATCTGATCCAATTCGATTAAAATGTTTAACTAAAGTGTGATTGAAATAGTTTAGCCAGTGAGTGTTCACAAAAATCTTATCCAGCCTTTCATATGTTCTTCCACAGCACCAAGTGAATGGAAATCCACTGAAAACCAAGTCAAAAATCCAAGCATCTGTAATATAATCAGAGAATTCTTTCATGACTAAGCTTACAAGTTTTCCACTACCTCATTTTTCAACTGAATTCATGATCATATTCATGTCTCCACAATCCAATGTGTATTGTAAATAGAAATAATGAAGAGAAATTTATCCTGAAGGTCTTTTGTAGATTCCCTAAAGCAACCAACATTAATAAAGGTGGCAAGGATTGTGAAATTGGTGCATGTTATACTAGTATGAAAAAACTATGAGTCATTAATTAGAATTTGAACATGGAAATGACTCCTCCAAACTAGCTAGCTTTTGCTATTTTAATTAGAGTTTAGGTTGAAAAAGCTTAATTTCCTTCTATATTTATATATCTTATATATATAAACCATAGGTCCTAGAATGAAAAAAATATCTTGTTTATGAATTCTTACTAAGCTTCTAAGGTGATTGGATGTATCAGCCTTGGTTATGCCTCTAATGTTCAATATTAATAAATTAGTTATATGGGTAGTGGCTTCCATCTAGTGCTTCTACTATGAATCCTATCATCCAAATTGGCTAGGATTCTAGCATTAGAAGTAGTTTCCAAGTTTGCAATTTCATTCACGATTAATCTATTTAAGCAACTTATCTTTATGGGCTTTTGTTTCTTAGATTTTTGAACAATTCACTCACCTTCCATTATCTTATTTAATTGATTAATGATGTTGGTATGTAGTTCAAAGTCCTAGGTAGGGGTTTCTTCCTTAGCAATTAGCTGTGTGTTTTTTATTTTGATCTCTTATAATGCTTCTTGAACTTCTTTAAGTTGGATTTTTATTTCTGGCAGGAACTCACTCTAATTTACACTTTTGAATGGTTTTGTAGTAGTTTGATTATGAGCAAGGCACTGAATTGGTCTTCTCTAGTATGCTGCCCAATATGATAAAACTTCTTAGTTCTAGCATGCTTTATATGATTGATCAATGGGTTACATCAAGTGATTGTTGGTCATTTTGTACATCAACTCCCTATTAATCTTGATATTTTTTAATAATAATGGATGTGCAATATAGTAGTTGTCAATATTATGTCGAAACATTTTACATATTGAAAAATAAAGTGGCTTTTGCTTAATGATTAAAGGTTGTTAGTAACCATTCGTAGGGTTGTTGATCTAGATTTGCTCTACTTAGTGAGTGGTAATGTTCATTTCTACAAGAACTCTAGCAACTGAAGCAATTAAGAAATTAAAGGTTGGAATGTTGAGTTTGAGGGGTTTTCCAAATATAACAGCTAGTGAGTAAAGAACTTATTAAATAAGTGGAGCTTCAAATTAAAGAACTTAATTTAGATTAAAATGATGCCTGGGGAGGGAGTTCAGCCTTGTAATCAAAATATAGTGTCCATTTGAGTACTTTAAGAGGGACATTTTTAATGTGATATAATTTTTTTGACAAAATCCTAGCATAATCTACTTCACTTGTTAGCTTTATCACAATTTTCCTTCCATCCAACAGCCCAATGCTCTAGTTGCCAAGAAGTTAAGGATGTCGAAGTGCTTTCTTATAGTGTCCATCTTAGGAATTTGTAAGTGAACCTACCAATCAATGTAAACTTGAATGGCTCAGCCAAATTGGCAATTTTAATTTTAAAAAGGAAAAAAGCTAGCTTCCCATTTTTTCTGTTGGAGTGCTTCAAAAGGCTATTCTTAACTCGCTCATTGAATCACTCATGGTAAGATTGAGGAAAGTTAATTTTTTTAGTAATGTCAAGAGAATTATCATCAAGAGTGGAATTATGAAGTAAAGCGCCAGTATAAGAAGCATAGAAGGAAGTGTAGTGCTCATAAAAAACTAATGAAATGATAACAAGATTACTATATAACCCTAATAGAGGAGTGGTGTACCTTAAGGGAAATGCGCTATTACACAGCCTATTTAGCTAAACTACTTGAAAATGTGAGTTTGAATTGATTTATTTCAAAAGTCGCAGAGCAGTGTTCATCATTCTTTAGAGTACTGAGGGAGATGAAAAGGTTTTAGTGGACTCCAGAATATGAGAAGGCCCTTTTTTACTTAAAAAATCTACTCCATTCCCCCCACCATTTTAAAGCCCAAAGAATAACACTTTACTACTACACCTAGGAGTCAAAAAAGACTTGATTGATTCTATCCTACTTAGAAAGGAGGATGGGAGATAATGACAAGTAGTAGGAAATAAATCATATCTTCACCATTACATCATTTAAAGAAGTATAAATCACCAATCTATTATTCTTGGTAAAATCAATTAGTATAACTTTTATAATTACATGTAAGCAATAACTATTAATTTTATCTCTCTTGACTTTAGTTATTTGAGGCTTGGTCACTTTATGGACCATACACCATCTCATCTGAAGATTGGTAGTGCCACCCTTAATATGGATGGCTTTTGTAAATATGTTTTTTTCTATCTTCGTCTTCTTTGGCTATTTTCTTAGTTTCCATCCATGTTTTCCTTATATAAACTTCTTTAGTTTAATTTTTTGCGTATAAACTACATTATTTATTAAACTTGAATATATTATTCTACCAAATTTTTGAGGTTTTAGAACTCTTTAGTGTTATACTTATGGTCTTTGTGGTAGGCACAAAATCATGGTAGGTCTTAAGCATGAGTACATGTCTTCATAAGATTAAGGTACTTTAAATAAATGGCATGATTATATGAAAGTCATTTTTATAGATGGTACTTACTCTAATATAGTGGGTAAATTGTAGCATAACATGGTGGGAAGCTAGTTACCTCTCTTAATGCCAAAGTTGTGTGAGTTTATGTCCTCTACAATGGATTGTTATAATGGTTGAAAGAGATGTACAACTTTTTTGTCTACAATATGTACTCATTTATGGTCCAATATGTCGGGTGAGTGGAAAAATATTTTTTTCTTAAGGGAATTTCTATTTACTAAGTTGATCTAGAAGATTGTTTGATTCCACTATACTATTTTGCATTAATATGACTATTAGCATGTTTAAGCAACTTAGCCAGCATATTTGGTTGGAATAGGATAAGGGCATATTTGATTGGATCTTCCTTTAGACCTTATGTTAAAGTAGCCAATGCAACTACAAGTCCCCTATACTTTACTTTCAACATCTACTTATGAAAGTGCATTATCAACTTCCTCATGGATTCACCAAATTATTTTTACAATTAAAATACTGCTTGTGAACTTATAAGCAATCTTTAAACCCTAGCAAATTGAATAACAATCATCCATTTGAACTAGATAAAAAAAGTTATAACACTTGAAAGGTGTGAGAACCACTTTGAAGGTGAGCCTTTGAAGGTTATAAAAAAGAGATTATATTTTAGCACATCATCAAGGTCTAGCAAGGAGGTTATCAAGTCAAAATGGTTGACATAATCTACTTGGTCAAATCATATTCTATAATTTTGGTGAAGAATTTGAACATCAAAAATGATATTACTTCAATAATCTCTCTAAAGAATACATTGTCTAGTTTAGGATTTGGCTTCTCTCATGAGAGGCTGTCTTATTAACAATTGAATTAATCATCCTATGATGGATGGATATTGAAGTTACTGTTTGATTATTGTGTTAAACTCAGTGGTTGGTAAATCAAAGGATCTTTTATGTTGTCCTTTTTGTGAGCTCTTCCTTTAAACTTTCTTAAAGTCTCTCTAATATAGGCAAATTATTTTCTCCTCTATTGATTTCACATTTTCACAGCAAAAAAAGTATTGGTTCTCCAAGTTAATTGAATTATTCATAAGTTATTGTTCATCCTATTCTAATGCTCGCTTCTTCTCTATGGAATTACATCAACTGGCACTTATCGCATCTTCTAGAACATTAGATCTTAGACTATTTGTGGATGATACAAGACCTTACTTGGGAGATTACCCTATTAAGAATAAGAGGAAAGAAGAAAAAAGGGAGTTTGAGATGACACTTGAGTGAGCATGTTTAAAATAGAGAGAGAAAGAATAAGAAAATCTAAATGATTATTTTTTATATATGAAAAGAGATCCAAGAATATAATAATAGTTTAATAGAACTTTAAATATCTTATGAATAATTCAATGAATAGTCTTATCCAAAAATCCCTAAACCAGCCTCATTACCCCTTAATTATAAGCTGAGAGTGCAAAAAAAGTACATTATTATAAAGAATAAACATGTAATAACTTTGACTATTATAGACATAATGGACTAGCAATTAACTCATCTACAACAACCTTACATAATAATGAAGGTAGCCATTTACTGTTGTGGACTTCTAAATAGGATTACTCAGTAGGTCTATAGTAAGGCTTTGTACATTCCTTACAAATTTATAGCTTGGGTGAGTAGCTAACAAGTTTCAAAGTTTAGCACCTCTTGTATGTACTTTGAGTGAGCTTTTCTAGCAAGTTGTGGTGAGCTATTTGGGGAGGTTGTTAGTTTCTTAATCGAAGTTGCACCTTATCTAACTAGATCACTTTGTCAATGGGTGAGTTGCAACTTGGTTGAGGCTAAGCTTCATTATTTGATGAGGTCACTAAGTATGCCTTTAGTATTCACCTACCAATTAATGTATCCTTTTAATTAAATTTAAACACTTAGTATGGCTTGGGTATTCACCTACCAATTAATGATAAATATATCTTCTTCATTAAACTTCATTGCTTCAAAAAGTGCAACTTAGAAGTACTCTAGATGATGATATATTTTAAAATTTTAATTTGCTACCTATCTTTCAAACACCTCACCTTAATAAGCTCTCAAATGAAACCCTAAATATCAAACTTGTACTAGTGTATTTTGTACAAGGTTTTTCAAACAACCATGAATTGATGGTATCCATATTGATACCCTAAGAAGTGTACATATAATGATGTCATCTTATTTTTCAGTGTGCTAGTAAGGTGTACTCATGCTATTTTTTCAGGTGAACTACATATTTTAGAGAAAATGGGACATATATCAACATGGTAGTTTTCAAATTCTCTAACTATTATGAGTTTAAAAGGAAAAAAATATACTTAGATAGATAGCGCTCATTTTTTTCTTTGTGACTAGTGTTATTGTTATGTTGGCCCCTCCACTCTAGCTTTAGTGATTTCAGCTAGTTTTAGTGGTGGAGAAGTTCTCTGATGCTACTACACTCAATTGCATTGGTAGATCCTCTCAGGCTTTAAAAAACAACTCTTTCACTACTTTCTTGTCCTCTTATTTTAATGGCTTAAAAAACCTCCTAGATGTCCTAATCTTTCTTTTTTCAAGAAACATGTTAAAATAATGGATAAATTAGTTGTTATCTTAAATGAAGAAAATATTAATACTTTATTCAATCCATTCGTGTTCTCTATTGTTGGAAAATAATCTATAAAACACATCTCTCTGGTTGATATTCAAAATTTTATTAAAGAAATCAAACTTAATGGAAGATGTTTTGTTAGTTATAATAACACATTATCCATTTCATCTAGAAAATGAGGAGGATTATGCACTTATTTTTGCTAAGATAATCTATTAAATTAAGAAACTACACCTACGTATTCTGAAGTAGATAGTGGATTTCCCTGCTAAGATAAAATCTCCTGTGCCGTCATGGGTTTTATTTTAAAGACATAAGGTATATTACATTAATAAATAACTTATGTTCTCTATTATTGATGTCATTAGAAGGTCATTAAGAATGGATATTCTAACATTTAAATTATGTATACCTTCAATTGCTAGATTGCATGTACAAATTGTTGTCATGGCAAACTTTAATGAGGTAGTATGGATTTGCACACATATGTCTAGCTATTGGCATAAAATAGTCTTAGAAAGCTTGCCCAAATATTGCACACACTACAAAAGATTTAATCATACCATCATTGACTACTTATTGGCTCACTCTACACTTATGAATACAACATAGGACAACTCTTTTGAAATCAAATAAATTAATTTTATTTTAAATAATATTATAATTCTTGAGAAGGAGATGAATCCTACATTAGCTTTAACCAGCACTCTGAAACTTCACCAAGAGAAATATCACTAAATAAAATACACCAGGTCACCCAACATAGGCTCAACCTACTACACAAAACATCCATGAGACTTATATGATTTCATATGAATCTCAAGAAATGATTGGATCACTTAGACATATCAAAACTCTTAATAAGATAAAGAGAAAATAGGTTATTTGTGAAGACAACCTAAATGTAATCCTTGCTTTAGAAGCCCAACACCAAAATCCACTAGACATGTTAATTTATAAATTAACAAAAACCTACTATATAGCTTTGCTAATTAGTCAAATGAAGTATGAATAAAGGTAAGAAATGCTACGATTCTATTAAAATTGGATATTAAAGGATAAGTCTTTTAAAGCCCAATATGATTAAGAAATTTAACAATACTTGTAATCTTTTAGACTAAGCATCAACATCAAATATTTATAGCCAAATGATTAAATTCCTCTTATGGAATATTTAGGGGATTATCAAACCCCACTAGAAGAATAGATTAAGGCAACTTATCAAGAAGCACAAGTTAGGTGTGATAGGTATCTTAGAACCATTATGATCTAATACTCATAAAAGTGGACCCATTAAATATCTCAATAATTAGAACCTTCTATCTAATTATTGTAATAAAATTTTGATTTTCAAGAAGGAAACTTTTTAGATTAATATCATTTTAGACCACCATCAATTCTTTCATGTTGTGGTGTCTCATGGAGACCTTTCTACATTGGTAACTATAGTTTATGCTGCTTGCTCACAGTAAGGTAAAAGAGAATTATGGGGGCATATCTTCAGTCTTGAATCTTCAATATAGGAGCCTAGGATGTTAAGAGGATATTTTAATATGATAGCTAACTAGGAGGAGAAGATGGAAGAGGGTAAGCCAAATCCTAATTTGATGGCATAGTTTGTTTAATCAATTCTTATAATAATCTTAAGTGATGTTGGATTTATGGGATGTAGATTTACTTGGAAGAGGGTAAGGTGCAAGATAGGCTCAATAGAGTTTTTCTTATTAATGATTGGAAGCTTGAAATGCATGACACATCTATCCATCTCTATCTAGATTTACTTTAGATCATGCTCCTCTGTTAATCTCTCTTGAGGCCATTCCTAAGACACCTCATGAAAACTTCAATTTTCTTAAGATATGAACTCAACAAAAGGATTTATCACTCTTCATAAAAAGAATTTGGAGGCTTAATCATTTAGACAACATCTATATTAAATTGTGGAGGTACATAAGGTTTGAGCCAAAGTGTTTAGAGTATGGAATAAATAAGTCATTGGCTTATTATAATTCCAAGTTGTGGTTACCAAAAACATGATGCAAGACTTTGATTCCCAACTAACAAATCAATATAGTGAATCAATAGACTTTAATTTAAAAGAATCTATGGCTAAACTAGAGGACAAATTGAAAATGTAAGAAAAATTATGGGCTTAAAAAAATACTAGGCTGAACTTTGTATAAGGAGATAGGATTACCAAATAATTTCATACCATAATCAAAAGATGGAGAGAACAAATCGCTATCAAGAAAATAAAGAATGAACAAGACCTTTGGATCACTGATCAAAAACAAATTAAGGTAAATGATGTTAGCTTATTTAGCAATCTATTAGCTTTTAACCTCTTTAGATGTAATATTTACATAACTCTCGACCTTGATGAAATTATAGAGGCCATTTTCTCCATGGACTTGATGGCTTCTATGCATGGTTTTACTTAAACCTATGATATTAAAAAAAAGTATATGATAGTTGAAATACAGGAATTATTTAGTGGGGAGTTTATGGCAAATTATTTCAATTGAACTACCATTTTTCAAAATCCCAATTCTATTAGAATCTCTTACGTCCAATAAGTTTATTTACAACTTTAGCAAAATTGTTAGCAAGATTGTTAACTCAACAATGCAAAAAAACTGCTCTAATTTAATTTTCCTGAAACAAAGTGCACTTGTTTAAGGAAAATATATATGTGATAATATTTTATTTAATTAAAAAATCTTTAAGGAAATAAATATTAGGGACACCACATAGATCTTATGGGGTACTTATTGAAGTGATTAGGTACGACATCAAAGTATGATGTACTATATTGAAAGATAGAAATATAACCCTACAATGGACTCAATCACATAACAAAGACTCCCAAGATAGATGTGTTTATATATTCCAGAGATCTTTCTCCTACTTTACTTGGATGAAGTAAATTAATATTTATTTTAAGCTAGGTTCTTCAGTTTCTAATGGAAGCAAGCCCCTATAGTTAATTACATACTAGAAAATGAGAATTTTCTTAGAATACTTTTGATTAAAGTAGTCAACTAATGTCTCCAAGGATTTAAAAGATTAATGATCAAAAGATTGCTAATTATTAGAAATTAAATGGGAAAAATCATGGTAGTAAGAGTTCTGAGTGAATTCTAAGAGAGGATAAGTAAGAAACACCCATGATAGTAGAAAGCCTAGTGAGTACTTCAATTTACCATATAGTGAGATTTCATATTTTTGGAGAGAAGTTGTATTTTTTGAGTTGAAATTTTATTAGAAAGTAAGAATTTAGATTTCAACAACATAAGATGATAGAAATGCTTAAGAGATGAGGGATTATGCTTGTAGCAAAAGAGAAATAAGTAGCCACTAAACTTATATCTAGAATGCTCTAGCATAAGCTAAGAGTCTAACTAAAATCTAGTAGGAGAAAGTGGCATATGTTTGTTCACTTCCACTAAAGAGAGTGAGTTGATCCCAACTCTTCTAGACTTACAACTGCTTGGAGTGTCTGCTAGCTAACACCGACTATAATTTAAAATCATGTGGGCCGATTATATATAAATGCAAGATAGCTAGGATATTGTTTATTAGGAATGAATCTAGAGTCCAAAGCTCACTCCTTAAGAGACTAAATCATGATCAGTGTGCAAATTATGTCTTAGACTAATGTAATTAAACTTTATAAACTTTATTTCATTTTTGATTCATTATTTTAGACACGGGCTTGAGAGAATTTATGACTATATGCATGATAAAATTAGATTATGGGCTCCCTGACAAGTCAAGCCTTATCCCTTATCATACAAGAGTGGAGATCCCCTATTTGCAAGAAAGAAATAAGATGTATGCATGGTGTTAGAATATAAAACCATTATTGACCTCACTTTTGGAGTGAGGTTAACTACCTCTTCCTTAGACTTAGGATTCATCTAGGCACTAAGATTTCCATAGGATTAGGATACTTCCAGTTGTTAGGTGAACACTAGTCCAAAAGAAAGATGGCTTATAGGATTTCTCCATATTACTAGACCTCAGCTTAGAATAGCTAGGGGACACCTACCCTAAACCCAATTAAACCATATACTAAATCAATCTCCAAAACCCAAATTGAATGACCACAAACTAAACCTCAACCAACATCAATTTGTCCTATGTTTAATTAGACCAATCATGGTTTAATTTGGTCAAATGGTCAAGTTGACCCAACCTAGCCTATTTGGGCTTAAGAAGGATAGACCCAAAATAAATTCAATTAGTCCAAACTAATTTAAATCTCAATTAAACTTGATTGAACCTTGACTTTAATCCACATAAACCAAATCAAGCCAACTTGATCCATTTTAACCATATAGAGCCAAAATCTTATCCAACTTGATTAAGGCCAAATTGACTTAATCTACCTCGTGGTCACCTCAAATACCAAGTTAAGCATTTATATTCACTGCAACCCATCCATTCAATTCCACCTTTTAGTTCAACTAATCCAATTTGACCCACTTGACTTAATGGGTTCAAATGAGTCAAAATCTAATTCAACTCAAATTGATTACAACCAAAGCCATCAATCAACTCTAAAATCACCATTGAATATTTTTCAATATTTAATTGACTTAAATTAAACCTAATCAAACTTGACATGACTAATCCTTAGGTCTCTATTGACTTACCCAAGTGAACACAACCCATGATGAACTTGGTTTGGTTTAGTCTAAGTAAACCAAGGGTTCCAAATAGAATAAAATCCCCATTTAGAATGCCTAGCCATATCCATACCCCTTGGTAGCCACCTTTGGCTCTCTCTAAACATAGGCCCACTAACTCAACCTAACCAAAGATTATTAGGTTCAATCCTTGAACCAAAGGGGGACCTCCTCCCTAACACGACCATTGGTCCACCTCAAAAGAGGTGTACACCCCATGGCAGGTTACTAGGCTCCTCAAGCTACTTATGACTATCTACCCCAATAGTCTCTTAGCATCTCCGACCACCTACGTCGGCCGAATGGTTGCCAAACACTGAACCAATCTCATGGTTTGGTTCACTAGTAAAGGGAAGTATACCCATCTTCTTTCATTCAAACTCAACACACACATTCCCTAGAGACTCACCGTTAGTTCCCAAGCCTACCTCAAGCAATGCAAGCACCCAATCACCAGTGAGACCAACCCCACATGCAAACCAAGCACCCTCTCCATCCAACCTCAATAGAACTCCACCAAACCTAAATTATTTTTTCCCACACCTTCTTTTAGCTCCGATGAACTAGAATGAATTGATCCCTAATCGACTCAACCACCAGAAGTTGAAGCTCGATCAAACTCCAGCAAGAAGCAATGGAGCTTTGCCATGGGAGTAATCGATGAGGAGGAAAGATAGGATCTTCTTAGTAGGGTTTTGCCTTATCAAGGCAAAGCTACCTCAATTGAAGGAACACCAGTCTATAGCTCTAGCAAGGTATTTTATTCAAATTGTAGCTCTAACTATTATGTGTTGGTTATTTCTGAAGTAAATTTTGTGTGATAAAAATTCAATCATATGATCCCTTTAGAATCTCTCATTAACCAATTTAGAGTTGAATCTTCCATTGAACAAGCTCTAGTGAGCTCAAATTGAGAGATGAAAGGAGAACGATGTCCGTCTCATGCCGCGGGTAGACAAGGCATCATCAGCTATTGGTTCCGCATGATAAGAACAGACAGTAATGATTAATTGCATTATATTTATTTTCTTAAATCCATGAAATTAATCTCTACCATTTGATCTATGATTGAACAGTCGACATGAAAGCCCATCTGCCACCATTGAGTCAATAGTTGTGTCAAACAATTTAAGAAACTAATTTTGTAGCACCACATGGAAAGCGTTGCAACATTAACGACCACATGATGCCAAATATCTAAATGAATTAATTAGGGATTAAAATATGTTTTAACTAATTAAAAATTTAAAAATTTATAACTAATTGTTGAAAAATCTAAAAAATACAAATAAACCCATTCTGGAAAGCTTTGGTACAGGAGAATCAAGAAAAAAATAAAATCCCTAAGTTTTACCCAATAAATAGTGATTAATTAAGGTTTAAAATTCCACTTAACTAATATAATTAAGCTCTAATTACTTGGTTAATTGGCTTGTGATTTAGTGTGATCAATCCTTGGGATGACCTCTACCTCCCATAATTTTCTGAAATTTATATGCTAAGTCACTTAAAAAAATCTAATTTTTAGAATGCTAATTAACCATTTTTTGCATTTAATAATTATTTAAATTAAGAAAATTATGGAATTAATTTTGGAAGCTTAATTAATCATAAAGTAGTAAGGGTTTTCAAAGAAATTAATTAGGGATGACCTCTAGCTCTTCATTTTAATTATTCTCTCTTTGTGCTCCGTAAGCTAAAAACTTCCTCATGAAATCAAAATCCCTAATTAGTTTAGTGTATTTTGAGATTAATTAATGATTATGAGTTTCTCCTAGTTATTTAACTAATACTTACTTATAAGCCTAATTTCATTAGAGATTCTTAAGGCATATTATTTTATGCTTATGCATTTTCATTAACTTTATCATCATTTCCTAGGCTTTTATTCGAGGGATAATTAAATTTATGGATCTCTTTGGGATTTAATTTAATTAAGAACGTAATTGACCTTAATTAGATCATTAAAAATTTATCTAAGATAAACTTAAACCACTTAATGAATAAAGATAAGTATGGGCTAAATCTTAATCATTTCATCTCCTCTTTAAGATTAATTAATTCAAAACCTAATATTAAATCTTAATTAATTTGATTTAAGTGTTAATTTACTTTGAATGTCCTTAAGTCTTAATGAAGCCTGTGGTGTTTATTTTTGGATGCTGGGGACACGCAAATCGTAGGGGTACTTATTGAAGTGATCAGATATGACATTGACATATGATGTACTATCTCAAGAGATAAAAGCATCACCTTTTAGTGGACCTAATCACCTAATAAGGACTCCTAAAGCATGATGAGTTTTCATATATAATAGAGATTTTTCTCCTTCTTTACATGGATGAATAAAGTAGAGTTTATATTAAACCAAGTTCTAAAGTTCCCTATGGAGACAAGACTCAATAGTTAATTACCTCTTAGGAAATGAAATTTCCTAAGAATACTCTCGCTTAAAGTAGACAATTACCATCTCCAAAGATTTCAAGGTTAGACTATCAAATGATTGGTTATATTTAGAAAATCAATTGGTATAGATTAAATGGAGAGACTTATTTTTGAAGCCAAATGAAATGAGTAGGGAATGCTCATGATACTAGAAAACCTAGTAAGCACTCCAATCTATCCTATAATTGGGCTTTATATATTTGAAAATCAAGAGAATTATATGTTCGAGTTAAATTTTATTAGATTGCTAGGGCTTATAATCTACTAACACATGGTTGTGGGAATGCCTAAGAGGTAAGAATTTATGCTTGTAGCCTAAGAGAAATAGCTACCTCACATCCTAAATCTAGGAAGATTTAGTAAGAGCTAAAGCACGACCTAAATCTAAGCGATAGGTGGACATAAAGGTTCACCTCCAAAATAGAAGATGAACGTGTGACAGCTAAACTTATAATTGTCTAGGGTGGCCGTCAGCTAACTCCTACTACGATTTAAATTTATGTGATCAAGTCGTATAAAATTGCAAGATAGTTAGGCTTTTATTAATTTAGAATGAGACTAAAGTCATTAAACCCACTCCCTAATAGACTAGAGCATGAGTGGTATGAATTATTACTTAATCTAATGCAAAAAAATCTTTTCAAATTTTATTTAAATTTTGACACTTCATTTTGACAAAGGCTTTAGGATTTTTATATGTCTAAATGCATGATGAAATGGATTATTAGCCAAATCATTGAGAATAGGGTGTTCTCCATCACAAGGGATGCCCTCATAGGTCAAGCATGCCCCTATCATGCAAGGATGGAGATCCCCCAATTTCACGAAAAAAGAAATATGCATGCATGATGTGAGACATACAACATTCAGCTAAGGGTTCGCTAAATCTTTTAATTATTTTATTTAATGCCTGAGATTTGTGGTGAGGTTATGAATTATTTAAAATTTAGTTATGAGTGATTAATTGGGGTAGAAAAATAAATTTTTTTTCTTGAGATCATAATTGCATCCAGGCCTCACATTAAAACATCAATCATTTAAGAAACTAGAAAAAATATGCCATTTCTAATGCACAAACTAAACAAATCATCAAACATTTTATAAAATAGCATAAAAGAATAAGAGGCTGGTGTCGTTGGGTACCACTGTACAACTTAAAAAAGAAAAGATGGGTAGCCGAGCTCTACCCTTACACAACCTAGAATATGAAAGAATAATTACAATTTTATTTAAATGCTATGGGGGTCTTCATTTCCTCATTCTTCAAGCTTCACTTCTTTGCTTCCCTAATTCAATAGGCTTCAAGGAATCATATGGCACCCCAGGATAAAGCCTTCTAGCCAATGCTCATCCTAATCCCCCATAGCACCAATCCTAATTCCTAATGTAAAATTACATTAAAAATAGGAAAAAGTAAATCTAACTACACCTACAAAACAAGTGTTAGCTAAATACACATACATTCCCAAGTAGTTATATATATAATTTGGACTTAGCACCCTACACATAGGTAGCCAGCCCACCTTTCCTATCTTGGATTATGCTTAGGGGTTTAAGCCTTCAAAGACATCATTTATATTTATTTTAAGCACCTTCTTAAGCATAATCCCTTATAGAAAAACATGATTAGGCTAATATCAGCCTACCATCCAGTCTATGAAGTATACACCCTAATATATAGTCTAAAATATTGCATCACAAAATAAAACATACATCACATCATACACCATCCTAACATAGAGCTAGAAGTTATGATTTAATTCTAATGTGTGTGTTAAGGCTTGTGTGGTATGTCTTACTAAGCAGTAGTGTTGTATTTTTTTAAGTATAGAAGGATTCAATTTAACATGAAAGGTTGATTTCACTTGAAGTTGTTTAATTGATTTAAGAATTTTAATGTGTTTTTTTTGTTTCATTTGATTACACTTAGCAACTAAGTGTTATAAAGAGAGGAAAAGAGGATTTCCCTCTTTCATCCCTACCTTAGGCCACTTTATAAAGTACATTAATTTGATTTAGTTCTCTTTAGTGAATGGCTTATTATATATTTTTAATTTATCCTAAGTTTAGGTTCATTTTAATTGATTCTATTCAATGTGAAAGGCTTCATAAGATTAATGTAATCGAATTACTACCACATAACATATATTAAATCATTCCTTTCCATCACATGTAACATGCATATGATTTAATCCTAAGTGTATCTACTCATACAACAAATTTTAGCATACTTATATGATGAATGTAAATATGTTTTTGAAGTTATATTTTTTTATTTTTGATTGAATTATTTAATTATATTAATTTAAATGTCTATCTAAATTCTTATACAAAAAAATATATGGATGAGATTAAATGTGTATTTGTCATTGTTAACCAAGGAAGTGAGGTAATCAAATGACCTTCTTGGTGCTAACTAATGCCTCGTGTTCCCAAAATGTCCAAATGTTATACTTATTTGCATTCAAACATATGTAAATTTGCATACATGACCTTAAGAAAGAGAGCTCCAAATCACATGATCAATTAAATCATTAACTTAAACAATTATGGATGCATCCATTTTTTAGTATAAAAGAGAAATTCTCATCCTTAAGCCACACATACATACACATGCATGCCTTTGTTAACCAGTGAAGTGAGGTAATTAAATGACCTCCTTGGGGCTAGCTAAAGCCTCATTTTCCTGGGATGTCCTAACTATATACTTTGCTATCTCACTATTCATGATGTATATGCAAGTAAGAAGAAGAAAGTCATGCAAAAATTACATTTCTATTTGATTAAAACATTTATATATATGTGAAACAAAGTTCCATCCAAATTATAATGTAGAAACATATGTAAATGAAATCAAATAAGTATGTGTCATTGTTAACCAGGGAAGTGAGGAAATCAAATGACCTCTTTGGGGCTAACTAAAGCCTCATATTCCCAAGATGTCCAGACTATATACTTATTAACATTCAAATACATGTAAAACTACATATGAATTAAGGAAAAGAAAGCTTTACTTCACATATGCAAGTTATAGGCACATGCAAACCTATATGTATTCATAACTACTATCGCCCTAATCAATGTAATTGATTTATAAATTTTGGAAAATAATTTAAATTAATTCCTAAGGACAATCATATCAAATAAAACCATTTAAAGCAAACCAAAGCTTCTTTAATGCCATTTTTAATTTCATGTTTTGATTTTGATTTAAGGGTATGAGAAAAGGTTTATTGTTCCTAACCCATTCCCATGTTTGTTAAATCATTTGGTTTAATGAAATGTGATTAAGTTGATTTTATGGGTTAATTAGGATGTAATATGCATTAAACCCATTAATTAACTCTTTCCTATATTACCTTAACATAATTACCCAATTAATTATGAGCTAACATGATATGCACATGCATTAGAAATTAAATTAGCAATGATCCTAAGAAATGAAAGGGCCTAATATAATTGACTCATGATTAATGGTTAACTGAGCTATGGAACTTAATTAAGTACTATTATGACTTTCCCACACATGTGGGTTAACCATAATTTTTGGTTATTGAACACCTAAAGGTCTACCCAAGATTTACTTAATTAAAATTTGATATGATTATGATTTCAATTTAACTAATTAAGTAGTTTAATTAGATAATTAATCTTTGATTAATTTAATTATTGAAATGAACTTAGGGAAATAGATTAGGAAGGAGACCCTAATCCTACCCCATGTGCTCATTCACTATTGAACAATGGTTAATCGCTTAATTAATTGATTTTTTCACTATTCATGAGATTAATTAATTATTAATTAACTTAAGAGAGTAATTAAAGTTTAATTAGTCAATTTCCTTAATTAATTAAGTAATAAATCCCAAGAAAATTATGTGAGGCAGAGGTTAATTAACCCACAAAGTTTGGGGTTAATTAATTAAATAGTTATGAAAATACTAAATTAATGAACATTGTAATTAAACCCTAATTAAGCCTACTATTCCAAATTAATTAAGAATATTTTTAATTAATTCTTCTCTAAAATACCTTTAAAATGTGTATTTAATTATATTTTTTCAATTTTTCTATAATTAGTTATGATTTTTATAAGTTTCAGTCATTAAAAAGAATTAATAAACCTAATTAAAGCCTAATCCCATTGGTGCCACATGGGATGCTGATGTGGCATGCTTTCCACGTGGCACCACGAGATTGATTATTAAAAATAATCCTAGTCAGCACTTACGTGGTGGTAGTGAAATGCACTTTCTCATGCACTATATGATCTAAGATCAATCTATCAGATAGAATCATGATCATACATTCCGATCATGCAAAACCATGATCTATTGTCAGGCGAGCGAGAGAGAATAGAGGCCGTCCGCCATTGCTCTTGTGATCCAAGCTTACCTAAGCTCAAATCGACTCCAAAATGATCCCACACCTTCACAACATTGATCAAGGGGATCTAATGGTCAAGATCACACAGGATGAACATTTTCTTCAAAGCTCTAACTCATTTTTCACCTAAGATCAGTTTTGATGGCATACCTCACCAAAGCTCAAGACTGCTGGCAAATCCAATTAAGGAAGCTTTGACTAGTGGAGATGAAGCCCTACTGATCAGTATGAGGCTTGGTTTGGTGTAGTTTACTTAGAAGACCAAAACCCAAAACTTGGGAGGCTAGAGTTGATCAAAGTTCACCCTCTGGCCATTGGGAAGCTTGGGGGATGATTTGTTCTTACTCGATTGGCTTCAGAGATGGTGTGTACAAAGTTATTTGCACTTTGATTATGTATGGAGAAAATGGGATCGATGGAGGTAATTCCCTATTTTAGGATGGATGGGAATGGCTTTTGGGAGCTCGGGGAGGCTTGGGAACTCTGGGAAGAGGCTTTTACGGCTCGTCTTAGGGTTCTCTAACTCAGTGGAGAGTGATCGCTTTTGGGAATGAGTGGGGGGGGGGGGTATACCCTTCCTCTTATTGATCGGATGGCTTGGCGTGTTGTTGTTATCCTCCAACTACTGATGGTGGCTAGGAATGGCATAAAATCACCCTAGGTGGCTCAGTTTGATTTGCCAAGTCTTGGGAGGTGGCTACCGACGGGGTTTAATGGCTATCCTTGGTGTTCTGAGTGCACCAGTGGGGGAGGTGAGGTAATTGCACCTCCCCATGGGTCATGACTAACCCAACCAGGCTCAGATTAGGTTGGGTAATGTCCTAGGTGCTCATGTGGACCAATAGAAGGATGTCATGTGGCCAAAGAAGGGAAATGACCACTTACATGGGTGATTTGTACCATGTGATACCATTGAACCAAGGGTAGAATGGTCATTTAGCATTGAATTTGATTTGGGTGGATTTGGAATGATTCAAAAGTGGGTTGGGCCAAATTTCAAGTAATTTGGGGTTGATTTGGTTTAATTTGACCCATTATGTCAAATTAGGCTAAATTGAGTTAGGTTGACCTATTGGTCTAATTTGCTCAAATTAAGGGTTGGGTTAAGTTCATATGATCAATTAGAGTGTATTGGTGTCATTTATTTGGTTTGGTTTGGCTTAGATTTGATTTTGGCTCATTTGAGTTCATTTGGGTCAAATGGGTCAAGTTGACTAATTTGTCTTAATTGGCCAAATTAGCTTGGATCATGGCTTGGTTTGGGTTTGGTTGTTCATTTCGAATATGTTATATTCTTTGGTTGAGTTTACTTTGGATTTGATTTGATTTTAGGTTGGTTTGACCATTTAGGTCAAGTTAGGTTCAATAGATCATTTGAGTCTAGTGGGTTAATTATGCTCAATTGAGGATTTGGTCAAGTTCAACAATCAATTTAGAATGAACTTGAGCCATTGGTTGTAATCAATTTGGATTGTATTAAGATTTGACCCATTTTGGCCATGTAGGTCAAATAGGGTCAACTTGGGTCAAGAGGGCCAATTGGGTTAGGTTTGGATCAATTAAAGGTCAAGTCATGTTCAAATGTTGGTTTTGGATGGATATGGGTCATTGGTTTCAACTAAATTGGCTTAGATAGCAATTTGGCTAGTTTAGGTTCATATGGGTTAGGAAGGTTGACTTGGTCAAAGGACCAAGTTGACTTGGTTTGACCTAATTTATGATAATTGATCAACCTAGGGTGATCAACAATCATGATAGGAGGTCATGGTGAGCTTGGTTCAATCAAATTTGGGTAGGATTGGAACTTGGCTAAAATAGGTCAAATTAGCTATTTTGGGTTAAGTAGACCAATTGGGTTTGAATTGGCTTGATTTTGGGTTGAGTTTTATTTAGTTGAATTTATATATGGATTTGGGATTGATATATAAATTCAATTGCATTTGGCTTGGGTTAAAATGGGGTTTGGTTCTTTTGAATATTTCAAGTCTAATGAGTTAAGTTGGGTTTGACTTGGGTTGATTTTGGTTTGGCTTGATGATTGTAGATTTCATTTAGGAGAGATGACTGAAGGAATGATTTATTTATTAGAAAATCAATTGAATTTGTGTTTTGGAATGAAGGAATTTGGCTAAGTCCATGGAGTTGGGTCATGTGGCTTAGGTTTGGATTTTGATATAGTTTGATTTTATTTTGATGATTTAAATGCATATTTAATTTATATTTGTGAAAATATTTGAAGATATGATTGATTTATGAGAAAATCAATTGAGTTTGAAGTGATTTGGGTTATGATTTGGCTAAGCTCATGAAGGTAGGTCATAGGGCTTAGATTTGGATCTTGATTTAATTGTATTTAGTTTGATTTAGTTTTGACCATTTGAATGTATATTTGATTTATATTTAGGAAGGTGATTGAAGATATAAATTGATTATGAGAAAATCAATTGATTTTGGATTGATTTGGATGAGATTTTTGGCTAAGCTAATGAAATTGATTCAAAGGGCTTAGGTTTGGATTTATTGAACTTGGATCTTGATTTGGGCTTGGAATTGAGCTTGATTGTAAGTTTGATGGATTGATTGAATGGTTGAATTGATATTTGAGAAAATTAATTGAGCTTGGACTGATTTGGATTTGGCTAAGGCTAATTCTATAAGATAAAATCATTGGGCTTAGGTTGATTTTGAGTTTTGATTTGATCATGAGCTTTAATCATTTGGCTTGGAATTTAGATTTAGATTTAGATTTGGTGTTTAAATTGAATTTAATGTTTGGTTATGGCTTAAGAAGGTGAACATGGATAGGTTTTATGCTACAGGGTGGGTGGATCTCCCTAAGTCTTAAGACATAGCCTAATTCTATGGTTAACCCTTCCAATCCTCTAAGCTTAAGTTAAGTGTTCACCCAAGTGCTAGAAGTGTCGTATAACTAAGGAAGTTATAGTGTCTAGAAGACTCCTAGGTCTAAGAAGAGGATGAGAACTCACTCCAAAAGTGAGGTCAACAAAGCCAAATAAATCTTTTGGGAATGTTGAATTGCTTTGCTTCAATCATAATAATTTTCCATTTCATTTGTCTCATACATTAATGTTTTAAAAAAATTAAAATGTGACATTTAATTACATGATTGTAGACTAAATATTGTGGCTATTATTACTTATAAATCTCAAACTATTTTCATAAATAATTATGATGTAACTATAAATTAGATGTTTACTAAATCAAGTATGAAAAAATCCAAATCTAATTGTCATGCATATGAGACTTATAATAAGTGGTATTAGGGTTAAATTATTATCCCTTATAATCAAAATGGTTTAAATTTCTTCTTAATTCCATCTTTATACATTTATATGTATGTGTGCATATGAATCAACAAGTATATAGTTTGAACATCCCAAGAGCACGAGACTTTAAGTAGTCTCAAGGCAGTCTCTGACTAACTCACACCTCTAGTTCAACAATGGCACACACTTATAAAGATTCAATATACATGTATATATATATATATATATATATATATATATATATATGTGTGTGTGTGTGTGTGTGTGTGTGTGTGTAAGACATAATTAAGTTAAGTTCTTTATAAAAATCAATACATCATATAGTAAAATAATATGTGTATAGGTCTATTCATGCATCAAGTATTTATTGATTATAATATGACATATTTATTTATTAAACTAAAGAAAGAATAAAAATAAATAAGAAATAATGATAGGTATTAATGGGTGATGAAACAAAGCTAGGAGGAAATTATTGACTTGATTATAATTTGGCTCCATTAATTCTAAGATGCCTTTCATAATTAAATAAAAACTTCTTAAGACTAATCTAAACATAAGTCTTAATTAAATTCATAAATTGTTTAATAAGAAAAGCAAAAGTTTTTAAATCCATCTCTCAAAATTAACCTATGGATAGAGATCGGGAAAGGTTCACCCATCCTCCTTGCTTTATATTCTTAAATCTCAAAGATGGATAAAAAAAATATACACAATAGTAAAATTTGAACTTAATACTTATTTCAAATAATTAATGACATAAAGTCTAAAGGGACTTAAATACTCAACTTTAGAAAATTTACAACTCTAAGACTTAATCAAGCCATACCATGCTAAGCCTAACACACATATTAAAATACTAAGTCACTAATCCTAGTGTTAGGTTGCCAATGTTATGTTGTGATGATATGATAATTTGGTTTATGATGTACTAGGATTGTTTATGCATAGACTAGATGTTAGGATGACATTAGACTAATGATATTTTCTTCAAGGGATTCTGTTTAAGGGACCACTGTAATAATAAAAATTATGAATGCCTCTTAATTATGTATGCTGCTTAATTCGTTAAACATAATCCATTAGGACAAGCAGACATCATAACTTAAGGAAAGGCACTAATTCCAAATATATAAATTATAGCTGCTTGGTATGTATGTGTGTTAAGTTAACTTCGCTTTTGCAGGTGTAGTTAAATTCAATTTTCCATAAAAATATAATTATTGCAATAGGATTAGAATTAGAGCTATGGGGTTTACGATGAGCAGTAACTAGAAAGCATGGATCTCGGGCCCCTATGAAGCATGGAGCATCCCAATCTGTGAATTGAAGGTGAAGATGAAGAATTAAAGACCCCCATGGCTTCTTTTTATTTATAAATTTAATTGTAATCTGGGTTGTATAAGGGTAGAGCTTGGCTACTAAATATTTTTTTTATTTTTCAAGGTGTATGGCAGTACTCGGCCACATCGGTCTCTTATTCTTTCAATCAATAATGTCTGATTATTATGTTTACATTGATTGGATAATAGAAATGACATGTTTTTCATAAGTTTTTTTAAAATGTGATTATTTGATGGATGGATTGGATACGGTAGGCTCTTAGAATAAAAATTTAAAATTTTTACCCTAACCTAGAAACTTTAACTAAATTATAAGCAATTCATAACCTCAGCATAAAGCCTAGAATATTTAATCAAGAAATAAAGAATTTAGTAACCCCGTAATTGTATGGTTGTATATCATAACAGATGCGTGCATAATATTTCACTCTTGTAAATAGAAAGTTTCCACTCTTGCATGATATAGGATAAGCTTGACCTATCAGAGAAATCCTTTGTAGTGCAGAACACCTCTTCCCTCTGATTTAACTCATAACTAAATTTCATCATACATTTAAACATAAGCTCTCCTAAGCCTGAGTCCAAAATGATCAATCAAAATAAAATAAAAATGTGTAAATTATATTGCATTAGTCTAAGTCATGAATTTTTATACTAGTCATGATTTAGTTGCCTAAGGAGTGAGTTTAGGGTTTTATATTCTTTCTTAATAAATAACAATATAACTACCTAACATTTACATAAAATCAGCCACATGATTTTAAATTGTAGGAGGTGTTAGCTGACAGCCACTCCAGGTAGTTGTAAGTCCAGAAGAGTCAGGATAAGTTGACTCTCTCTAGTGGAGGTTAACATAGAGTAAATTTAGGTCAAGCTATTAGCTTATGCTAGAGCACTTTAAATAGGTTCAGTGGCTACTTGTTTCTCCTTTACTATTGATGTAATTCCTCACCTCTTAGATATTTCCATAATCTTGTGTTGTTAGAATCTATGTCATAACTTTCTAATAAACTTTCAACTCAAATAGATATAGTTTCTCCCTTAAAAATAAATGGCCTCACTATTAAATAGATTAAAGCATTCATTAGGTTTCTTAGTATTATAGATGCTTCCTACTCAATCTCTTTTGAAATCCATTAAGAACTCCTCCCATTTTAGCTCTTCTCACTTAATTTCTAATAATTTCCAATTCTTTGATCAATCTTTGAAATTTTTGGAGACATTAGTTAACTATAGAGGCTTGCCTCCATAAGGATCTAAAGAACCCAACATAAATAAACTCTACTTTACTTCACCCATGTAAAGTAGGGGAAAGGGCACTAGTATATATGTAGACTCATCTGCCTTAGGAATCCTAAGATGATTAAATCTTTTATAAGGTGGTGTTTCTATATTTTGAGATAGTACATCATTCTTTAGATGTCATACTCAATAATTTCAATAAAGATCCTCTAAGATCTATGTGTTATCCTTACAAACAATCCAAATAAAAACACCACAACCATGCAACTAAGGGGTTGTTAAATCTTTTATTTATTTGATTAAAGTTCTAGGCCTTATAGTGAGGTTATAAGTTTATTAATATTTAATTGAAGTTAATTAATTAGAATAAAAATTTTGATTTCCTAGAGAGCCTATCGCATCTAGGCAAGTCAAGAAATCATTATCGTTTAAAAACCCTATGAAAAGCATTCCATTTTTATTACATAATCAATGTGACACAATAATCAGACATCATTCAATTGAAAGAATAAAAGGCAATGAGATCGGGTACCACCGTACTCCCCGAAAAAGAAAAAAATTTAGTAGTTGAGATCTACCCTTATACAGCTTGGATTATAATTAAATTATAAATGAAAATAAAGTTATAAGGGTCTTTAATTCTTCAACTTCACCTTTACTTTACTTCATGCAGTTGACATGCACCAGACTTCACAAGGCCTTCCAAGTATATACCTTCTAGCCTCTACTCATCCTAAACCTCATAAAATAAATCCTAAGCCTAATACTAAAATTATATATTTTTATAGAAAATTAAATCTAGTTATACCTGCAAAATAGAAGTTTCATCAATATACATACACTCTTAGCAGTTATATTTTCATGCATTTGGACTTAACACCCTGCCTTGGGTCACCAAGTCTGCTTATCTTAAAGGATTATAATTTGGGAATTAAGTATCACCTGCAAGCAAAAACCATTTAAAACTTCATTATTATAGCAGTCCCTTAAGCATAATACTCTGTAGAAGTAAGACTAGAATCGATGAAATAATATTCTAATATTGTGCTAGGCTTAGTGCAGTATGTCATGATTAGGCTTTAGTGTTAGAATTTCTAGTGGTGAATGTTCAAGTTCCTCATTAAGGTTGATTACACTTTATATGATTTGTAATTTGTAATGAATTTTAATTTAACATTTAAATTTACTTTGAGTTTAATTTTTATTTAGGATTATAAAGGGAAGAAGAGAGGATAAGACCACCTAAATCCCTAACCTTAGGTTGATTCTAAGAGATGAATTTTTATGATTTTTAACCATCGTAGTGGAGTGTTACAAATCTCCTTTTTTATTAAACTGTATGTTTAGATTTGACTTGAGACTTTATTTATATATGAAATGCATCTTAAATCAGTAATATTTTCTTGACTTTGCTTCATGATTCTTTAATATTCATTTAATTGAATGATATACTTTATTAAATAACCTAGTTTAATTAATATAAATATGTCTTTGAAATGAATAAATTAATATAGTTTATATTAATTAAGACATGTGATGTGATGCATGAATTTTGTAGAAGAAACTATTATCATACCTTACATATATACATATGTTTTAGCATATTGAATTTACACAAGTACGTACCATTGTTAAACCAGTGAATTGAAGTAATCAAAGACCCCTAGGAACTAGTTATAGTCTTATCCTCCTAAGATGTTCGGACTATATACTTGTTAATTCATATGCGTATGAATACATATATGGATATAAGGATAAAATTGTAAAGCTTTTAGAATATTTTAATGCATAGGTAAAAGTAATTTATCTTTAATATGTAATTCATGAAAAATCTTAAGGTACATGCCTTTGTTAGATCAAGGAAGTGAGATAATCAAACACTCTCCTGAGACTACTTAAAGTCATGTGCTCCCGGATTTCCAAACTATAAACCTTTTAATATTGCAGTTCATATACATAAGAATTAAATTTAACTTTTAATTACTCATATTAATTCATATTTAGATAAATGAATTTATTTTAATTAATTAAGAAACTTATTTAAGATTTACTAGTGATAATATCCACACTATTTAATTCAAAGGCATGCACCTAATATAATTTTTCATTCCATTTTTGAAAATATGACTTTATCACACAAATGAAATAACCATTTATAAATAATTTAAGTAAAGCAATTAAACAATATCAAATAATCTATTTGGCTTCATTAATCTCTAAGGACATTCACATTAAGATAAACACCCTTAAGTCAAATCAATTCATTAAAAAAATATTTTTTAAGTTTAAGGTTATTTAATCTTGAAGGGGAGATAAAATTATCATAATTATCATTTGACCCACTTCAATTCATTAAGTGATTTAAAATTGATTTAGGTGGGTTTTATGAATTAATTAATGTTAATTAATTGTTTTAATGAATTAAGCTTTAAATATGAGCCCAAAAAAATAATTAGAAAGTTACTAGAGGTACATAAATATAAAATAAATATTCCTTAAATATTGTAATGCAATTAGGCTCATAAATATTGATTAATTAAAAAAATAAGAAAAAAATATCCAAATCATCAATTACACTCAAAAATACCCCAAACTAATTTGAGATGTTGATTTCATTGAAAACCTCTTTTTTTGTGGAGGACAAAAGAGGGCTTGGTCAAAACTATTGCTAGTTACTAATATTTTCCTAAGTTCTAAGTTAATTAGTGATTTAATTAATTAAATAAAATCCCATAATTTTGAGAAATAATTAAAAGAAAAAGTCCTAATTAAGTTAAATGGTCAACCTTATTATTTTAATGTATAATTAGGTTTCATTAACTAATTTCATAATTTTCTTAATTTTATATAATTATTAAATGCACAAAATGACTAATTATGGTTTGAAATTTTCAATTTCCAAAATTACTTGGCAAATTATCTTGAGTTTATGGAAGGTAGAGGCCATCTTAAGGAACATTCACACCAAATTTTAAGTCAATTAATCAAGTAATTAAGACTTAATTAAGCTAATTAATTAAGACTTCAAACCCAAATTTATCACCATTCACTTAATAAATTAGGGTTCTTATTTTTTCTAGATTCTCATCTATCTAAGCTTTCCAAAATGGGTTTATTTGTATTTTTTTATTTTCTACAATTAGTTATACTTTTAGAAGCTATGGCTAATTAAAACACATTTTAAACTCTAACTAATCTATTTACACAGTCGGTACCACATCGACACAAGCATGATAGTGCTTTCCACATGGTGCAGTGAGATTGGTTATTTAAAATGTCCCATGTTAGTGCTGACTCATCGATGACAAACACACTTTCTTCTCAACCGTCCGATCATGGATAAAGTGGAGAAGATTAATCCCATGATTTAATTTAATATTTCTAATGTGATTAATCATGACTGTCTGTTCTAATCACACAAAATTAACGGTTGATGATCCATCATCAACCTTCGACGAGAGACAGACACCAAGTCTTTCATATCACGATCTGAGCTCATCGGAGCTTGTTTGATGATGGATAGTTCATCAATCGAGGTAGCTTCACCTTCAATGAGATTTGATAAACTTTTTAATGAATTTTGTGAGAATACGATTGACTTTAGCAATCTTAGTACTTTAAATAAAAATAAATGTTTCTTAATCTTCTTATTAGTAAATCTAAATTTAGAGAGGCTTTTGAGAAAATGAAGTGTGCAAATGTTAACCCCATGTACCTTCATATAAGATTCTAATTTCTTATGATTATAAATATTTCTAGCTGAATAGTTGTCCTTCATATCGGTGTATTGTGTAAAATTTTGAATGCAAGTATTACAAATATGTAACTTAATGAAGATTAAATGATATATTATGAAAAATAGTTATTTTCAAGAGATAAAATAAAGAAGAATTCATGAAAATTACAAATGAAAAATTGATGCCACAAGATATGAGTCATGCTCAAAATAGTGTAATTATTTTTAGTATTTATTTTTTATCTTCATACATTTAGCTTGTGTGAGACGAAAAAAATGATCAAGAGCACATACATCTGAAAGAATATAAATTAAAATTTTTAAATTAAAATTCTTGTGGAAAGCATAAAGTATGACTTCCATAATACTAATTTATTGTCCACATTTGTTAATTAATTTCAATTTCCATAATTAAGTCAATTAACATCAAAATTGTCAAAGTTAAACTAATTGTACTATATGAGATTTGGATATACTATATGATTATTAATTTTTTAATTATTATTAGCTATCACGATTAAGTTAGTTTATTACAATTTTAACTAATTTGATAAATCATACAATGCATTATACAAGCATACAATACAAATTTTTTTTGTAATTATTATAATTTAATCTAAAATTTATGAGATACAACTAAAATAATTTTTCTTAATATATTTATACTACATGATGATATTTTATAGACCGAAGAAATAAAGGGTTGAATTTTTAGTTTATACTTTTCATATAGTATGATCCTTGGTTGTATAGTATAAATAGTGATCATATCATCAAGAATCCCTAACATAGAAAAATGAATAGATTGTACAAGATAATATTGGATCATATAATATGATTGGACAACATTATTAATAAATAATCTTTCTAATTTTTTATTCTACTCTCTCCCTATAAATACTCCCCTTGGGGAGCTTAACCAAATAACTTGAGTGTGAGAAAGCTTAAGGGAGGTTTAGGAAGGAGTGTTTTATTAATAAAAAAAGTTGAGAGATTTCTCTCCTTCTCTTTTCCCTTATGGATACTGTGTTGGTAGGGTTGCACTTATTTTTAGGTTATTCTTTCTCATGCACTTTACCTCTAGTTAATGTAATTAAACTTGAAAGTTTTTTTTTGATGAGAACTTATTGAAAGAAGTTTGTTTTTACCTTAAAAAGGGAGTAACATCCTTCTTGCCTTAAAATAGAAGGGTTACAATATATGATTTCTTCATTACCTACTAAGGAAAGAGCCATCTTCGCCTTAGCTTATTGTGCCAAGAATAGATAGCGGATATTTGGAGGAGATCTGGAGAGTGAATATAAGTTTTTTGTGCTAAATCACTATAAATCATTATAACTCTTTTTTATTTATTTTTTATTTTTTTATTTTTGCTTCTCCTACCTATGTGTTGGATTGTTGGTTTTGGTTTATTAAGTATCTCTCTTACTAAACATTAATTATTTTAATTTGATTTTTATTCTCTTTAAATTTAAAAAGCACACCAATTCACCCCTCACCCCCTCTCAGGTGTGCCATACTTATAGGAAAGCATCTATCAAAAATCATGGAGCTCTCTACTTTCTTCTCTCATACTAAGGTATGGCTCCCCTCTGGTAGGGTTCTATAGTAGCTGGTTACTATTTCATTGGTTTTGTCTTAGCCATCTAATCTATGTAGCTTCATTGTCTTGGAGTCAACTTCCTATGCTGGTTCCTTGCTCCAAAACACAACTCTTAATGAAAACTCAATTCATATCACAAATAAAGATTACCTTCCCTTAATTTTGCCATAAACATTTTTTTGAGGGAGCAAAAAGCTACCTACTTCGGCATTCTAGCCATAGAAATGGGAAGCCTGCTCTCTTCCTCTCTGAATCTAAAATCGCTTGACTTGCCGAACCTTTTAATTTTACACTTATAGGAAAATATATCTTTAAGCATCCTAAAATGTACATCATTGGGAAGCGCTTTAATGATCTCATGTTTTTGGGTGAATGGAGTGTGGGGCTAATGGATGGCTGGCATATTATCATTTGTCTATCCAGAGAAGTAGATTGTGTAAGAATTTTTTTCCAAGAAATTGTATCACATTAAAAATGTTTTGCTAAAAGTTCTCAAATGGATGTCTGACTTTGACTATAATGTTGAACCTCTCATCATCCCAATTTTCCTTAAGTTCCTTAATCTGAAGCTTTATCTCTTCAGCAAGAGGCTCTTTACTCATTGGCTGCCACTTTTGGAAAGCAACTTAAGCTTGATCTGACCACACTAAATTTTTTGAGGCCATCTACATCCTAGGTCCTTGTTGAATTGGACATTACCACTCAACATACTGATGAAATTTGGATTGGTACACCCACAAATGGGTATTAATAATTAATGATTATTGATCAAAAATTGCCCTACTACACTTAATGTAAGATGTTTTTCCATAATATTGATAATTACTATGTTGCTTATCCTAAATTATGGAGGAAATTGCAAGATAATCCACATCATGAAACCAACACCAATTCGGAGAAGCAACTTCAACAAATCGAGGTAGAGAGGTGTTGTACTGAACTCCCTAGTCTTGAAATTGATCTCAGAAATAATGATGGTAATACACATTTGGGTACACCAATATCAACTCATTGAGAGTCCCCATTAAGCTACTGCTAGAACAAATTCCACTTAAAAATAAACCTTAGATGGAGCATCAACCTGAAACAAACAATAACCTTGGAATTTGTTGGCAAACCCACTACTAAATGAGTAGAACAACTCAAAAAAAAAAAGAACTTCTTATAACTTCAGATGGAACTAAGCAGGCTTCTTTGCAGAATACTACCCCAGATGTTGAACTTATCAATTAGGTTGACAAAGAACTGGAAGGAGAGTGGACTTTCATAGAAACACAAAACACAAGATTAAAGGTATAAATTAATCGAAGAACATAAACCCTAATGTTTTTCTTAATATGACCTCAAATTCAAATGTTGGAATCCTAGCCACAATTGATGACAAGATTCCCTAATGTTCTAAGAGGAAGAACCTTATCTTACAATTAACATACTAATATGGAATATTAGAGGCATTGCCAAGTTGGATGCCTCCAATCATCTCAAGCAGGTCATCAAATCCCACAAACTTGCTACTTTTGCCATTTTAGAACCAATGGTTCACAAGGATAACATAAATAAATATAAAAGGAGGTTCAAAAAATTCAACACATTTTCTAATTGCTCTAGTAAAATCTAGTTGTTTTTTGGAGGAGCAACATTCAAGTTCAAATTCTTACTAATGATCCTTAGTTTATTCATGTATCCATGTCTTATAGTGATACTACAATTTATTTCACTTTTATCTGTGATGGCCACTAAAATAAATCTAGAAGAGATCTATGGGATAAAACACAATGCATTGCTACTCAATGTAATAATAATTAGGTTGTTGGAGGTGATATGAATATGATTTTAAATTCTTCTAAAAAAAAGGGAAGGAAGGAGGCCAAAGAGTGCTCCCATGAGAGAATTTGTCAAATCTATCACTAGTGCTAGCTTCATTGATTTGGGTTTTTTTGGCTATCCTTACACTTGGAATAGAGGCAATACTCATGAAAGGATAGACAGGATTCTTGTCAATAATAAATGAAAAAACATTTCCCTCATTCTTCTATGAAACACTTAAGCAGGACTACATATGATCACAACCCACTATTGCTCACCATCCTCATGACCTCAAAGCCAAAGAATTACTTCTTTAGGTTTCTTAATATGTGGACACATCACTTAAATGTTTTGGATTGCTTCAAAGATGCTTTGAAGGCAGAAAACCATTCTAAAATTTTGGAAGCTTTACAAGACTATGACTGCTACTTTCAAAATTTAAAAAACCTTTAAAAATATCAATCATAAGATTGTTGTGGCTAAAATAAGACTTTGTACTCTCAAGCATGAAGCTAGCTATGATCTAGATGGAACTAAGACCAAATAATTATAAGAAGCCACCACTGAGTTACAATCTCTCATTAACGTGGAAGAGGACTTCCTTAAGGAAAAGGCTATTGTTTCTTATTTTGTGGAGGAAGATAGAAATGCACGTTTCTTTCATGATTGCATTAAGAAAATGATAAATCAAAAGCTAATTACATAGATTAAGGATGACTCCCACACATGGTTAACCAATCCTAAGGAGATCATTGCAGATTGCTTAAACTATTTTAAGAGTATACTCTAGCCATATTCTATATTAAACTACCCTCTAAAAGAGAACCTTTTCAGAGTTGAAAGAATGTGTATTTCAGATCTTAATCTTGTGACTAAACTTGATGTGAACTTGAGATCAAAGATGCTTTATTCTCCATGAATGGATTTAAAGTAGCCGAGCCTAATGGTTTTTTTGCTACCTTATATCAAAGATCCTGGATATTACCAAAGTGGACATCATTGTACCATTCAAGCCAGTTTTAGAGATCTCAACATTTATAATTATTTAAGACCTCAACCATTACACTAATTTCTAAGAATGAGGACTCTTTTTATTGGGATAACTTCAAGAAAATATCCTTAGCTTTCAGCTTGTGTACACGCATTAGAAAAACTATCTCCTCCATAATTCAACCTCATTTTCCATCTCTTGTTAGTGCTAATTAGTTTTCCTTTGTCAAAGGTAGGAATATAGTGGACAATATTATACTTGATCAAGAATTAGTGTTGGATCTAAATACAAAAATAAGAGGAGAAATGTTGTGATTAAGCTAGACATTAGAAAGACTTTTGCACAATTAGCTGGGATTTTACCCTAAAGCTTCTACATGCAGAAGTTTTAGCTCTAAATTTTGTAACAAGATCTTCGATCTCCAAAGTAAAAATTATCACTTTATCCTTATCAATGGTGAACCTGATGGATACCTCTTTTCCAAAAATAGGAATCCAGTAAGGTGACCCCCTTCCTCCTACCTTATTTATTCTTGCCTTTGAATATTTTTCAAATTTATTGAATCAAACTTCTATGGAGGACCATAATATTCATTTTAAAGCTAAGGGAAAAACCCTTATTTCAAATCTGGCATTTGTCGATGATGTACTTTTATTTTGTAATGTTAGTAAGGCGTCTAGTAGGAAGATCATGAACATTATATTTGAATTTGAGGATGTGTCGGGTCTTTACTTCAATAGAATTAAGTGCTAGTTCATTCCAAGTAAATATTATGATACCCATAAGACTAATTAGATTAAGAAATTTGCTAGTTTCACCAATGGCAGTCTTCCCTTCAAATATTTGTGTGCCTACAATTATAATGGGAGAGTTATGACATACTCTATAAGATCCAACAACACACCAACTATTAGGAAAGCTCTCTACTTAAGTTTAGTGGCAAACAAACACTCATCAAAAGCATCCTTAACTCAATTCCAATTATGTTATATAGGCATTTAATACACCCTTAAGTGTACAAAATAAACTTGAAAGGCTCTTCAATAAGTTCTTATGGAGTAATGGCAGTAAGCCAACTCATGGGGCTAGCTGGAAGATGATTTGTAAGCTTAAGGAACATGGTGGTATGAGATTTTGATCTATCCATGACTCCATTAGAATAAATTTAATTAAGAACTCAATCCATTTTTAGGAATGGAACTCCCATTGGTCTTTTTTTTCCTTAGTAAGTGTTGCAGCAAGCTTCATCTAACCTTAATTTACCATAATAGAAAGGTTTCTCTTCTTTGGAAAATATGCTCAAATATAGATAGGAGGCAAAGAATATTATTTACTAGGATGTGAGTGAGAGACACCATTTTTGGCTAGATCTAATTTGTGAAGGTTTTGATCTTGTTACTGATTATTAGACTGACTACACTTGGGATATCAGTAAACTCCAAGAGAAGCTACCTCAAGATATGATCAATAAGATTATCAAGATTCCTATAACCCCTCAGCATAAGAATCAGCTTATTATTAAAAGGAGGATGGCTCCCTATAGAACTTCACATACAATTGCCCATAGTCTAGCTAGCAACCAACAACACATCCATTGTAGCAACATTACAAATTCTTAGAGCCATCTATCTCTTTTTTTGGCTAGAGATTCTTCCACAAACTTATTCCTACCGATGACATTCTCAAGCTGAAAAGATTGAAACTTGCATTTAAATGCTATATATGTGGAAAATAAGAGGATGACTTATGGCAAATATTTACTAATTATTATTTTACCATTGAATTATGGAGTTTGATTAAAGGGATCTTGAACCCAAATGTGTGTGATGACTTGAGTAATTTAGATGAGATCAATTCTTGGTGGTCTCAAGATCATAATGTTGGCACCTACAATTACCAAGTCATTTTCATTCATCTCACTATATATTGGTTCATTTGGTTTGAAAGAAATTTAGCTAAATAGAGGCCACTTTACACATCATAAACTACATTGCTAAAGATATCAAATTTGGTTGTCTAAAATCAAATCCTTTAGTCCAAGGCCTCAAGTAAGAGGGGACATGCCTAACCTAATCCTCACCAACTTAAAAAATAATTTTATGGATCAAACTTGCACCGAATACTATTAAAATCAACATTGATGGATGCTTTAAGGAGAAAAGGCTAACTATTGGATTTGGTGGTCTCTTATATGACCATTAAGATAAGACTGACCTTCTCTGTCCCATGCATGGCCAATTCACCTCTTCATGCTGAATTGTTAGCACTTAAGGTAACCTTATCTTTTCTCCCTGCATTTGGGCCATGGAGATTCTGGATTGAATCTAACTCACTGCAACTTGTTAATCTACATAAGCTCGATCATTTTAAACCTTGGCACACCATTTAGCTATTTCTTACATTAGATACCTTCATAGGTTCTTATAATCCTTCTTTTTGAATTAAACTAATATGTTTTTCTTATAAAAAAAACTTACAGAAAAGCAGTAGGACCTACTAATTGAAATGATTTAAATTATTTTTACATTAATCCATGGTTGGAAATACTTTGGTCATCCAACATATGCACCTTTTAATCTATTCTCTTAATTCTTTTTACTTTTCAAAAGTCTTCGTTATTCACTTTTCTGATTGATTAATTAATTAAATCTTTTTGTTATCATGTATATATTTTTGATTGGTTAAAAAATGGAAGCTTATGGCCATGTTGCATAGTTTTGCATATTTAATTTATTTTTATTTCAAATAATTTCAACTTCTTCCTTAAATGATTTTGTAATTAATTATGTGTTATTTAATTATGTTAAGTGCATTGAATATTTTCCCTCCAATTGCTTGCCTTTAGTGTTTAATTTGATTTAATTAAAATTCAAATGAACTTCATTTAAACTTCAAAATCAAATTCCTTCCTTTTTATTTTTCCCTCTTTTTTCCATTTCTTTAGCAAATCATTACATATGGTTATTTTGCATCTAATGGGTTGCATTTGTAACTTCAATCTCTCTTGAAAAATCTCTTCTTTGTTGATCCTCTACAAAAAACAAAAATTGGCACTTTCTTTCATTTAAGGGTACAAGATATCACCTCTCTTATTCTCATTTTCAAGCATTCTCCAAGGACATACTTCTTCTACTTCCTCAAGCAATCTTCTAGCTTTGGAAGGGACTAATTCAAGTCTTGTCCATATATCTTCATATTTTCAAGTGACTTTAGAAATATTGTTTAATTTTGCTTAAAATTGATTATGCTTCTTGATTTTAATATTTCATATAGATTGAAAAAAGATTTGTTTAAACTTTATTAAGCTTTTCTAAATTCTCTATCATTTTTTTTCAAGTGTTTTGAATATCACATATCTTTATGGTTTTGTGTTTCGATTTCTAGGATCACATCTTTAAGGTTTTCATACTTGTTACTTTCCAAAAATTTTATCTTCAAGGATTTTATATTTCATATTGTGCAAGTGTATTCAAAGTTAAAATTTTTTTAAGTGATTTTCTTCATGATTAATTTTAAGTTCATTATACTGCATATTTTATCTTTAAAAAATTAAAAATAATTTATGAGCTCTTTTTTCATATTGGCTCTATGAGCTTTATGTTCAATTCTATTAATTTTGATGATAACAAGCATATGCTTGGATATTCGACATATATGTTAAGTGTTTTAGATACATTAATTTTGAAGATGTGGAAGATTGTTAATTACATAACCAATACATTTTAAAATATATATGTTTGATGTAATTATGGAAGAACAAACGATAGATCAAGCTAGATAGTTTGGAGCTTAAGATACAATATTTTAGGTTATATGCATTTAGTACTATCTTAGAGGTCCATAAGAGTTTATTAGCATGATTTGATTTACCTCTAAATTTAACATATTACTTTAATTTATTTTAATTGTTGATAATAAGATTAATTTATATAAATAAATCATCCTTAAATAATTAACATTCAATTCCATAAATTTAAAAAAAATTTATGTGCCTCATATATAGTTTTCAAAATGTCCAAATAATAAATGATAATTAATTATGATTATTGATTGTAACTAGTTTATGTATTTGAAAGTTTGAATAATATAATTAAAATTTTTAATTTTATATTTTCCTAATAACTAACTAACATATGTGTGACAATATCAACATTATGTCATAATTTTTAAAAATGTCATTTATTATATTTAAAAATTGATAAAAATACATGAAACTTAGTATATATAAAAATGGCATTTTGTAATCAATGAATTTTAAACTGATTCCATCTCAAATGGATTCCTTAGATTTTGTCCTTCAATTTGATAGGTTTCATGACCCACTTATGATTAAAACTAATTTTTTTTATGATTTTTCAAACATTAGCTAATTTTAATATTGAATGCATGCTACCCATTTTGAATATATTAAGAGTCATCTTTAGTTTTATTTTTTTACTTGCGCATGTGTCTAGCCACTTTCTAGCTATTAGAATTTATTATTTATTTAATTTAAATTTATTTTTTTAATAAATATTATTTTATTATATGATAAAACAATATTAGAATAATATATTTCTTTGAAATTATTTAAAATAACCTTTAATAACCATCATTCTCCTCATGAAAGTGGTCCTCTTTCAAATTCTAAAATCCCTAGCAAATCTAAGAGAAAAATTCATTAAATTTCTCTTTTAAGTGCTTTCCAAATATTGCATGATCAAACCTTTGGTTTTGATGCTTCAACACTTTCTATTAAGCAACCTTTTTCAAGCTATTTGAGTTTATTTTATTATTCTAAATCTTTCTTAGTTGTTCATATGTTTTACCATCAATTTGTTCTTTCAAATCTTTACTTTTGATGAATAAGTGCTTGACATTATAATTAAAGTTTTTCACATTAATGTTTCTTCATCTGAATTGAATCATGTTTTTGAATAACTCTTCTAATAGTTTGTAGGATTTATTTCATCTTGCTAAAAAATCTATTTTTTATAAATATTTTTTGGTTTTTTGAAATATTTCTTTATTAGTATTATTTAAAAGATCTTTTATTTTTAGATCTAATTAGAATTGTACCTTAAGCATTTAAAACTAATTTGATGTGATGAAAAGATTTTATATTTGCTATATTTCTCTTTTTAATAAAAAAAACTTATCTAGTTTTCTTGAATCTATCCTATATTAATTATATTTAAGTATTTATCTTTTACATAATTTAAAGTATTATTTTGTTTAAAATAAAAGTAATTTTTTGCTAGATTTTTAGGTTATTTGTTAGATTTATTGTTTTCTAAGTTTCATTATCAAAATATAGTTAATAAAATATTGAAATATTTAATTTTACATTTATCATTTTATTCCAACTAATATAATTTGCATAAATAACTTTCATCTTGCTAAAGATTAATAAAGCATGTTGTTTTTATTATTGAATAATTAAGAAAAAGATTTTTTGAGGAGAGTTAATCATGCTTACTTTATTATAAATATGCTAGTTATAATTTCTCTTAAAATTAAAATTGTTAATTGCTGAAATTTATTTTATTATGCAATAGACTATTGTGAATTTCTTTTAAAAATATTTTTTTCATTAGTCTATAAATTTCTTTAAGATAAACATTTTGTAAGATCTTTTTAAGATAATTATTTTGTCACTTCTTATCAAAATTAAGTGAGCAATCTATTGTCAAACTTTGTAAAAATTTATTATAAGTTATAAAGTGATCATTTATAAGTTATGAGAATACCTTTTGATTTGGATAGCTTCATAGATTTGTGAAATTACATTGTATCTATTTTTTTTTTTTTGTGCTTTAAAACTTTTATTGGGATTGTACTCACTCTTTTATAGGAGAGTATATGTTATCTTAGGGCTTGTACGTGCCCCATAATAAGGGAGTACAGTTTGTAAACTATTTGTGTTTCCTAATCGAGGTGGCTAAGCATAAACATAAACCATTTTTGGGGTTCGACTGAACCATGCAAATAATATATGCCTATTGTCTCTCTTTACTTTATTATACTTTACTATTTTTTTCATTATTAAGTATAGCTTATCATTATTAATTTACACCCCCTTCCCCACGCCTTTTATGGTGTCATAGTGATATGTATCAGAGTCTAAGCAATTTTATTAGCTTAACATACAAGAGTTGATCTTTTTCACTATGGCATATGGTTTTGCTAAGTGTTCACTACCAAAAGAACAATTCATAAATAAACCTCAACTTTTAGTTTGGGAATTAAACCTAGTAGAGAGGTTGTAGATACTTGAACATTTTTATCTAAGATTAAACCTAAAAAATATAGAATAAGAATTAAAATATAATCTTTGGATTATTGTTATAGAAGAGGAGTTTAATCAATTTGTAAAAAAATGATGTTTGGGAATTAGTCCCATGACCCCATGATCAGAATATCATTGGAACAAAATGGGTCCTTAAGAATAAGCTAAATGACTTAGGCTGTGTTATTAGAAATAAAACTAGGTTAGTTCCATAGGGGTACACGTAAGTTATGAGGATAGATTTTGAAGAATCTTTTACACCCGTATCAAGATTAGAGTCCATTAAGTTGCTCCTAACTTATGCTTATTTTAAGAACTTTAATTTTTTTAGATAGATGTCAAGAGTGCATTCTTGAATGGGTTTATTGATATAATGTCTTTGAAGAGAAACTCACTAATTTTAAAAGTCTTGATTATCCTAATCATGTGTATAAATTAAAGAAATCTTTGTATTGTTCGAAATAGGTCCCTCATGCTTGGTTTGATAGGTTAAGTATTTTTTAATAGACCATGAATTTAGAAAGAGTAGAGTGGATACCACTTTATTCCTTAGGAATATAGATGATAATTTGATTGTGATACAAGTGTATGTAAATGATATACTATTAGGAAGTACAAATGAATCTTTGTGTCATAAGTTCTCATCTTTGATGTCTAAAGAGTTTAAAATAAGTATGATGGGAGAACTTTATTATTTGTTGAGTATTCATAATAGTAATGAGAAAATGACACCATGATCTATCAAACCAAGTATATAAATGAATTTCTTGAAAGGTTTGACATGAAGAGATTCAAATCTAGAAAAACTCCTATAAGCCCATTTATAAAAGTAGTTTTAGATGAATAAAAAAATTTATTGATTAAAACTTTATATGAGTATGATAAGTTCACTTTTATACCTTACTGCTCATAGGCTTGATATTATGTTTGTTGTTTGTTTGTGTACTCATTTTTAAAACAACTTGAAGGAATATTATTTAATAGCACTCAAGCATATCTTTCAATATTTGATAAGCACTTCAACTTTATGTTTGTGGTATCCTAAAATTTTTTTACTGTGTGATTTAGTTGCTTATTCTAATGCTGATTTGGTTGAATAAAATTTAGATAGGAAAGCACATAAGACACATGTCAATTCTTAGAATCATCTCTTGTGTCTTGGTCCTCTAAAAAATAAAATTCTATATCCATAACCACTTCTAAAGTACATAGCTATAGGTTGTTGTGTTCCTTAGGTCCTTTAGTTAAAACAACAATTATAAGATTTTAGAATTAAGCAATATCCAATTTCAATTCAATGTGACAACACTAGTGCCATTAGTTTGACCAAAAATCTTATCCAGTACTAACAAATCAAGCAAATTGAAATTAAACATTACTTTATTAGGGATCATGCTCTTAATTGTGATGTTAATATCAATTTCATTTGTATTGATTTACAAATTGCTAATATTTTAATTAAACCTTTAACAAAAGAAGGTTTCTATACTTTAAGACGCATGCTTGGAATATTAGATCCTAATATTTAAATCTCTAGTAGTTTGTTATTTATTATCTTAATGTTGCCAAAAGGGGAGAAGTGTTGTATGTCAGTTTACTTCACGTATATGTTTAAAGGGAGTATCTTTGTTTATCTTTTGTATAAATTATACTTGATATGGGGAGAATTTTTTTTTAAATTATGATGACAGGTTAATTTGCATCTTCATTGAAATCAATACCCAACATAAGTTTAACATTATCAAAAAGGAGGAGATTATTGGCTTTATAAGCCTCTTGTTCAATCCTATTAATTTTGATGATAATAAATGTATGCTTAGATGTTCTAATATATATGCTAAGAGTTTCAGATACATTAACTTTAAAGATGCACAAGATTACTAATTACATAACCAATATATCTAACAACATTTAATTGAATTCATTGTAAGTATGGAAGAATGAAAGACTGATCAAGCTGGATAGTTCAGAGCTTCAGATATAATATTTAGGTTAAATGCATTTTGAACTATCATAGTGGTTCAAATGAATTCATTGGCATGATTTGATAGCATAATTTAAAATTTTATTTTAATTTATTTTAATTATTGATAATGAGCTTAATTTATATAAATAAATCATCCATAAATAACCAACATTAAATCCATAAATTTACAAAATTTTAAGTGCTTCATATATAGTCTTTAAAATGTCCAAATAATAAATGAGTATTAATTACAATTATTAATTATAACTAGTTTATGTATTTGAAAGTTTGTAAAATATAATTAAAATTTTCAATTTAACATTTTCATGATAACTACCTAACATATGTGTGATTATATTCACATTATGTCATAATTTTTAAATGTCATTTATTATATTTAAAAATTTAGTATTTCACCAAACTTCATTTTTTTAATCAATGAATTTTGATTTGAGTTAAGCCCTAATAGATTTTTTGGATTTTTTTCCCCTTTGATCTGAGTGGTTACATGACCCCATTTTAATTAAAATTAAATTTATTATGGTTATCCAAACATTATCAAATTTTAATATTGAATACATGCTCGTTTTGAATATACTAATACCCATCTTTTGTTGTTTTTGACTTGCTCATGTGACTAGCCATTTTCTAGATATTTAAATTTAATAATTATTTAATATAAATTAATTTTTTGTTAAATACTTTCAAATTCAAAAATCTCCAGCAAGCCTAAGAGAAAATTTTATTTGATTTTTCTTTCAAGTGATCTCTAAATATTACAAAATAAAATCTCTGGTTTAGATGCTTCAATGCTTTCTACTAAGTGAGCTTTTTGAAGCAATTCAAGTTTATTTTCTTAATCTAAATATCTCTTAGTTGTTAATATTTATTTTACCCTCAATTTGGTCTTTAAAAATTCTTACTTTTCAGTGAATAAGTGTTTGGACATCATAGTTTTAGTTTTTCACATCAATGTTTCTTCATCTGAATCAAATCATATTTGTGAAAACCTCTTGTGATAATTTGTAAGATTTATTTCAACTTGCTTAAATTTTTATTTTCCTACATATATCTTTTGGTTTTTCTAAAATATTTGTTTCTTAGTTTTGTTTAAAAAATCATTTATTTTTAAATCTATTTAGAAGTGTATCTTAAGCATTTAAAACTAACTTGATGTGTTGAAAATATTTTTATATTTGCTAAATTTCTCTTTTTAATAAAAAACTTGCATAATTTTCTTGAATATATCCTATATCAATTATATTTAAGTATTTTGTGATCTTTATATTTGCTAGATTTTTAGGTTATTTACAAGATTTATTGTGTGATATGTTTCATTATCAAAATATAACTTATAAAAGATTAAATTATTTAATTTTGCACTTATCATTTCTTTCCAATTAATATACTTTATATAAATAATTTTTCATCTTACTGAAAATAAGTAAAGCTTAATATTTTATTATTGAATAATTAAGGAAAAGGTTTTATGTGGAGATTTAATCATTCTTACTTTATTTTATACATACTAGTTATAATTCATCTTAAAATTAAAATTATTATCTGCTAAAATTTTTTTTTATTATGTAGTAGACAATTGTGAATTTATTTTAAAATTCATTTTTACATTAGGCTTGGCATGGACATAGGTTATCTTTGGGTTTAATACATAACAATTGTGTCTGTTGTCACTCTTTACTTTGTGGTACTTTGCTTTTGTTGCATTGTGAATTATAGCTTTCCAGTATTAAATCAAAAAATAATTATGCACTAAAGTTAAATTTAGAGATTTAACTTTTGAATTTCCAAAAGCACCTAATTGACCCCCTACCTCTTGGGTTTCACAATGACTCACATTTCATTTATCTTGATATTGATTAGTTGAGTTTGTGTGTAAAATTATTTTAAAGTCTAATAGTTAGATTTTATTTTCTAATAATTTTATTTTTCTTGTACTTTGAAGTTTTAAAGGTTGTGCCACTGATGTAGGAGAGTATGTGCTTTGTTTGGGTTCGGTGTTGGCTATATTGGAGAGTACATGATTTGGAGTTGTTCATGCTTGTTGCAGAAGAGAACATCAGATTCTTTGTAATCTCGTTGATTTAGTGAATTCTTATTGGGAGTTGCTAGGTGTAAATGTAGGCTAATTTTTGGATGTAGCCAAAAAACATTAAAATATTTTGCATTCTATCTCTTATCTTTGTGCACTTATTCTTTATTTTGTTGTTCTTGTTAGTGGATTATTATTGTATTTTATTTAAGGATCAAATCATTTTTCATTAACTCTCCAACAAAGTTTAAAATGTATGTTTTAAGTTGAAAACTTATAAATACCTAATTCACCCCCCTATTGGTTATGTAGACTCTTGGCAAAGTTAATATTAAATATATTCTTAGTAAGGATATATTAGAACGACATTATGTTCAAACACATGGCGGATTGACCAAGTATCTTCTAATTTCAAGTGGATTACATAAGGATTAGATTTAATCCATATAATTTTTCTTTAGTTATAGATGTTCTTACTAGATATTTATAGGAAGATGTACCTAAGTGTAAGCTTTTTTCTTATGATATTCTTCTTGTTGATAAAGACTAAAGAGGGAGTTCAAAAAAATATTATGGAGATCAACCTTAGCGTTTAAAGTGTTTCATTTAAGTAATTTTAAATTCGAATGCATGGAGTGTAATTTTAGTCATAGTAAATCTAATGGCAGGGATGTGGCAATGAGTTATCTCATCTTAAAAAGATTAAACATTTTAAATATCTTGGGTTTATTGTTCAAAGTATGGTGAAATAGATGGGGATGTTATTAGAATAATTCATGTTGGATGGTTGAAGTAGAGGGATATTTCATGCTTGTTGTGTCATAGAAAAGTAGCACTTAGACTTTAGAGAAAATTTTATGAGATGGTAGTGAATGCCTTATGGTGCTTAATGTGGTCTAGTACAAGAGAAGTATAAAATTAAACTAACTATATGCATTGTAGATATGAGGATGCTTAGTTCGATGAGTGGATTTACTATCAGAGAAAAAAAGAGAAGCAAATATATACATGAAAATGGTGGAGTAGATCCAGTGACAAACAAGATTAGCCAGAGTTGCTTTACAAGGTTTTGTTACAAAAACTGTTAATCATTCAATGACTTAATTAAGAAAGTAGAGGTATTAGATTTTATCTATGTTAAAAAGGTAGAGGTATACCTAATAGGATTTTGTTAGTAAATATAAAAATGACCTTATTTTATTAGAATTAAATTAGAGTATTACAGTTAACAAGACACATTAGATAAAAATAATTCATGTAGCCAACACCACTTAGTGGGATAAAGGCTTGTTATAGTTATTATTGTTATATGGATTTCTCCTTTTAGGAAATGTCATCTTATTCCTAAAGGGCATATTAAAGTTAATTTACTTATTGTAGGTTTTTGTTTCATCTAAATGGATTATAATGAGGCTTGACATAATGGCTACACTATGGGTCTTTCCAAAATAATATTTTATATCTAGTTTTAATGTTAAGTGTTTGTGCAAAGCAAATTCACTCAATGAGAAAAGTTTTAGAGATTGTAGATTTGTGGCTTTCTACTTCGGCCAATAACTATTTGATGATCATCTCTATCATTAACCTAAAATTGTCTACTAAATAAAGCCCTATAAGTTTAAAATTCAAATAAATATTGATGGACCTATCAATCATAAGGGAGCTAGATATGAGGGTATGTTCAACTATATTTAAGTCAAGATGGTCATAGCTTTGGCATCTCTAATGCATGATCATACTACCATTCAGGATGAATTGTATGTCATATTTCATGCTCTCAAAACTTTTGTTGAATGGGCCTTTCATAATATATAGATAAAAACAAATTATGATTTTTCCATCCCAATTATTTATAGAAAGGATAGCATAAACATAAGGATTTATTACTTGATGAAAAATATCCACATATTATAAAGAAAGGAATTTGTGCATTGATTGTTTTGCAAATATTTGGTGTTTATTTGTAGACTGAAACACATATCAATGACTATAATATACTTTTTATAGTGAAGGGCTCGGTTAAGCTTTATAAGATGGGTTTGACTAACATTTGTTCCAGTTTCTCTATTTAGAATTTGAACCATTATGGGATGGTTTTTTGGTGTACATTACATATTGTTGGTTATGTTAACATAATGTTGTATTTTTGACTATTTTGGATGGCATGCTATTAACTTTTGTTCTTCTCTCCTGTTAATGGAATGGCATCTGTGATTTTCATGTTTTGGAAGGAAGTAAGGAACATTATGATAAACCTTATAACTTGCATATCTTGTCCCCATATGCTTCAAATTTTGTTGATGGGTTGAAGAATTATTATAATAATGTATTCCAATTTTATATTTAATTGGACCTAGCTTGCCAATGTTTATCAGAGACTATCTAATGATTTCATTTTGTATTTTAACTAGTAATACTTACTGATTCTACAAGATGTTCTATTTTTCTTTATTTTTTTGCCTTTGGTTTACAGTTCGTAGCTGCAAAAGTTAAAGATTCTCATCTTCAAGTTAGATTATATTTATCTGAGAGTATACATTCTTGCTTCCTTCTTATTTTTCTTTTGTTTGTAAGAGTATCAATGACTTCTATTTTATTTGATGTTGCTAAGATTCTTTTGATTTTTTGCTTGGCATTATATGATCACTCCCATGTTGTAGTATTAGGTTATCTTCATACTATTGACTGTTTGGGCAACCACTAAGTTTTGACTTACAATAGTGAGTGTTTTAGAGGTTTTGGTTTTCTTCTACAATTTATTTTTGGTTTTTTATCTTTTGTGTGCATTGATGGGTTTTAGAGAATTACTTTATTTTTCTTTATTAGGTGCTTTTGGTATGAGCTTCTTATTTTCAAGCCATATTATATTTAATTGAAAGTTGATCTTTTGTGCTATGGTTATTTTCTCTTCTTATAGTAGCAATGTCTTCTATTTTATTTGATACAACAACAACAACAACAACAACAACAACAAGCCTTAATCCCACTAGGTGGGGTCGGCTACATGAATCCTTCGTCTCCATTGTGTCCTATTATGTGTCAAATTCTCATCTAATTCAAGTATACTAAGATCATTATTTATACATCTTAACCAAGTCTTTTAGGTCTACCTCTACCTTTCTTAACATAAGGCAAATCTAATGCATCTACTCTCCTAATCGGGTCATTTGGACTACGGCTTTATGTGGCCAAACCATCTAAGGCAATTCTCCCTAATCTTATCTACCAGAGCTACTCCAACTTTTCCCAACATACTCATTTTGCATTCTATCTCTAAGAGTAAAGCCACTCATCCACCTTAGCATCCTCATCTCTGTAACACTTAACTTAGTCTTATGCTTCTCTTCTATTGGCCAACATTCGCACCATAAGTCATTGCGTCTTACCACCATCTTACAAAATTTTCCCTTAAGTTTAAGTGGAACTTTTCTATCACATAATAGGCCGATCCATTCCTCCACTTCAACCATCCAACTTGAATTCTACTAATAACATCTCTCTATTTCACCATCATTTTGGACAATAGAGCCTAAATATCTCAATCGCCACTCTTATTAATAACTTGATCACCTAAAGTCACAACACTATCACTAAAACTTCTACAACTAAAATTACACTCCATATATTCAGCTTTTAGATCTACTTAAACGAAAACCTTTAGACTCTAAAGTTGACCTCCATAAATCAAGTTTGGACTCCTCTAGTCTTATCAACAAGAAGAATGTCATCAAAAAAAGCACCAAGGTACATCTTCTTGTAAATTCTAAGCACATCCATAACTAAAGTAAAAGATAAGGGCTTAATGTTGATCCTTGATGTAATCCAACTAAAATAGGAAAATATTTTGTCAATCCTCCTTGTGTTTGGACACAAGTACCTTTAGTATACATATCCTTAATAACTTGAATATAACCAATATTAACTTTTTCTATTCTAGAACTCTCCAAAGAACATCTCTTGAGACTTTATCATAAGCTTTCTCTAAATCAATAAATATCATATGTAGATCCTTCTTACTTTCTATGCTTCTATCAACCCTCTTAACAAATGTATAGCATCCATAGTAGATCTACCCGCATGAAACCAAACCGATTGTCGGAAACTTAGATCACATCAACCTATGCTCAATTACTCTCTCCCATAATTTTAATGTATGACACATTAACTTAATTCTATAATTTGCACACTCTTGTGCATCACCTTTATTCTTAAATATAGGAACCAATAGACTCTTTCTCCACTCATCCGCATCTTTTAGTCTTTAAAATAACATTAAAAGATTTGTAAGAAATTCCTTGATCTCCTAAACATTTCCACACATCTATTGGAATATTATCCCATTCTAGCTTTTCCACATTTCATTTTCTTTAAAGCTTCACTAACTCATTATTTACTAATAAATGATAGAAATGAAATTCTATTATTGTTTAGGGTATTAAGTAAAATCAATCGTAGATCCTTCATTGAAAAGTTTATCAAAATATCTCATCCACCTATTTTCAATATCTTTTCTAAGAAAAGCACTTTATTATTTTCATCCTTAATACCCCACTTGAACTATGTCTTTACTTCTCCTATCTCTTTGCTTGGCTAACTTATACATACATCTTTCACCTTCTTTTGGTATCTAATCTATTGTATAAATCACTAAAAGCTAAATTTTTGCAACATATATTGCTTTCTTAGAATCTCTACAGCCACTTTATATCTTTCCCAATTCTAATTTTACATCTAAACCAAGTTTTATAACAATGCTTCTTATTTTTTTATCTTTTCTTGCACACTGACTCCACCACCAACTATTCTATTAAAAGAAGATTTTCCTTTTGATTCTCCAAGCACATCTTTAGCAACTTGCTTAATTTCACTTGATATTTTTTCCCACATAATGTTAGCATCTTTATGAACACCCCAAATTCTAATATCTTGTAGCTTGCTCTTAAAAATATTTTTATTTGTGTTTTTTAAGTGTCCCCATCTAATCCTAGGACAATAATTTAGTTTACTTTTTCTCTTACAACCTTTCATCTTAAAATCTAAAACTAATCGATGTTGATACTTAAAATTTCACTTGGTATGACCTTACAATCTTTACAATTTAAACGATCTATTTTTCTTATAAAATAATCAATGTTTTACTAGATCCATTTTTAAAAGTAACAATATGTTCATCTCTTTTCTTAAAAAAGTATTAGCAACTACAAAATCATAAGCTAAAGCAAAATCTAATATAGTCCTACCTTCTTCATTAGTATCTCCAAATCCATAACCACCATGAATACTTTTAAAATCTTCTACTACTCTACCAACATGTCCATTTAAATCTCCTCCAATAAATACTTTTTCTTCAAGAGGTATCTGTATTAATCCCTCTAATTCATTCCAAAATTTTTCTTTTACGCTTACCTCCAAGCCTACTTGAGGAGCATAGACACTTATAACATTGATAATCTTAGTATCAACAATAATCTTTAAAGCTATAATTCTATCTCCACATCTATTAATACTTATAACATTATCCTTCAAACTTTTATCTATAATCACACCTACACCATTTCTAGTTCTACTTTTACCGAATACCAAAGTTTAAAACCTAAACTATCAATCTCCTTGGCCTTCTCACCAACCCATTTAGTTTCTTGAACACATAAAATATTTATCTTTCTATGAACCATAATATCTATTAATTCCATTAATTTACTAAGAGTAGTACCTATATTCCAAGATCCTAACCTAATTCTAGTTTCATGGACTAACTTCTTTGCCCATCCATTCAAAATGTGGGAACCCTTGCTTATTTAACACCACGGACATGCAGGCTTAGCATATTTTCATCAGATTCAAGCTACATCGGCCGCCTGTGGACGCTAGATAACACAATGATTTAAAGGATTCATGTCATGATTATTTCGACAAATTTTACGTGACTACCTAACGCAACCTCCACTTTTTTGCATCCGACTTGGGACCCAAGAATAGTGTTGAAGAGATTATTTTTAAAAGTTTAAATAATAATATAAAATCTAGAATAATTCAAGATATAATCAATTTATTATGAAATATTCTTAAGTTTTCAATAACTAAAAATCTATCAAAATTTTAAGACACCATTGTTGACCTCATTTTTTAGAAGGGTCATTTTAGTAATAAAATGATATCAAGTTCAAATAGAGATTTCCTACTTCTTAATTCAAAGTCACTATGCTTAGTAACTTAAGAAATACAATTTTGAGCTAAATCCAATTTACTTGGTTTGATGAAAAACCAAAACAATGATCTAACATAAATTAAATCAAGTGAATTAATGCAAAAAAATGGAAATTCAAAGTCAAACCTAAAGTCAACTCTAGTCAACCTAGAGTTGACTTAAGTGGGCCCACTTGGTCAAAACATCAACCCACTAAATTTGATTAAATTAAATCATCAAAAATATTTTAAATAATAAAATGAATATGTATGATCACAATAACAAAAGAATTTAAGTCCATGAAGGAGATTTAAATTAAATCTCTTAAATCAAAATAAATAAGCTACATTGAACTCAAATTCAAGAAAAATCAAAATAACTTTAAATTGATTGTCCTAAATCATATGGGAATGGTGATGGGACATAATATAACTCCCTATTGGGTGTAGTTGGGTCAAATGGGTCATTTGACCCATAAGAAATTATGTTTAATTCACTTAACACAATTTGGGTAAAGTGAGTTAAGCAAGACAAAAGAAATAAGGAAATATCAAACCACTTCCAACAAAATCACATGGGATGGGGGTAACACTTCCTTAAACCCTTCTAATGAAGGTTTACATCCCTAATCAAGCTACTTAGGCTTCTCTTGCATTATTACATAAAATCCAAATAAGGAAAACTAATACAAGCAAAAGAATTGGAGAAGTCAAATTCCTTCTCCCTTCTTCTCACCTCTTCACATAGAACAAGTGGGATGGAGAAGGAGTGCACTAGCTAGCTTCCAAAGTCTTTCATTAGCAAAAATGACCAAGGAATAGCTAGAAAAAGAGCAATATAGCTTTAGGCCATATAGAAAAACCCACAGAGAGACTTCCTCAAGGAGATCTGAACACACACACCTTCACACATCAAAATCGAACCAAAATGAAATTTCTCCCACCCCCCAAGTACCCTTAATCGCTACAAACCATCAAAATCAAAAAGAGCATTCAAGGGTTGGCCTAGGGAGCAATCTGTAAGGAATTAATCTAATTCCTATGGAAAGCAAGTTCATTTCAAGCATTCAAAGCTCTAGGATCAATTGCAAGGCCAACCGTCCAAGGAATTGAGGTATGCCATTATTGACTTTAAGATTTTTCTTCAAAATTTGGTTATGTTCAGTTTAATAGGAAACATGATCTTCAAGTTGATCCAATTGTATAGAATCATAGATTTCTTTCTACGATCATATAACACTTGAAATCATGTGATTTCGTTACCTATATCAAAAGATATTAGCAAAATACTATCAACGGTTCTCGGCTCCCGCAAGAATTGAAGGAGATGATCTCTGCACCATCCGATCCATGTATTTGGATCAGACTGCCCAGATGTAGGCGGACCGCAGGATTTATTTCACCCTGTAGGAACCGCGAGATCGATATGGACCGTCTGATCTTTGATCGAATGGTCCGTAAGCGATCCTGTGATTTTAACTACACTGACGCGGCACCAAGTGGTGCCATAAAAGCTCTATGGATTCGTCTTGATGAGAGGAATCCATAGAAATTAAAATTTTCAAATTTTATTAGATAATTTTTCCTTAATTTGGGTTTAATTAAAAATATTAAACCATAATTACTATTAAATTAATAATCTAATTAATTTGAAACTTTGGAGAAATGAAATTAAGCATAAAATACACCTTAGGTGAATTTTTGGGGTTTAATTCTTTGACTTTAAGGAAAATTGAAATTCCATATGCTTAACCTTTTAATTAATTAAATTAATTAACCTTTCATGAAATAATTAAGAAATATTGATCTAATAACCTTAAATAAATATAATAAATATTAATGAACATTAAAACACTAATTAAACTTAATTAAAATTATCTACACCTAATAAGACATTAATTAACTCAATTAGGCAATTAAAAGAATTAAATAATTCAATTAAATGATCTAAACTTAATTAAATCATAAGAAATCAACCAGTTGACCAAAAATTATGAATAAACTCTCATTAGAAAGGTATGTCCATGAAGAATAAGGGAAAAATAAAATATTTTAATGAATCTTAATAAATTAGGCTTAATTTAACTTTTAATGACATAATTAAAACCTTAATTACATTTCTACTCAAGCTGAAACTTTAGGGATATAAATTTGGCATGTTACCCTACTTGCCAGAAATATTTCAAGTCCAAATAAACTCTAGATTAGGAGTTTTTAAATTTCTAAATTCCTAGGTCAATGTTAATCAAATATTGGGTTAAGGAAATTAATTAACCTATTAAATAAAGTGGTAATTCAAACTAATCTCCATTAAACATTAGAAAACTATTCATAAACTTTTCTAAATATCCTAAGTCAATTAAAGTGATCAAATTCAATCTTAGGTTAATGAAATAAAACCTTAGGTTAATAAAATTATTAATTAACTTAAACCTTAACCTTTGAATCAATAAAATTTAATGAAACCACTCATCTCTAATAAATTTAAATAATGAATCTAAAACCTAGGTTAATTAAATCAGATCAAATAATTAACCTAAGTGCTTTAGGTTAAGCATAATCCATGAACAAACCTAAGGTACTAATTCATATTAATGAACTTAAATCTTAAGCTTGCAAATTCATAATTTAATAACTTTAGTTAAATTAAATAAAATCAATTTCTTTAAATTAACATAAGCCAAATCAAATGAAACCCACATAGCTTAATTCAAAATGAAATAAATCAAACAAATTAAATCAAATAAAGCAATTCAAACAAATGGAATAACATAAAACTAATCCAAACATAAATAACATCAAAAGGATTAATTAAAATACTTAAGGATCTTAGTTAGACTTTGGAAATTTCATTAGGATTTAGGATGTGGAATAAAGTGAGCTTCACTTAAAAATGAAATTCATTATATTTCTCATTCTTGAAAACCTATACAACTTTAATAAAATAAAATGTAATAAAAAAATGGAAATTAAGTCACGAAACCATTTGAATTGAAACCAACCAATGGTAACAATTAAACAATTTCAAATTTCAAATTTAAACTTGAACTTAAAGGAGCCTAGCAAAGCCTTGCCACACAAACCCCTCTTTTACACACACTAGATTACTTAGGTCACGGACTCTAGATCTAGGATTAGATCATTCTGTGATTTTCTTTTAAATCTCCTATGATATGTTGTGTTGTGCTTCACATGTCTGTGTGGTGTATTGCTTTAGACTGGATGCCTAGGCTTGTTTGTTTGTTAGACTGGAAGTTAGGGCGTTCTTTCTAGATTTAACATTATTTTCTGTAAGAGACTATTTTAAAGGGATCGTTGCAATAAATAAATCATAAAATTATTGTTTGCTTGTAAGTACTAAAAATCCCTTAACATAGTCCATAGGATAGGTGGGCTTGGCAAGCAACTAATGCTAAGCCCATATGTTTATGAAATATAAACTGCTTTGTATGATGTGCGTATTTCCTAACATCTATTTTGCAGGGCTTATGATTTCTACTTTTAATTTTAAATGTAAATTTGAGCTTAGAATTTGGTTAGGATCTATGGGCTTTAGGATTAGTAGGAGCTTACCCAACTAGGAGATGGTGCGGTGGTCCGCCTTGGAGCCCGATGGATGTCCCTAAAGAAGGAGACTTTCTTGGAAAGAAGACCCATAGATCTAAACTTGTAGTTCTAGGCCGGGTTGTATAAGGGCAGAACTCAGCTACTCATTTTTCTTTCTTCTGGGGTGTACAACAGTATCCAGCTGCATTGGCCTTTTTCTTATATAATTTAATTTGTCTTGACTTATTTTGGGTGCACAATAAAAACAACATGCTTTTCTTAGGTTTTTTTTATGCTACGTTTATTCTATGATGAATGCCTGGATGTAGGCTCATAGGATAAACTAAATTTTCTACCAATTAAATCAATCAAAATATAAAAAAAAAAATACAACTCATAATCTTCATATAAAAGCCTACGTATTAAAGCAAGATAAAATTTGTTGCAACGCCCTAGCTGGATGTTTTAATATCATGCATAAATCATATTATTTCACTCTTGATTAATGAAGGGCTTCCATCCTTGCAGAGAACTTCGACTTGAACTTTGAGAGCCTATGATGGAAGTACACCTTCTTCTATTCTGATTTGGCCCATAATCTTTTTCTAATTACATGCATTAAGCATAAATTGTATTCCTATGACCTAAATGAATCCTGAGTCAAAATTATAAAAAATTGAAAAATATGCATTAGTTAGGTACATTTTCATACCCTACATAATTTTAGGGGTTAGGGAGTAAGTCTAGATTCACATATTTCTTTCCTAAAACTGCAACAACTCAGCCATCTTGCATTCATATGACTTAGCCTCATAGTTTTAAAATGTGCTCAGGTGGTATTAGCTGACAGGGATAGGTTAATTCCCTCAAGTGAGAAGAATGACCAATGATTCCCAAGGATAGAACTAGGTCGAGCATCTGACATGTGTTAGAAGCACATGTAGACTAGGTTCTAAAACATCCTTTTAGGAATAAGTCTTCAACCTTAGGAATTTCTGCAATCTTATGTTGCTATAATCTAAGCCCTAGATGTCTAAGAAAATGATAACTTGAATTTTAAAATTAAATCCCAAATTTGAAGCCCAATCATAGGATAGATGAAATGTCTACTGGGCATCCTAATATTAATAAACATTTCCTACACTTTTCCATTTGACTCTTAAAAATAACTCTCTCCAATTTGGACCTCTCCCAATTGAATTTCCAAAAATATTTCTTTTAAAAGCTACCTTAGTAGTCTTTAGGAATAACCACTTGTTTCTTTAATTAAGAGTATTCTTAGGAAGAGACCCTTCCTAAGATGTAATTAACTATAGAGGCTTGCCTTTATAGGGAACCATGATCCGAGGATAAAATAGACTTTGTTCTACTTTTCCATCTAGTTCAAGAGAAAATACTTTGGTACACAAAAGTCCCATTATCCTTAAGAGTCTTTTATTGAAATGATTGAATCCATTAAAGGATAGCATGTTTATCTTTCAAGATAATATGCTCATTCCTTAATGTATATTGGTCATCTAAATAAAATATTCGAAACTCTATGTGGTGTCATTTCTTTTCTCTATTCCAGAGAAAATACCAAGATATTTTCTGGCGACTCCACTTGGGACTGGTTCCTCTCTACATCTTTAGAAATAGTGGTTATTCCTATATATCGGTAGTATACTAGTGTAAATCACCGGTCATGACTGCCTTTCTTTCCATTGGATACTTCTCCATTTCATCCTTGGTTGAATTTAACCAACATCTAGAAACAAAATCTGAAAAGAAATAAAAAAAAAGAGAGAGAGAAAAGCTTGGCCATATTATTGGCTAAAATATCCTGATAGATCAAAACTAGTTTTAATGATAATCTAATTATTTTACATTTTTAATAAAATTACTTTTGTTTCTAAAAGCAAGAAAATGGTCGGCCAGTTGATCTTTGCAGCCACTTCTGGCATCAAATTTTCTGTTGACAGTAGCCGCTTACTTGATGGCTCCATCATCAAATTTGGGGTTGGATTTAAAAACCTCAACATTATTGCCAACAGAGTGACTCTTGCTCTATTGCTGAGGCAACTTTAAGAAATAAGCAACCTATTCTAGAATTTTCTAGTATTTCTGATCCTATTGGGGATATGATGCTTACTAGCCAAACTATTGAAAGGGTCCAACATGGACCTATTCAAAAGAAATAAAAAATGCCCACTTCAGAGGCATTTTCTGCTCTAGTTCCCTTTAGCATTTTGAAGTATGTTCCACCTCTAAAACATCTGAAATGACCAAAAGTCAAAAGAAAATAGAAGGAGGAGACTCAGGAGGGTAGCTCTTAGGGAGAGGATGCAGAGAGATATGCTAGACATGGAGCTAGCTATGAAAAGGGATGGATATACTCTTCCTGACACTTCCCCACTCTTAGGTGGAAGCAGATTCTACTGTCTGCCTACCCAGAGGAGGATGTGATGAGGATTGCTAGTTCTCCACCCCGTCCTTTCATCTATCTTGAAAAGAAAAGCTTTAAGTAGGTAAATAGGGAATCCCAAGGTCAACTTCACCAAACCTTACATAGGATTCTTAGATCTTCTTCCTACACTAAAGAAGATCTATTGAGAGCCATGAAGCATCATGCTTCTCAAAATTTAGCTAGAGAATAATTAGGAAGACCTGCCACCTTCCATCATCAAAAGGAAGGTAGGGCAGTCATGTCTGATAGGAGGAAGCCTTCTTACCTTGTGCCTATAGTATCAAGGTGATATTCTCATCCCTGCACTCACTTACATGGCACAAAGAGATCAATCTACTAGGTCAAAAAATGATAAGACCTATCCTAAGAAAAAGAATAAAAGGGTTTATATTAGGAAAGTCTCATCTACTTCTAAGCCTAGGATTCCTTCACCACCCTTACCTTCTTCACCTTTAGAGAGATCTTTTGTTAGACCCAGTTCAGATGAGCCTTAATTCTCATCATCAGTGCCTCAAGCTGAGGTACATTCATTAGATGTTCCAAGTAAGGGAATGGATTTTTCTCATCCATCTCCTTATGTCACAAAAATTACTCATGATAGTCACTTTGGCCTGGGAGCCTTCATTGAGAGTATCCCTACAGCCCAAGGGATTATGAATGAATCATTTAAATTAAGGCCAATGGAACATCATTAAAGAAGATGAAGAAAATAAAAATTTGAAAACAACCTTTGAATATTTTGATTATGAGCAAGATGACATGTTGGATGATGATTTAGGGTTGCCAGTAACACATATCTACATGGTTGACACGATCATCTAGAAAAGAGCAGGAAGAGACATAAGAAGACCCTGCTTTAGCTTCAAACCAGTAGTTTATCCTTCAGCTTCAAAAGAAGGATGAGCAGATTGATTCTATGAGTAAGAAGATGGAGGAGATGATTGCTACCATGAAATCACTCCAAAGTATGATTCCATCTCCTCCTCGACCCCATTAGATTGAGCCTTCAAATTCATTATGTCCTATCGATGATTTGAGGTTTGGTTTGGAAGAGTACCACAAGGAATCAAAACCTGTTGTAGTACCTTCCAATACTGAACTAAAGATATTGGTACAACAACATGTGAAGGAAGCATTTGCATAGACTCAGGGCACAACCTTGATTCAAAGGGTAGACCATACCTTGGGGAGTTTGATTCCATTCTTTATCCAAAGGGGTTTGTGTCACCATCTTTTAAAGTATTTGGAAGGACTGGAAATCCCAAGTACCATTTGGCTCACTTCCACGCAAGCTGATGTAATGACGGAGGGAGCGATGCTCTTTTATTTAGTTAGTTCAAGCCTTGAGCGAGTTGCTTTTGGTATGCATTTGCCAAATGATTTGGTGCACACTTTCACTAAATTTGAAGAGATGTTTGTAAAGAGATTCAGTGTTCAACATCATGTTACCATAGAACTAGTGGTAGCACATCAAAAAATTGGAGAATCTCTGGTAGATTATATCCTAAGATGGAGATTCCTCAGCTTAAAATGCGAGTCTCAGCTACAAGAGCGACTGTAGAGATCCTCTAAGAACATACATGGCCCTATAGCCTTCTTGCTCAAAGGCTTTACTATTAAAACCTTTGAGAAACTTTTAAATAAAGCCTCTAGTTTATAAGAGGAAGCTCCTAGGATGTCATTCTTAAAAGACCAATCTGAGTCATCCAAGCCTAGGAAGCCTTTAGAAAAAAGAGGAGGTAATGTCTATGTAATGGATAGAGGGAAAGCTCCTATTCAAGTACAGCCAGAGCGAGCTTCATCTTATGAACCACGTAATGAAGTCATCATTTCTTAGGAATTTTCCAACTAGCTCTTTCTCAGAAAGGATGAACCAGACTTATTCCTTTAAGAAAGAGGTAGTGAGGAAATTTTTTAAAAATCTGATAAAAAATCCAGACTTTAAACTCCCTAACCCAAGAAAGCTAGAGGAGGTGGGAAAGGTAAATGATCCTAATTATTGCCATATCATCAGATGTTGGGGCAAACTATTGAGGATTTCTTCTCTTTCAAAGACTGGCTTGAAAGAAATTTTAAGAAGGGATTGGTGACTATTCCAAAGGAGTACCTGATGGACATTAAACAAAGGTCCATTAAGGTTATAATAGGATCGAGTCGGACCGCGATCACCTTAATCCAGAGTCAGAGTACAAGTTCCACCTCAGTTCAACATTTTCACTACAGAAGGTAAAAAAAAAAGTGTTGTGAAGGAGGGACATCTGTATCTAATGATAGAACTTTGTATGATAAAGATGGAAAGGTGGTACCATATAAGCATTTATCTTTATGTACTTATCTCAAAAGAATGAATAAAAAATGTCTCGATGACATTTCTTAGATTCATGTTATTTCTGATAAAAATGAGAATTAAAATATTAAAAATTTAAATATCAAAAAAGAAGAATCTCATGATATTTACATGACTCAGGGTCTGAAACTTACATGGAAGATTTGCATGGTGACCCACTTATCATAGATGGAAGTGTCAGATTTTGATCATTAATCAGAAAAGGATGATCAAAATGAGGAACAGGTTGATTCAAACCCTAGAGATATTGTCAAAATAAATCTCTATAGTGGAAGAGTCTTACCGCCTCGTTTACCTCCTACTCCTAAAGAAAAAGAGAAGCAAATAATGGATGAAAGCACAAGTTCAGATTCTTTACTTAAAGAAATACCAGTAGAAATAAATGTTCCCAAAGTAGATTATAATGTTCTAGCCCATCTTAGGAAGCTCTCTACTAGATTGAGCACTTATGATGCTCTCATTCTTTCAAAAGAAATGAGAGAGTCACTAGTACATGCATTACTTGATCTAGACATATGCTTGACTCAACTAACAACTACTTCCTCAAAAGAGGCTTATTACTTTAAGGAGATCCCAAGGGTTACTTTCTCCGATGAGGAACTACTTTTGGGAACCAGTGACCGTAACCGTCCTCTCTATATTGCTATAAAAATTGAAAATATAAGATTGTCAAAAGTTCTTGTAGATCTTGGTGCATCTGTTAACATCATGAACTCTGGAACATTGGCACTCTTAAAAATTAATAGCAGAAGACTTAGTTCTGATAAGATGTTGTTAAAGGGCTTTAACAAAATAGGTGAAAAAGTTTTAAGTTCAATCATTCTATTATTAGAAATAGAAGGATTGAAAATTGAAGCTAAATTTCACATTATAGATTCAGAAACTTCCTTTAATTCTCTCTTAGGCAGACCTTGGATCCATGAGTATAGAATGGTTCCATCTTCACTCCACCAGTGTATTAAGTATACTAGAGATGGAGTGGAATGTGTTATAGAAGGAGATATACAACCATTCGCTATTCATGAGATTAAGCTGTATGAAGATGTTATTTATTACATGCCTAAGAAACCTAGAGATGATTCTATGAGATGCATCATTATTGAAGCACAAAATACAATAATCAAGAAAGATGAAAAGAAAGAAAATGAGGAAAAAGAAAAAAGAAATAGAAAAAGACCTCCAATAATTCATATTGATTTGGAATCCAGCTTAGATGAAGAATTCCATAATAGAAATGCTTCAATAAAGTTTGAGATTTCTTAGAATCAAACATTAATGAGGAAGAAATGAAAACATTGAAGGAAGAGTCTGAACTATCCACATATGAAAAATTGAAAATATATGTGGATACTTTAACTTTGACTCCTCCAAATCAAAATAAAATATCTCAATTAGAGGTCAAAGTAGCCCCTAACTTATCAGGAGAAGTGGGAGGTCAGTAAAATTTTATTCTGTACCCAGTCCATCAAGCTCAGAAGGAGATGTAAAGCTTGAAAAACCATCTTTCAATAAATAATATAACTTCCTTTTGACTGCTATTCGACTTGTGTAAAGAATTTTGTGAAACATGGTTTTGTCATAAATATTTGGCCCAAAGATAAAGCCCAATGCATGGAGAGCTTATGAAATCAAAATATAGAAATTTCCACTCCAAAGTTGGCATTAGGTTTGGTATTGTTGAATCATTTGTTGATATAGAGCATTATTTAATGATAAGTAATCGTCAAATAGATCAACTCTTTGAAGTCTCTTCTACTCTTCTAGAAGACTCATTCATAAACTATGGAGGAATCCGAAGATGATTCACTTCAGAATGCACCTCCTGAATATGAGGAAGAGATAAAATCTACTATAGATGAATTAAAGGAGGTTAACCTAGGAACTCCTCAGAACCCAAACTTGACTTTTATTAGCTCTTTGTTGGGTCTAGAAGATTTTGAAGAGTTAATCACTTTACTGTTTGAGTATAAAGATTGCTTTCCCTAGAGTTATGATGAAATGCCTGGCTTATCCCAAGATGTGGTTGTACACAAACTAGGAATTAAATCTAATGCTATCCTAGTGAAGCATGCTTCTAGGCAGATGCACCTAGAAGTAGAACAACAAGTGATCATTGAAATAAAGAAACTAATTAAAGTTGTCTTTATACAAGAAGAACAATATCCTGATTGGGTAGCCAGCATAGTTCCAATAAAAAAGAAGAATGATCAAATACGCATCTACATTGACTTTAGAGACTTAAATAAAGCTTGTCCCAAAGATGAGTTCCCTCTGCCTATAATCGAACTCATGGTGGACATAGCTTCCTTGCATGAGGTCTTTTCATTTATGGATGGATCATCTGGTTATAATCAAACTAAGATGTCCCCAGAAGATGAAAAGCATATGACATTCAGAACTATAGTAAGGATTTTCTGTTATATGGTCATGCTATTTAGTCTCAAAAATGTTGGAGCTACTTATCAAAGAGCTATGACTAGAATATTTGAAGACTTGATTCATAATCAAGTTGAATGTAATATCAATGATTTAGTCATTAAAAGAAAAATAAAACAAGAAATTTTTTATGATTTACGGGTCATTTTTCAGCGATTGCGCCACTATAACTTAAAGATGAATCCTCTGAAGTGTTCCTTTAGAGTGACTTTAGGGAAATTCTTAGAGTTCGTAGTACGGCATCATGGGATAGAAATTGACCCAGAAAAGATAAAAGCTGTTATAGAAATGCCACCACCTAGAAGTCTTACACAGTTAAGATCATTCCATGGAAGGCTTGCATACCTAAGGAGATTCATATCAAATTTATCTGGAAGGTGTCAACCCTTTGTAGCATTATTGAAGAAAGATTCCAAATTTATTTTGGATGAAAATGTCAGGGTGCCTTCAAAAACCTAAAGCAATATTTAATGAATCCTCCTATTTTGGCTTCTCTGATTCTAGGAAAGCCATTAATCTTCTAAACTATGGCTATGGATGAATCCCTTGGGGCTTTATTAGCCCAAACAAATGAAGAAGAGAAGGAAAATTCCCTTTATTATCTAAGTCATAGGCTTATCCCAACAGAAAGAATTATCCTCCTATTATGAAACATTATTTAGCCTTAGTCTTTGCCGCTCAAAAATTGAGGCATTATATGCTTTCTCATAAGGTCAACCTGATTTCAAGGGTGAATCCTTTGCAATATCTCATGACCTATCCAACACTATCTGGGTGTTTAACACAATGGTCAATGATTTTATTACAATTTGAGATCACTTATATTCCTCTTCATGCTATAAAAGGACAAATAGTGGCAGATTTCCTAGTAGCACACCTTATGCTTGAAGGGTCACCTTTAAATGATGATCTCCTAGATGAACAGTTCATAACATTAGAAGGTGACCCTAGTGCCACCTAGGAATTATACTTTGATGGTGCATCATCATCAAGAAGACATAAAAAAATCAAATTCATCTATCCTAGGAAGGCAAGGAATTGGGTTAATCTTTATAACCTCAGAAAAAGGAATGATGAGATATTCATATCATTTGGCTGAACCTTGTACAAATAATGAAGCTTAATATGAAGCTCTTATTACTATTTAGAGTTCGCAATCCTTATGGAAATTAAAAATAAACCAAGTAAGTGGAATCTATAAGGTTTTGCATCCAAAGCTCTTCAATTATCATCAATACACAATGAAATTACTTGAAAAGATTCCATATGTAACGTTGTGTAGAATATCTCACCAATAGAATACAATAGCAGATGATTTGGCTAAATTAGCCAATGAAATCATATACCTAGAAAAAGAATCAATTTCTATAGAAGTTCAAAATCAATAGGTTTTGTCTCCTATAGATTTAGACTACATTAATAGGCAAGAAGAAATGCAAAGGATAGCCACTCATACTGAAGGTCAAATAGAATGTGATTGGAGGCAACCGTTTATTGACTATTTAAGTAAAGGGAGGCTTCCTAAAAATAAATCATTAGCAAATCAAATAAAGAAATGTGCTTTTTCTTATGCATTAATTAATAATACTTTATATCATAGGTCATTTGACCAATGTGGCTCTACTGTTTAGACAAATTGAAGCCCATAAGGTTGTGAATGAGATACACTCTAGATTGTGTGGAGCACACCAATCTAGGCCCAAAATGAAATTAAAAATCAAGAGACTTGGATATTATTGGTTGTCGATACTAAATGACTACATGGAGGTTGCACATCATTGTCATCAGTGTCAAGTACATGGTGTGGTATTACATCAACTACCCAATGTATTACACCCTATAGTTGCCTCCTGGCCATTTGAAAGTTGGGGTATTGACATTATAGGGCCTATTGGTCCTCCTTCAAAAGGACATCATTTTATTTTAGCTACAACGGATTATTTTTCCAAATGGGCTGAAGCGGTACCACTGAAAGAGGTTAAAGCTCATTATGTGTTGAAATGCTTTCAGGAAAATGTTGTATATCAATTTGGTATTCCTCATTGAATCATATCTGACAATGGTCTATCCTTTAGGTACACAAAAATAAATCACTTTATTGCTAGACATAAAATTGATCGGAGATACTCGACCATCTATTATCCTAGGGTGAATGGATTGGCTGAGGCATTTAATAAAACATTGGTAAGAATTTTGAAAAAGATACTTGATGAAAATAAGCGCAGTGGCACGACAAGTTGGTTGAAGCCTTATGGGCCTATCAGACTACATATAGGACACAAACTCAATCTTCACCATATGCTTTAGTTTTTGGGACTGAAGTGGTTCTTCAATTAGAAGTGCAACTGCTTTCATTAAGAATAGCTATTAAGAATAATATTACGATAGATCAAAATCATAAGATTTGCTTGGAAGAACTAGATAATCTTGAAGGAAAATGATTGAAAGCTCAACAAGACCTTTAACTATACCAATCACATATGGTTCAAGCACATGATAGATTAGTTCATCCTAGAACTTTTCAAGTAGGAGATTTGGTCCTAGTTCTTAGAAGACCAATCCTAGCTCATCGAAGAATCGGCAATAAATTTGAGCCAGCATGGGAAGGACCATTTGTAGTGGAAAAAGCTTATGAAGGAGGTTCTTACCAACTTATTACCTATGATGGTGAACATCTAATAACACCTATTAATGGATGTTACCTAAGGAAATATCATGTGTAACTTGTAACTTGTTGCCAAATAAAGATCAAAAAATAAAAGCTTATTTCTCTTTATTGCTTTTGCTTCAACTTGTATCATTTATCTGAAATGTTGGAAACTCATTTGTAAATGTACTTAGAAATGGAAGCAAACCTTCCATCACCCTTTCATCAAGTTAGACTAATCAAGTAAGGATTAAGTCCATGAGACTCTTGCTTATTAGTCAAAACTTTTAAGGATTAGGATTAAGTCACTTTGACTCCCTTTTCCTCATTCATATCACTTATAAGTTGGGATCAAGCCCTTTGTGGCACCTTTCCTATACATGACTTGAGATGGGAGCAGGCCCTCTGTGGTACCTTTCTCATTTCTTTCTAGGTTTGGAGTAATCCTTCATGGCACCATTCCTACTTTTGAGTACATGATTGGATCAATCCATCAAGGCCCCTTTCATGTTACAAAGAAAATTTAGATTGGACCAAGTCCATGATTATTAGCTTGAGAAAGTTATAAGTCTAACGACATTCTTTCTAATCATCTAGAGTAAGTCACTTATACTTTTGTGTACATGATTGGATCAAGCCATCAAGGCCTTTCATGTTACATGGCAATTTAAATTGGATCAAGTCTTATGACCCTTTCTAATAGTCAAAAGATATAAGTCCCCCATTCTTTCTAATCATCTAGAGCAAGTCCACATCCTACTTTTGTGTATATGATTGGATCAAGCCATCAAGGCCCCTTTCATGTTACATAAGAATTTAGATTGCATCAAGTTTTATGACACCTTTCTAATATAAAAGATATAAGTCCCTAGGCATTCTTTTTAATCATCTAGGAGTAAGTCCCCAGATCCTACTTTTGTGTATATGATTGGATCAAGCCATCAAGGCCCCTTTCATGTTACACATGAAATTTTGATTGGATCAATTCTTTATGATGCCTTTCTAATAGCTAGAAAGATATAAGTCCCCAGTCAGCATTCTTTATAATCATCTAAGAGTAAGTCCTCAATCAACATCCTACTTTTGTGTACATGATTGGATCAAGCCATCAATGCCCCTTTTATGTTACACAAGAAATTTAGATTGGATCAAGTCTTTATGACCCCTTTTTAATAGTGAGAAAGATATAAGTCCTCAGTCGGCAATCTTTCTAATCATCTAGGAGTAAGTCCCCAGTCGGCATCCTACTTTTGTGTACATGATTGGAATAAGCCATCGAGGCCCCTTTCATGTTACACAGGAAATTTAGATTGGATCAAGTCTTCATGACCTCTTTCTAATAGCCAGATAGATATAAGTCCCAATCGGCATTCTTTCTAATCTTCTAGGAGTAAGTCCCCAGTCGGCATCCTACTTTTGTGTACATGATTGGATCAAGCCATCAAGGCCCCTTTCATGTTACACAAGAAATTTAGATTGGATCAAGTCTTTATGACCCCTTTCTAATAGCTAGAAAGATATAAGTCCCTAGTCGGCATTCTTTCTAATCATCTAGGAGTAAGTCCCAGTCGACATCCTACTTTTGTGTGTATGATTGTATCAAGCCATCAAGGCCCTTTTCATGTTACAGAGGCAAGTTAGATTAGATTAAGTTTTTTTGACCCCTTTCTAATAGCCAGAAAGATATAAGTCCCCCAATCAGTATTCTTTCTAATCATCTAGGAGTAATTCCCCCAATCGGCATTCTTTCTATTCATCTAGGAGTAAGTCCCCCAGTCGGCATCCTACATAGAAGTAAGTCCCCTAGTTGACTTCCTATTCAAATTTCTAAGAAATGGAATCAAGCCATTGAAGGACCCATTCGTTTGTACTACTCAAATAGGATCAAGTTCATATGACCCTTATTTAGTAGTCAAAGTGCGGCATATTAGGATCAAGCATTTCAAGCCTCTTATCCCCAGCATAGCTTTTGAGGATAGGATCATTGTCTTTAAAGACCTCTCTCCTCTCTTTAACTAACTAGGATGGATCATGCCCTTAATGGCCCCATCTTATTAGCTAATACATGGAGCACCACTATTTTCAAGTAAGAGTAACTCCTTTGAAGGCATCTTCTTTGAGCATAGTAAATGCATTAGGGTTAGACCATTCTTTGGGTCCACTCATAATAAAATTCCTCTTCATCTTAGGACTAAATGAAGTTAAGTTTCTAAGAATGAATCACACCTTCAAATCAAAGATAGACAAACATATATCTATCTTTCACAATCAAAATCAAAGAAAAATTTAAAAAAAAAAATAAAATAAATCATGAATTGTAACCCTAAGTTTATACTTGCATGTTGATCACTCTAGTCAACACCAATATGTGTAGTGTAATCTGACTAATCCACTATATATAATGGGGGCCCATTTGTTGACCTCATTTTTAAAAGAAGTCATTTTAGTAATAAAATGATATCAAGTTCAAATAGGGATTTCCTACTTCAAAATTCAAAGTCAGTATGCTTAGTAACTTAGGAAATACCTTTGTGAGCTAAATCCAATTTACTTGGTTTGATGCAAAACCAAATAAAACATCCAATATAAATTAAGTCAAGTGAATTAATGCAAAAAAATGAAAATTCAAAGTCAAACCTAAAGTCAACTCTAGTCAACCTAGAGTTAACTTAGGTGGGCCCACTTGATCAAAAAGTCAACCTACTAAATTTGATTAAATTTAATCATCAAAAATATTTTAAATAATCAAATGAATATGTATGATCACAATAAAAAAGAATTTGAGTCCATGAAGGCCTAGATTAGGTAAATTAAATCTCTTAAATCAAAATAGCCTAAATAAGCCACATTGAACTCAAATTCAAGAAAAATCAAAATAACTTTAAATTGGTTGTCCTAAATCATATGGGAATGGTGATGGGACATAACCTAACTCCCTATTGTTGTAGTTGAGTCAAATGGGTCATTTGAACCATAAGAAGTTATGTTTAATTCACTTAACACAATTTGGGTAAAGTGAGTTAAGCAAGATAAAAGAAATAAGGAAATATCAAACCATTATCAATGAAATCACATGGGATGGGGGTAACACTTCCTTAAACCCTTCTAATGAAGGTTTACATCCCTAATCAAGCTACTTAGGATTCTCTTGTATTATTACATAAAATCCAAATAAAGAAAACTAATACAAGCAAAAGAATTGGAGAAGTCAAATTCCTTCTCCCTTCTTCCCACCTCTTCACATAGGACAATTGTGGGATGGAGAAGGAGTGCACTAGCTAGCTTCCAAGGTCTTTCATTAGCAAAAATGAGCAAGGAATAGCTAGAAAAAGAGCAATATAGCTTTAGGCCATATAGAAAAACCCACAGAGAGACTTCCCCAAGGAGATTTGAACACACACACACACACACACACACCTTCACACATCAAAACTGAACCAAAATGAAATTTGCCCCTCCCCCCCAAGTGCCCTTAATCACTACAAATCATCAAAACTGAAAAGAGCATTCAAGAGTTAGCCTAGGGAGCAATCCGTAAGGAATTAATCTAATTTCTTTAGCAAGCAAGTTCGTTTCAAGCATTCAAAGCTCTAGGATCAATTGCAAGGCCAACCGTCCAAGGAATTGAGGTATGCCATTATTGACCTTAAACTTTTCTTTAAAAATTAAGTTATGTTTAGTTTAATAGGAAATATGATCTTCAAGTTGATCCAACCATATAGAATCATAGGATTTCTTTCCACAATCGTGTAGCACTTGAAATTGTGTGATTTCGTTACCTATATTAAAAGATATTACCAAAATACTATCAAAGGTCCTCGGCTCTCGCAGGAATTGTAGGAGACGATCTCTACACCGTTCGATCCACGTATTTGGATCGGACGACCCGATATAGTGCACCGCAGATTGATTTCCTTTGAACTATAGGATCGACCGACCATCCGATCTTTGATCGTGCGATCCGCATTTTGAAATACAGCTGGCGCTAGTGGCATGCGGACCAACTCGCGCATAACATGCGATAGGATGAGCCATACAGGCGCGTGCCACATGACACACAGATCCCGCGTGGGACCCTCCACTTAAAAACCGTTAAACAATGGTTTAATTAATTAAAAACTACAAAAAATTTCAAAAAATCATATAAAATCAAAGAAAAATCAGAAAATTACAAATGAAAGCTCTATGGATTCATCTTGATGAGAGAAATCTATAGCAATTAAAATCCTTAAATTTAATTAGATAAGTTTTCCTTAATTTGCTTTTAATTAAAAAACTTTAAACCCTAATTACCTCAAATTAATAATCTAATTAATTTGAAACTTTGGGGAAATGAAATCAAGCATAAAATACATCTTAGGTTAATTTGTAGGGATGTAATTCTCTAAATTCAAGGGAAATTGAAATTTCATATGCTTAACCTTTTAATTAATTAAATTAATTAACCTTTAATGAAATAATTAAGAAATAATGATCCACCAACTTTAAATCAACATAATAAACATTAATGAACATTAGATCACTAATTAAACTTAATTATACCTATCTAAACCTAATAAGGCATTAATTAACTCAATTAGGTAATTAAAATAATTCAATTAAATGACCTGAAATTAATTAAATCATAATAAAGCAACCAATTAACCAAAAATTATGAATAAACCCTCATTGGAAAGGTACTTCAAGGAAGAATAAGGGAAAAATAAAATACCGTAATGAATCTTAATAAATTAGGCTTAATTTAGGTTTTAATAAAATAATTAAAACCTTAATTACACCTTCATTACATCTCTAATCAAGCTGAAACTTTAGGGATATAAAATTGGTATGTTACCCTACTTGCCAAAAATATTTCAAGTCCAAATAATCTCTAAATGAGGAGTTTTCAAATTTCTAAATCCATAGGTCAATGTTAATCAAATAAAAAAATTAATTAACCTATTAAATAAAGTGGTAATTCAAACTAATCTCCATCAAACATTAGAAAACTATTCAGAAACTTTTCTAAATATACTAAGTCAATTAAAGTGATCAAATTCAATCTTAGGTTAATGAAATAAAACTTTAGGTTAATGAAAATATTAATTAACTTAAACCTTAACCATTGAATCAATAAAATTTAATGAAACCACTCATCTCTAATAAATTTAAATAATGAATCTAAAACTTAGGTTAATTAAATTAGATCAAATAATTAACCTAAGTACTTTAGGTTAAGCATAATCCATGAACAAACCAAAGGTACTAATTCATATTAATGAACTAAAACCTTAAGATTACAAATTCATAATTTAATAACTTAAGTTAAATTAAATAAAATCAAATTCTTTAAATTAACATAAGACAAATCAAATGAAACCCACATAGCTTAATTCAGAATGAAATAAATCAAACAATTAAATCAAATAAAGCAATTCAAACAAATGAAATAACATAAAACTAATCCAAACAAAAATAACATCAAAATGATTAATTAAAATACTTAAGGATATTAGTTAGACTTTAGGAAATTTCATTCGGATTTAGGATGTAGAATAAAGTGAGTTTCACCTAAAAATGAAATTCATTATATTTCTCATTCTTGAAAACCTATACAACTTTAATAAAATAAAATGGAATAAAAAATGGAAATTAAATCACGAAACCATTTGAATTGAAACCAACCAATGGTAAACATTATACAAATTCAAACTTCAAATTTAAACTTGAACTTAAAGGAGCCTAGCAAAGCCTTGCCACACAAACCCCTCTTTTACACACACTAGATTACTTAGGTCACAGACTCTAGATCTAGGATTAGACCATTCTGAGATTTTCTTTTAAATCTCCTATGATATGTTGTGTTGTGCTTCACATGTTTGTATGGTGTATTACTTTAAATTGGATGCCCAGGCTTATTTATTCATTAGACTAGATGTTAGGGCTTTTTTTTCTAGATTTAATACTTTTTCTATAGGGGACTATGTTAAAGGGATTGCTGTGATAAATAAATCATAAAATTGTTATTTGCTTGCAGGTGCTGAAAATCCCTTAACATAGTCCATAGGACTGGTGGGCTTAGCATGTAATTAATGTTAAGCTCATATGTTTGTGAAATATAAACTGCTTTGCATGTTGTGTGTATTTCCTGACATCTATTTTGCAGGGCTTGTGATTTCTTTTTCTTTTTTTTTTGAATTTTAAATGTAAATTTGAGCTTAGAATTAGGTTGGGATATATGAGGTCTAGGATTAGCAGGAGCTCACCCAACCAAGAGTTGGTGTGGTGGTCCCTTGTGGAGCCTGATGGATGTCCCTATAGAAGGAGACTTTCTCGGAAAGAAGACTCACAGATCTAAACTTGTAGTTCTAGGCCGAGTTGTATAAGGGCGTAACTCACCGCCCATTTTCTTTTTCGGGTGTACTGCATCATCGAGATTGGCCTTCTTCTTATATAATTTAATTTGGCTTGATTTATTTTTTGTGCAATAAAAATAGCATGATTTTCTTAGGTTTCTTTCTGTACTATGTTTATGCTGTGATGAATGCCTGGACATAGGCTCATAGGATAAACTAAATTTTCTATCCAATTAAATCAATCAAAATATAAAAATAAATACAACTCATAATCTTCATATAAAAGCCTAAGTATTAAAGCAAGATAAAATTTGTAGCAACCCCTTAACTACATGTTTTAATATCATGCATAAATCATATTATTTCACTCTTGAATAATGAAGGGCTTCCATCCTTGCCAGAGAACTTGGGCTTGACCTTTGAGAGCCTTTGATGGAAGTACACCTTCTTCTATTTTGATTTGGCCCATAATCTTTTTCTAATTGCATGCAGGCATAAATTGTATTCCTATGACCTAAATGAATCATGAGTCAAAAATTATAAAAATTTGAAAAATATGCATTAGCTAGGTACATCTTCATGCCCTCCATAAACTTTAGGGGTTAGAGAGTAAGTCTAGATTCACAAATTTTAGTCCTAAAACTACAACAACCCAGCCATCTTGCATTCATATGACTTAGCCTCATGGCTTTAAAATGTGCTCAGGTGGTGTTAACTGGCAGCCTTCTCCAAGTAGGTTGTAAATCCAGAAGAGTCAGAGATAGGTTAGTTCCCTCAAGTGAGGTGAATGACCAATGATTCCCAAGGATAGAATTAGGTAGAGCATCTAACATGTTAGAAGCACTTGTAGACTAGGTTCTGAAGTATCCTTTTAGGAATAAGTTTTTAGTCCTAGGCATTTCTATAGTCTTGTGCTACTAGAATCTAAGCCCTAGATGTGTAAGAAAATGATAACTTGAATTCTAAAATTAAATCCAAAATTTGAAGCCCAATCGTAGGATAGATGAAATGTATACTAGGCATCCCAGTATCAATAGGAATTTCCTACTCTTTTCCATTTGTCTCTTAAAAATAACTCTCTCCAATTTGGACCTCTCCCAAATTTCCAAAATCATTCCTTTAAAAGCTACCTTAGTAGTCTTTAGGAATAATCACTTATTTCTTTAATCGAGAGTATTCTTAGAAAGAGACCCTTCCTAAGATGTAATTAACTATAGAGGCTTACCTTTATAAGGAACCATGATCCCAGGATAAAATAGACCCTGTTCTACTTTTCCATCTAGTTCATGGGAAAATACTCTTGTACACAAAAGACCCATTAGCCTTAGGAGTCTTTTATTGAAATGATTGAATCCATTACAGGAGAGCATGTTTATCTTTTGAGATAATATGCTTATTCTTTAATGCCATATTTGGTCATTTAAATAAAACATTCCTAAATTCTATGTGGTGTCATTTCTTTTCTCTATTCTAGAGAAAACACCAACAACCATCTAATCATGGAATAAAAATATAAATTTAATGTTTATGATAAAATAATTAAATAACTTCAAAATTAAGATATTCCTTTATAATTCTATAATAATTAGAGAAATACACTATAAGTTCTTATAAAATTATATAAATAGAGAATAATAAACTAAATAATTGAGATGAGCAAACTTAAAGTTAGTTTTTTCTCTTGTAAATTTTAAAAATAGAAAAATCTTAAACAATAAAAATTAATGAACTACATTTGTATGCTTGCATTTGAAGACATTATAATGTGTAATTTTACCATTAGGGTGAATTGCAGCTTTTAGTATATTTAGGTATCTTGAATGGCAAGACTCACCCCAAGTTGAATGTTATGCAATCATGAAAATCTTTAAAGTCCAACACTCAAATGAAACCATGAACCAAGCCAGATAAATTTTTTAAATGAGTAATGATTTAAATTTGAAGCCACCCTTTGAATAAATTAAATAATTAAAAAACATGAAAATGGAATTCAAAAAAAAAAATACTGACACTCTCATGATCTAGAACAAACTAAATATATGATAGGACATAAGCATTAGTTTCAATATTTAAGGCATCTTCATTTTTGGATGATATTATAATATTTGGTTTATGATGGCTTGTTGTGAAATTTATGGACATGGATGGATATTGTTTAATGATTATGAATAAATAAATATATACATGTTTTTTTATTGGTATCCATTATTTTATATGGAAAATTATGTAATTTTAACTTTTATAAATGTAATTTAGAATAGGATAGCAACATAAATGAGTCTTATAGAGCCTACAAATGCTTGTTGAATAGTAACGATGAATCATTGGTGATTTCTTGAGAAACTTGAAGATAAAACTTGAAAATGCATTATCCTAAAAATAGTTTTTATATAGAATTAGGCTTGACTAATGCTCTACACTTTTTGTTAAGATGTATTATAGAACCCATTCACACCAAGCCTTTTCTCTTTGGTTGTTTGTGATTTTTATTCTTATTGTTTACTTATTTTTTATGATGTATTACTAGAACTAAATATATTTATATGTTTCTTTATATTAAATTCTATGTAGTTTTTAGATTTATTGGGGTGATAAGATCTTAAAAATTAGGTTTCAAGCTTAAATGATATAAGCAACCCGTAAAAATAATCATAAAAATAATTAAAATAAATGTAAAGCATCTTTATGATTATTATTTGTGATCAATATTTGACTTATTAGATTGCTCACCAAGATATGATTATTTAGTAAAATTAATAAAATCGTCATCAGACCATACTCTAGCTTATGGACAAATCTGACTATGCCTTAAGAGTTCCATGCTTTATATTTATGTCTTATGTGTTGTATTTTATAGGAGAGGATGTATTTAATCATGTTTAAGTGTATGTTTTGATTGAGATCATTTAATGCATAAGTGGAAAAGGTACATCAATAGTATCTCGCCTATGTGCTATCCTTTTGGTGACACAATGCTACAGTTGATTCCTTATAAGGTGTATGGATAGAGAAGCTAAAGCCTCGGCGCTGATGGCACCTTAGTGTTGTGAGACAATGGGTTCTGAGTTGTGATAGTTTTTCAATGGTTCCTCCCAAGGGATGTAGCCCATGGAGTATTGTACTTATATAAACTCTATTTTTTGACTTAATAGAGATGATTATACTAGTTTTGTCTGAAAATTTTATAATGAAAACTCTTCAGTTGGAGCTTGGTGGCCAACCATCTAGGGAATTTGGTGTTCTCTTGCTATCATTCTAGTTTGATGAGTAGAACTCCTCACATCCCTTCCACTTTAGTGAGTGAAAGATCATGGAGCCCTCCTTTCTTCAACCATTGTGACATTTTCTCTATGAACACTTCATCATTTTTGGTATCACAGCCCAAGGTTGGAGGCATGGGGAAAGTGCTTGTAAGTGATCTATATTGAATCTAAGTAGTAATAGTTCTGTATTTTAGAGTTTATATAATTTCCTTTATAGATTTTAGTAATTTCACTTGGTAAATGCATGCTAGACTTATGTGGTAGGAGATTCTATGAGCATTTGTCTTACTACCAATTAGTTTCCTCTATTTAAAAAAGCTTAGCCTTTCCCTACATTATTTTTATTTGTAAACTATGAAGCTTAACTCACCACTTGAGCAAGGGAGAGCTCTCGAAAGATAGCCAAACCTAAGATTTGAACATTACATAAAAATCAAACTCATATCCTTAAAAATATTATTATTATCTCTTTTGCATGATTACTTAATATTTTGTTGTATCCAAAAGTTAATTTGTGTTTATTGAAGGCTAATCAATTTATATTTTGTGCATCATTATGTTAAATTTAGCTCACTTAATGCATATTTAAAATCTCATTTAAAGTGAAATTTTCCATTTCTTTATTTACATCATGCCACCAAATAAGTTAACTTAGATCAACGAGAAGACTTAACTAGGAGGGTTGATGGGATCACTATATGAAATAAAGAAAAACACTAAGGTAGAAGACCTCATAAACCTAGTAGCACAAGTTCAAACCTTGAGTACTAGGATTCAAACCCCATCAGGATCGGATGACTTCAAACCCATAGGAAGGAAAAATATTAAACATCCTAGAGATGATTATCCGACGAGAAGGCCAAACATGAGAAACATCCAAAGGCAAGACTATCTTTGGGTCCATGAAACCCCATATGAAATAATAAAATAAGTTAAGATAGAAGCCTTGTGTTCATGACCCAAATAAGTTTTTTGATTGGCTTATCCAAATAGATGAGTTCTTTGGTTAGTACCATATAGATATCTATCAAAGGACTGCATTTATAAAAATGGAAATAGTGGGTCATGCCAAATTTATTGTAATAATGTTTTAGCTATAGAAGGGATGTTTGGTAAATGAAAGAGATGCTAACGGATAAATATTATCCTAAAACCATGATAAAAAAGCTCCAACAATTAACGTCTCTTAAAAAAAAATAAGCATGTGAATATTGGAAAACATGAATACATTTGAGGACTTAGTAGCAAGGACACACTATAATGATCAGGAATGGCAATTAGTCATTAAGTTTTTCATTGGCATAAGAGAACATATTAGGAACAAGGTAGAGCTTCATGATCTCGAAATCTTAGAAGGTGTATTTCGTTATGCTTTATTCCTTAAGAAGCAGAAGAAAGCTACGTCGACATCCAAGATGAAAGATAAAATTTCATCTAAATACCCATCTACAACATAACCTCAAAATTTTACTACTAGACTTAACCCTTCCACTCCTAATAACCAATCCCATATGACCTCTACCGAATCTACTTCTAAAAAAGAAAGAGAGATATTCTGCTTTAAATATCATAAGATGGGTTATATGCAAAATCAGTGCAAAGTCAAAATCTTATTCTTAGATGAATTGAAAGATTTAGAAGAATGGGAGGATATAAAAGAGATATAAGATGATACAACACTATCAGATGAAGAAATAAACCTTAATGGAGATAATTCAGTATCAGTTATGAGGTGTATGACTACTTCTAAGGAAGAAGCAGATTAGAGAAGGAGAAATATTTTCTCAATGTATATCTTATGTATGAAAAGTGGTGTAAGCTCGTAATAAATGGAGGTAGTTCTTTGAATGTTGTATCAACTCATGTAATTACTAGAGTCAACTTTATGACATAACTTCAACCAAAATCATTTCATGTCAGTTGGGTGGATCACACATCCCTACCTATCATAAATAAATGTCTTGTTCTTATTAAGATAAGTAGTTATGTAGACCAAATATAGTGTGATTTTCTTCCAATGGAAATCACACATATACTATTAAGGAGATCTTGGCTTTATGACTTAAATATAATTTATTGTGGACATGAAAATATTTACATATTCAAATACAACGTAAAGGCCATTAAATTATTTTCTATAAAAATCATTGAAAAGAAGTCAATTACACCCTTACATTGAAATCATCCTACACCTCTACAAAAACCCAATTCTAAACTACAACCTAAACACAATTAAAAGAAAAATGTAAAACTCTAGTTAATTGAGATATCACCATCCAACGATAGGGAGGATACCTCTAATTTACATTTTGATATCTGTGAATCTCCTAGAATTCAAACCATAAACTTAGGGTTTAGGCACGTAGTTATAGAGTTAACTAATCATACTTAAATATATTATCACTATGCTATACTTGAATTTTATGCGATTGTTCAAACTCTTAAGCACTTGCAATATTATCTATTACATAAAGAGTTTATTTTGAATATGGATCATTAGTCCCTAAAATTTATCAACTCTTAAAAAAAGTTGAATCATAGATATACTAAGTGAATTGAATATCTTCAAGAATGTTTTTTATGCTTAAACACAAGCCTCAAGTAGAAACAAGTTAAAAGATGCTTTATCTTAGGAATCTTTAGTCATTTCATCTTTATAATTTCAAATCCCAAAATTTAATACTTTAAGAGAAGATTATAAACCTTGTCTTGATTTTTATTTAATTTATTTAAGAACATGAGTCCAAAAATTTGACTTTTCATATTGCTTTTGTTATCTTTGGTGGTTATTTTTACAAGGGCAATAGATTATGTATTCCTAGAGCATCAATAAGAAACTTCCTTATCTTCGAGCTTCATTCAGGTGGTATAGCTGGACATTTTGGTAAATCAAAAATGCAAAAACTCATTGAACAAATGTTTAATTGGTCATCTCTATGAAGGGATGTTAAACGTGTCATAGCCCAGTGTTACATTTATTATCAAGCTAAAACTACTAAGTAGAAGGAAGGTTGTTACACATCGTTATCTATTCCTTCTCAACCATGGGAAGACCTATCAATAGACTTTATGTTAGGTTTTCCTAGAACACCTCATGGACATGACATTATTTTTGTAATTATGGGATTTTTTAAAATGAAATATTTCTTACCTTGTTCAAAATCAAATGGTGCATCTTATATAGCAAGGGTATTCTTTAGAGAAATTATAAGACTACATGGAGTACCATCCACTATGGTTTATGATAGAGATGTTAAATTTGTATCTTTTTTTTTGAAAAACTCTATGAAAAGTAATGATAACACTATTGAAGATCTCCTTTGCATTTCATCCTCAGATCTATGGGCAAAAAGAAATCTGCAATAGAAACTTAGAGAACTTATTGAGATGTTTTGTTAGGAAGAACATAAAAGACCGAGGATTAGTTGAGATTGAATGTTAATTGAAGTTTCACACTTTTTAATTTACTTAGCTCATCGATATCCATAGTGAGTGATCATATATGTACAATAGATTGCATCTGGGTAGAAAGGATTAACTGATGAATTCTTGAGTGGTGTTGAGCACTTTATGCACATGGATCTCACCTTCTTTCTTACATTTTTGAACTAAAGTCTTTGTGTCCATGTGTGAGACACAAGAACTAATCTATCTTAATGCTTGATGAAGGCAAATTAGACTTGTATCATAGTGGTTTCCAGCCATATTATTGGCTTTAGACTTCACATGATGAGTTTGAACCACATATAGATGCAAACAATTGTGCCTCAATGAGTCATGCATGCCCTTCAAGTGAATATGATTCTAGTCAAACTTATGAAGAAATGGTCTATGATGCTGCTAGACTAGAGTTTTCTCTGGAGGAGGAGCCACCTAATAAAGAAGCTCAAAAGTTCTATGACCTACTAAAGGTAACACAATGACTATTATGGGAAAGATGCTCAAACCACACTAAATTATTTATGGAAATAAGAATGCAAGTATTTAAATTGAATGTAATGTGCCATATGAATGTTTTAACCAATTTATAGGGCTGCTAAAAAAGACAAACCCACAAGAAAACTTAGTTTTTGAGGACCTGTATAGAACAAAGAAGTCGGAGTCAAAGCTAGATATGAACTAAAAAAACTTAATTATAATGTCAATGATTGTTTGCTATACAGTAAGGTTAGTGCACATGATATTGAATGCATGTTTTATAGAGCACCTAGGTTCATGCCACATAGTAGAAAATAATGTAACTAAAAATATGTACCACACAAGCCTCTGTTCTACTTACCACTAACTCCACATCTATAGTGACTATAAGCTTCCATGTGTTTAGCCAAGCACATACAATGATGTCATAATAGATAAATTTCATCACATGTCATTAGTCATCAATCCGATTGAGAAGCATGGATCTATTATAATTGTACTTATCCTGATTTTGTAGTTAGGCCATGAAACATCAAACTTGGCATTTGCGCTGATGGTTTCACATTATTTAGTCAGTTTGCATCACCCTATTTATGTTGGTCAATGATAGTTACACCATAAAATTTATCACCAAAGGCATGCATTATCACACCTTATATATTTTTGACTCTAATCATTCCTAGGCCACATAACCCTAAAGCAAATATTGTTGTCTTCTTGCAACTATTGAATCATAAGCTAAATATTTTATGTGATAATGGTGTATTGACATATGCTATTACTACAAGCCAAAACTTTCAGATGAAAGTAGCATTAATGTGGACTATCAATAACTTTCCTATGAATGGAATATTGTTAGGGTAGAGTATTGCTAAGAAGTTAGCTTTTCCACACTACATGGATTTATTAAAGGCATTCACTCTTAAAAATGGCTATAAAAATCCTTTGTTAGGCTATTATTGTATGTTCCTCTCTGTTCATCATTCTTTCAAAAGAAATAAGGATCAATTCATAAAAAATGAGTTTAGAAAGCTAAGCCACCTCTAAGATTGAGTAGAGATGATTTATGGCATATTGTTAGTTGTATTCCAACTATAATTGATTCTCTTATATTATCTAACAGTCTTCTTTCGAGTTATGATATAACCCATAACTTGACAAAGAAGAGTATTTTTTGGGATTTTCCCATACAAGAAGTCTAATTTGATAAGGCATAATCTTAATGTCATCACATACAAAAAAATCTTTTTTGACAATATTTTTCAACATAGTGATGGATGCTAAGATTAAAACTAAAGATGATGTGAAGGCCATGTTGGACTTGAAAAAAAATTATTATAGAAGAGAGTTAGAGATGAGAGAGACTACAACTAATAAAGTTTAGAATCCTAAAGAAAAATACTGCCTCACATTAGAATAATGAAGAATAGTATGTGAGTGGATATAGTCATTGAATTTACCATATGAGTACGCATCTAATTTGAGTAGATATGTTGATTTGAGAACAAGAAAACTATTTCAAATGAAGATTCATGACTACCACATTTTTCTAAAATACTTCTAATTGCATTCAGTGTTTTACGAGAGAAAATACAAAATCTTTTGATTAAGCTTAGTATCTTATTTAAAGAACTATCCTCAGCTTGATTAAATATGGAAGATCTAAAAAAACTAGAAGTAAACACTCTAGTCATTATCTATAAACTCGAAAAGATATTCCCCCTTGTGTTTTTGAATCCATGGAGCACCTATCGATACATCTCTTATATAAAGCTAGAGTGGGAGGACCAGTCCAATATCATTGGATGTACCCTTTTGAGAGCTAGCTATTATTAGTAGTGATACCAATTAACATTCAATTTAAGCATAATTATTCCCCAAAATTCATGTAGATTCTTGAATAAATTGATAAAATAAAGGACATCCTAAAGGCTTAATATGTGAAGCTTACTTTGCCTAGAAGACTACAAATTTTTACTCCTACTACTTTGAGCCATATGCACATACAAATAATGTTGATGGTGTTGGATCTTCAAAGAATGTGTTATCTATTTACCAATCATCTAGAAAAGGACTGGATAGAAGCATATCGACATATCTAGATGACAAGGAGCTTAGGGCAATGACATTTAATGTTCTTATAAGCTACTATGAGGTTCAACCTTTTCTTGAGTAAGTGTGTCAATGTTATAATATCCATTTTTATTTTTAATTGAACATAGTATTTACCTAATTTTATCAATTTAATTGTTGAGTTCAGGTTATTCATGAACTCATTAAACTTAGTTAATGCTGCCACTATTAATAAGAAGGTTGAAGATGAATTTCCAACATGGTTTAAATTACATATGAGCAATCATCATTATCATCATAATATATTTTCTAAGTTAATTGCACAACTTTCTTATTCTTCTTAATGTACTCGATTCATGATTGGAGAAATAGAGTAGAGAATCAAGACCATTAGCTTGGGTCCAAAGAAAATTGTAAATACGTGGTAAATTTATGATGTCAATAGGTATAAATTTCACATAAGTTTTTGATCAGAAGGAAGGAAAACATACAACTTTGGTGTTTGCATTTAAGGAAACATGCATTTAGATGATGAGATAGATTATTATGGTGTTCTACAAGAAGTTGTGTAGTTATAATATCTTGGCTCAAATGAGAGAAATGTAATTTTATTTAATTGTGATTGATTTGATTCTATGTGTAATAGAAGATTAATGAAGCATAAGTCATATGAGATCACTAAAGTAAAGTTGATTAGAAAATATACTAAGTATGATCCATTTATCATTTCACATCAAGTCACACAAGTGTATTACATAAGATATCCAAGAGGAATAAGAGAGAAAATGGAATAAGTTGTGTTAATTAAAATCAAACCCAAAGCAAGAGTGCAAGTTGAAAATACTATTAAAATTACTCATCAAGAGGATGAGATGATAGTTTTCAAACTTGTAGTTGATTATGTAGAGGCACGTGGTAAGCATGATTGATAATAATGTTGATTATGAGAAAATTATTCTGTCTGAAGATGAGAGCGACAAAGATGATGATGAACATAACACTATAAATTTGACTTATGATTCATCGAAGTAGATAATCTAACACATGTGTTAAAGATACTTGCACATTTTTTTATATATGTTTTAAAATAAGTAGTTTGGAGTTACATATTTCTATTTCTATATTCTTTTATTATACAGTAAAGGTTTTTCATATATTGTACCTGCATACTATAATTCACATTTTATATACTATACTTGCACACTATAATTCACATATTATTTTTCAACATATTTTTTTATATGTTGTACCTACATATTATAATTCACATACTATCATTTTCATATATATATTTTATATACTATACTTGCACATTGTAATTCACATACTATCCTTTTTACATACTTTTTTTATATAATTTTCCTTTATGTTATAATTCACATTATAATTTTCTACTATTCCTGCTAAGTTCTTTGCATAACCTTATTTATGATAGATCTAATCATTTTATTTTATTTTTACTTATAAATGACATCAAGTGGTGGTAATGATACTCCATGATGATCATTTTATCATCTTCAAGTAGAATAAAAAGGTTATGTCTCGACCCACTATTTAGTGTACCGCTATAGTCACCAACACAACCTCTATTTCTATCTCACCAACTTAGACCTCTAGATTAGTCAATACACGTGCCAACCATTCTCTAAGGCCTACAGATACAATACCATTCTACCCATATCAAGCACACACTCACTTTATGGAGCCCAAGTTCTAACATATGTCACCTGATTAACCCAATACTTGTATGCCATTGAGTCATCGATGACATATATTTTTATTGAGCCAGAGGGTGACATGTAAGTTTATTATAAAAATTTTATTGTTGGCATATTATGGCTCTAATAGTAATTATAATTTTTAGGTTCAATCCATTAAGAGAATCTATACATAAAATTAGGGATATATTAAGGAGCAAATATCATTTCAATATGTTACATGGAAGAAGGTCCCAATTGAGGTTCGAGACATGCGGTTCAAGAAATTTGAGGTATTGTAATAACTATTTATAAATTTTAAATGTATTAGTTGATCATAAAGCACTATTAATTAGTATTAAATTATTTTATGTTATAGAAGGACTTCAACTAATTGCTAGAGCACAGCCAAAAATTAAAAGAAATTTGAGTCTAAAGGCGCTACCCACTATGTGATATGTTCACAGACATATGCTAGTTTGTGTGAACACCTATTTGGATTGGAGATGATGTGTGGGTTGACCTCTATAGAGTATGGGCCTTCTCAGATTATGTTCATAAAAGAGGGAAAACAAAATAAAATTAAGCTTTTGCATGGGCACCTCTCTATATATTAGAGGCTCAATACCACACATTGAGTACAAATGAAGGATGGTCAGTCATTTGCTTACTTGTATTAATTGAACTTTTAATCATGGTTAACTAATTACATTAGAATATTTACAGGCAAAAATTCTTGGACGAGAGCCTACTACTGCTAAATTACATAGTTGAACACATTAGCATTAGGTTGATGTTCAGTCGTAGTGAGCATATGTAAGTTAACTCTTAATTTCTTAAATTATAATTCAATTAACAATCTATTTTTTTAAATCATATTATAATTGCTTGTAGGATGACTACATGAGGTTGAAGAAAGTTGATAGTCATGGCTCTACTAGTGCAGGAAGTATTAATGGATAGTTAGAGCAATTAGAGTAAGACATTTGAAAAGAGGCTATTGGAGCAAAGAAAAAGATAAATATTTATGGCCTAGGATCACAGAGGTTAGCCTATGATGCACGCCATTGGTTCTCTGGATTGAGAAGTCAGTTGATCGATGAGATAGTTCAAAGGCATGTCATTGCGATGGTTGATGAAATGAAAGCGAGGATGACTACTCAGAATAAAGCCCGAATGGCTGCAATGGAGGCTAAAATAGAGAATATGCATAGAGATAGATGAAAGGGGAAGGAGCTACTTGTGGAGGAAGAGGAGGATGAGGAGAATGACGATGAGAAGATTGATGAGGATTAAGTCTCATTTGTAACTTTTTTATTTATAAACAATTTGTTGAGATGTTAATATTTCAAACTATTTCATTTAAAAATTTTAAAATTTTTATTTAATTCAAAAGTTTTGAAATACTAGAATGAAATAAATGTTTGAAATTAGCTATTTATTGGTCTAATATGGATGCTAAGAGTATATTATTGAGTCATAAGAAATTGTGAAGTTATTGTGTAATTCTTCTGCGGAATTTCGACGGATTCTTCATCTGTAAGTATAATATGCAGCGTTCGCAAGTTAACAGTGGCTAAAACATTTTGACATGAACTTGTTTGATGGACCTTTCTTGCCAATAATTTCTAGTGGCCTAGTGTATTTGAAATGTCTCTTGAACACTCTGTTGGAAATATTTGTTGGTTCAACTTTCCAATGACCTTTCTACTAGTTCTTCGTGAAAAATGTTTTAGTGGAAAATATATCAAAAATCCATCAGGAACCATTTTCCAATGAATTTTTTGTCAACCAAAAATTACTTCCAACCAAAGTTTTATAGTCAGGGTACAATCCATTGAGAATCTATCAAAAACTCAAATTATCGATGGAAAGTTCCACCAAAAATCTATAATTTTTTGTTGTGCCTCCATCACCTCTAGCATAGTTACCACTATTAGTTAAATATTCTAATAAAATTTGAAAGAAAAATAGTTAATCCTACCTCAGATGAACTCTCTCTATGATGATGGGAATGGGAAGGTGTTGGCCTCTTCACCACTACCTTTTATGGTCAACAAAGGGAACTAAAGTTCCCTCTTTTGATGCACTCTCTACTCGCTCCGGATGAACACTCGCCTAGGCCAGCAACTCTGTGACACTGTCTTTGGCTAGAGCTACCACGGTCCTTGAGGTAGGTGTAGATCTCATCTCCATCGCATGAACCATGGTGACTTACATGGGCTTCTTAGATTTCTTCAATTTTTTTCAGAGACCAACCAATAGTTTCACTCTCTTGGAATCGATGACAGGTACATGTATTCTACTCATAATATCAAACTCAACAGAAAAAAAAGAGGTGTATCACTACTCAAGAATGAAAGGCCAAGTAAATATTCTTAGTGAGATTGGAGCCTTCTTTATAACTCAAGGGGACTAAAAGTACATTTAAAGTCTGAATCCAATCAAAAAGGTGGTGTAACATTTAATGAAATACTCTTTTTTTAAGCCTTTATTATGAGTTAATTTAACTTTTTATTCTTCCATATTTTTGTGAGTTGCCTCTTCAAAGAAGTAGAGGAATCGAGGATGACCAAAATATACAAGTAGCCTAAATAATAATAACTCATCGTATGCATGCTGAGCACAGTAGACACATGAGACTTGCCCTCATAAAGTAAGTATTCAGTAAAGAATGATCGTCTAAAGGTGCCCGAAGCATAACACCCTCCAATAATAGCGAAGAGCGGTCAATCAAGAGATCAAGTCACTATATACTTGTGCCAAGGATGGTCACTCCCTAATAAACACAGGCCTTCGATCATGGCGAGTCCCATGTATATAATCATTGATTCTTTCTTGTACTCATTTTTTGTACTACCCTCATCCCAAACATAAAAAAATGGGGAGATGATGATCTTATAGGCAGTTTGGTTGGTGAATATTTTGCCTGGCTTGTTCAGGAAAAAATTTCATTCTTCTCTTTCAAGCTTTATTACATCTTTCATTTTTGAAACAAAGGGATTCCTCCCCTCTTTTTTGGTACTAAGACTGCTTAAAAGATATTAAAATTAGATTTTTTTCTCATTCTCTTCATTACCTCCTATTCCTCTCTTCATCAACCCTGCTTCCTAGATATCTCGTGAGGTTCTACTTCAACCATGAAAAGATTTGGATCCAACAAAATCTCCCACCAAATGTATAACATCCATAGTAGACTTACCTAACATGCTACTAAATTGGTTTTGAGAAACTTTTGTATTATGTTGTAACCTACACTCTCACATAATTTAATATATGATAAATTAATATAATTCCTCTATGATTTGCACACTCTTATTCATCACCTTTTTCCTAAAAATAAGAACCAATAAATTCTTTCCCCCTCATGTTGAATATTTTTAATCTTTAAAATAATTTCAAAAATTAACAAGCCAATAAATTTCTTGATCTCCTAAGAATTTTTATATTCTATTAAAATATCATCTAATCCTACTAATTTTCCATGCTTCTATCTTTAGTGCCTCTCTAAGATTTTACTAATATGATGATAAAAATCTTTATTTTTATATATGGAACTAAGGTGGCTAAATTCAATCGTATTCTTATAATCTTTATTGAAAAGTTTCTCAAAATATATCATCCATTTATGTTGAATATCATTTATAATCTTCATCTTTAATGCACTGCACTATAACTAAATCTTTACTTTTCCCATCCCTTTCTTGGCTAATTTATACATACATCTTTCGCCTCCTTTAAGATCCAATCTATTATATAAATCACTAAATGTAAAATTATTTGTATTACATATTGCTTTCTTATAATCTCAATAGGTTAATGTATCCTTTGGCCAATTCCTTAAGCTTTTATATTTAAACAAATTTTTATAATAAATCGTATTATTTTTTTTTTATCATTTCTTGCATATTTTGACTCCACCACAACTACTTTTACTATAAAAAGCTTTTTCTTTTGATTCTTCAAGAACATGCTTTGTAACTTTTTTAATACCACTTGATACTTTTTTAAATATAATATTATCTTCCTTATAAACACCACAAATTCTAAGATCTTGTAGCTTACTCTTAAAATTATTTTTACTGATATTCTTTAAGCACCCCTCATCTAATTAAGATATAGTTTTGATTTATTTTTCATTTTAAAAACCTTCATCTTAAAATTCAAAATTAATAGTGGATATTGGGTACTTAAATATTTACCTAAAATAACTTTATAATCTATATAATCTAAATGATCTATTTTCTTAGAAGAACATAACCATTCAATCTTTTACTAAGTCCATTCTTATAAACAATAAGGAGCTCATCTCTTTTCTCAGATAATGTATTAATAATTATAAAAGAATAAGATATTTAATATGGTACAACCATCTTCATTAGTCCATGAACCTAAAGATGAAAATATGATTTGATTTAGTTTTCAAGATTAACTTAATTGACTAAAGATGAATTATTAAAATAATACATGAATAGTTTCACATGTGTATTCCTTGGTTGGAGTGATATATTCTGAAGAGTCATTTGAACCTATTATAAGAACAAAATTCTTTTGGTTGCTCATTTTTTATTTTATTTTTCAAATGGACATTGAATTTGAATTCCTCAATGAGTTTATTCAGCATGAACTTCTTATATTGCAACAAAGAGTATTTGAATTAAATAAATATTTTCATTATGCTAAAAAGTAAAGAAAACTTTTATATTAATTGAAACATATGCCTAGGGGATGATAAAATAAATTGAGTACATTCTTAATTGAATATTAGTTTATAAAGGATAAGGTAGATTCCATCATATTAATTAAGAAAAAAAATAGTATAATAACATAATTTTTTAATTTTTTTATGGATTATGATACTATAAGTAAGTAATTTGAGATGAAGATTGTAGATTCATAATTCTTGTTTACATTAATAAGAAGCTAAAAAGGGGCACTTTCATCTATCAAATTAACTATACACAGATGAATTTATTGAAAGGTTTGAAATGTAAGATTTCATCTATAACACCCTCGTTAATTAAACCATTAAAATAGATTTAGATATAATACATATAATTTTCTAAAAGTTATTATAAAGTATGATAGGGTCACTTATATATAATTATTACAAACTAACAAAATATTAGGTTCTAACTAACCTAAAATAATTATTGAAATGAAATTATAGTTTGATTTCATCTATAACCCTTCTATTATTTAAAATATCATAAACTTTAATAATCATTAAATTAATTAATTATTATGAGTTGATTATAGTATATATAGGTAGATTGAAAATCACTTATATTACAAAACCAAATATAAATCAAAAACTAATTATAAATTAAACAAAAATGTTATCATTTATTAATTTTAATCATTAAAATGAAAAAAATTGTCTTTATTGAGCAAGAATTATTGAAAAATTATTTTTTAAAAAAATTTAATTTATGATGAATATCATACATACTTTAATCACTTATAGTATATGCTAAGTTTTGAGACTTTCACTTGAGCAAGTTAATTGTAGCAATTATGTTCAACTTGTGCTTTGTTCTTTCTTTTTTGGTATTCTGTTTGAGCAAATTAAAATTAATGTAAAATTGGTGGTGGGTGACATGAAACGGTGGCCGGGGACGGGCTATGATGGCAGTGTGCAGCGATAGCTCCCGACGCCTGACGACGGCCAATTAGCAATGGCTGGTGGGTACCATCCTCACTTTACACTGACCGATATAAAGTAAAATCGTTCAAATCGCACAAAATTTTTTTTCCGGGGAAAAGGAATTCATTGAAACTTTACATTGATTCTTTTTCAGACAACCAAACATCAATATTTCACTTTTCACTGAAAAAGGAATGAAATCACCCAACCAAATAACCCCATGTGATAATATAGATTATTAAATTAACATTCAATCTAATTCAACACTAAATAATCCATGCTTTAATTCCACTGTAATTTTTACTTGGAAATCATATGAAATTTGTTATAATTATATATTATACACATTAACATAATTATAAGAAATATAAAAGGTTTGAAGTTATTACTAAACTACCACTAAATTGTAGCTCAAATGATAGCTAAAATGATCATAGGCCAAACTCATCTAAGCATGAACACACTAGCCTATCAATCTAATCCGAGATGCACAATAATAAAATTTTTTTAATAACTTCTAGTTTTGGGGCTCCTTGACATCACTTTTAATTTTTTTTATTTCACATTTTGAATTTTTTTATTTTTATTATAATTCAAAAAAATAAAATATATTTGATGATAATTGATGGTTTTAAAATACTCAAAACACCTAGAAGTTATTTTGAGTGTTGTAAACATAATATTTTTTTCTTATAAAAAATAAGGAAAAATACTCTGAAATACACTAAAAGAACATTGTTTTAAAAAATCATGAAAATAAAATAAAAAATACTAAACAAAATTGATCCCAAATAAGGGACTCTTAGGAGCCAATTAAGGCCAACATTCTTTATATATATATATATATATATATATATATATATATTATCAAAAAGGTAATGAAGAATATATTTAATGCTAAATATATATATATATATATATATATATATATATAGCATAGCTTGGTAATTCTTAAGCCATAAATCTAAGATCTCTAGTAATTCAAGGCTAATGAAACTTTCATAAAATTCCTCCAAAGAATTACTCCTGAAAGCTCTTCCTAACAAAATTCATAAATTGTTTTTTTTTTTTTAATAGGTGGTAAGCTACTCAAGTTCAAACTATTTGCAAGTCATTTGGGTATTTGTATAATTTATCAAATAGTTTGTAACATTGCAAAGTTTTTCACTTTATTGTTTTTTGTTAGATCATTTTTGTGCAAAATAAACATTTCTTTTAGTTTTCTCTTTCTATATCTTAGCATAACTTAATAAGTTTGTTTTAATATTGGTTTGGATTTTGATTGTGGACCCATTAATTTTGTTATGCTATTACAATTTCTCCATCACTTAGAGGAGTAAAGGAAGATTAAAATTATGATTTTAAACTTGAAATAATGTAATTAAATCAAAATGTTGATTAGTAGTCAAAGGAACAAGATTAAATTATGTTTTCTCTTTTATTACACATTTACTTAAATATACCTGCAAGATTTTTTGTATGTTTGGATTTTAGTAATTTAAAAATATTTTAAAAATATTATTTCACCTCCCGCATGGTGTTGTATATGTTTCCTAAAGTCAATCGAGATTTTGAATAAGAAACACTACAATGACTTTCATGTGGCAAACATGATGTTTTAAAATGTTTATTACAACACTTCAAGGACTTGCACTATCAATAAACTAAGTTTTACATCAAACATCACAAACAAAATTGCTCAAAATATTTACATTTGGAATATAAAGGTTGTGAATTCCTTAGTTACTAGAGTTTAATAAGGGATGGTGCCTAAGCAATCATATTATTTTCAAACCTTTGGTCTCCAAGAAGTTCGTCCTTGCACAAGCACAGGCCCATTTTCAAATTGAATTTGATGCTCACATTCAATATTTTTTTCCAATGAGGAATTATTGATAGCAAAGCTGACAGTAGTGAGGGATTGCAGTCTACTATCCCTCCTACACTCCTTTCTATACTCCAGAGTCATGTTAGTAATCTCATGATTCTCCAATATGGACATCGGAATGACCTACATACATTAGAGTAATTGTAGTTCTGTGAAACCATTGATATCTTGACAAAATTAATAAAATTTACTAGATTATAGTAAACATTTGTTAAGAATAAAGTTAAGATCTAATGTGGATACTTAGAAAAAGAATGAATGGAGATTGAGTAATCATAAAATAGAACTGTAGATGAGAAAGCATGAAGCTCCATTGAGAACATGGACAACTTATGATGTGAAATTATGTTTTGTATAAGGAAATCATAGCAACAAATTTAGCTAAGAAGCATAGCAAAGAGCTAAAGTTAAGATGTAGTCATTAATCAGGGATCAATTAAATTCAATATTTACAAGCATTTTATCATTCTTCTTGACTTTTATTTACTTTTTATTTTTATAAAAAATAAGAAGATGAGAAAAAAAAAGATTAATAAATGTTGATACAGCTAATCATGTATGTACCTTGAGAATCCACATAATGTAGCTGGTAGTATTCACGTGCATATTAAAATCTAAATCAAAATCGGAGGCCAAATTAATTAATGAGTATAAATTTACATGATAGAAGTCTTATTGAGAGATCAAGATAATAAATGAATAAAAAAAAATCAAAATCTTTAGCCCATTTAGAACTTACAATTAAGCCATGCATGATGTAATCTACAGTTTCAACATTAAGATTTAGGAACTTTCTATTGCCATCATTTAAAATAAAAGAATTCTCTTTGCAATAGGGATCAAGTTCCATCTTTATTTCCTTAGGTAATTTAGAAATTTTGCGTGTGATCTTGTTCATCATGACCAAAACACTGAAAAATTTTGATTTAGTGCAATCAGGTTAATAATTGATTTATTTTATTGGCTTGAAGGAGAAGTTTTGACATGAAAAAGCTACTCACCTAGTTGCTTGCATCACAGTTTGACCTGTTTTGGTGTTACAAACATGCCAGTGAAAACATATTTTATTCTTTCCATGATAGTTAAGCCAAGAATTTACTTCAAGAATGTCACCCCTGCACATAAACAAAAGTATATTTTACCACTTGAATAACTTGAAGATATTAAGCTTTCTATCATAAAACAACAAAATTATCTATAGAGATAAACTTCTAAAAAAATAATGTTAGGGATGTGAAGCTCTAAAGGATGAATGTTATTTGCAAACATTGAGATCTAGCAAAATAGTTTCTATGGAGCATTCGTGATGGCAATGAACATGTTTGTTCAAATAGGCAAAGTGAAACTTAAAGTAGTTTGTTTGGCAATGCAAATGGCATGTCAAACAAAATACTTCAGGAAAAAAAGGTACAAAAGCATATAATTACCAAAGAAAAGAAAAAGAGTTTACCATATAGGATAATGTTCCACTTGAACATGTAATTTAAGTACCACCCATGTGAGATTTCTCTTGCTTGCCTTAGGGGTTGAATCAATAGAATTATCCACATAACCAATGAATTTTAAATGATTAATACTTGTCTCCTGCATGTCCACATTAGAGTCAAAACCTAGGATGTTGAGAGTCATTATTAAAATTTTAAAGATGTTAGGTTTTAGGACCTGCAAATAGTTCATTAATGTCTGAAAGGAAACTTTTTTATCAGGTTGAATCTCGTATGATCTAATGTAGAAGCTCTGTTGATAAACTTTATCTATTATTTGGCCAAGACTATTTAACTCAGCACACATGTTAGGCGTCATTGGCATCGAGACATGTAGGTTCCATTGTTTCTTAGCTGCTAAGTTTATTTTAATTACAGTACCAAGGAAACTGCAAGAATAAGCAAAGTTGAAAAATGCCTTTGTTGATGTGAAGGGGGCATTCGTCCCAACTTTTGTTGCCTTAGTCTTAAAGTTAGAAGTTGTAAGAATGGTCTTCCTGGCATATCCAATGGCTTTATAAGTTTTAAAAAAACATGCAAAACATGTAGATTTAGTTGGAACTCCATACACATCCAAATAGCCAATTTTGCTCGATGAAATAGATAATGATTTAGAGGAGCCAGTTGAAGAAGATGCTGGAGGTTGCGAGCATGATATGAATGAGAGAACGGTTGAGATAGAAGTTGTAGTCATAATTGTGTCAAACTTGCACCTCGAAGCAACTGTAATTGTTAATAAAGGTTTATGAATGAGCTTATGCATGTAGAATCCATGAAATGTTAATATGGAGTTTGAATTTCAAATGCAAAAATTTTATGGCATCCAATCTAGCAAAATTTAGATGCTTATAGATTAACTTTATCTCTCAAGCATGTCATTTCTATCAAATGAAATATTTAACTTTAAAAACTCTTATACCTATTAGGATATTGTATATTAAACAAAACATATTTGAATGGTTTTAGATGAAAAATATATTCGATAAAGTGGTTTTTTTTACTTATTTTGAGTGTGATATTGAAATCATATTTTAAGGCCTTTTGAAAGAATTTATAGAATTTAAAGTCCATAAAAATGTTTATTACATCCAACTCAAAAATTAAATCTAATGAACTCATCACTTTTTAAAATATGCTTACTAACTTGATTAAATGAATCAGTCTCTAATTTTGATTAAAAATAAGGCAATACTAGCATATATATCAAATTGAGATGAAATTACGAGGACAATAATCATTGTAACATGCACAACACTTCAAACTAAATTGTTAACTACGTGGATAAAATGCAGATAGTTTCTTTCTCACATACGTGCGTGTATAACAACTAATGTAGATTTGGCTGGCCTAACCTTTGGTAATCGTCATCATAATTAAACTACTACAAATAATTTGAAATTGAGATATATTTAAGGATTATTTTCCGTGTTATTTTTCACTTACTTAAAGGCCAATTTAATTTAAAGAATTTTAAAAAGTGAAATCTTCTTATTACATCATAACCCAAGAGGCGTTTCTAGATCACTTTTGTTTTTTTTTTTTTACATTTATTTTTTATTTTATTATTTTCATATTTTGAATTGATATAAAACATAATTGATAGTGATACAATAATAATAATATCAAGTCTTTATCCCATTACATACGATCGGCTGCACAAATTTTTGTCTCCATAGTGATAGTTGTTTATAAAAAGATTCAAAATCTCCAAAATTTATTTTAATTTTTTTAAGAACAATATGCTTTGTTTACATAAATAATAATATTTTAAAATACATAAAGCAATTTTTTTTAAAAGAAAACTAATAGAAAAATAAAACATAAAAAAACATAATAAGAAATATGACCCCAAACATGCCTTGAGCATTTCAACTTTTTAAAAGAAAAACTAATAGAAATAAAACATAAAAAAAACATAAGAAATATGACCCCAAACATGCCTTGAGCATTTCAACTAAGAACATCTAAATAGCGATATATTTAACAATGAAAACAATATAAGTGAAATGTAAACACAAAAAATTGATCACAAACAACATGGCAATTTGGGATTTTCTTTTGTTTAACATAGTTTGTATTTTATTTCTGTGGATTGCTTATGCTTTGATTTGAATTAAAATATAGTTGGTTGTGATAATTATTTTTAAAATATTCAAAGTGTTCAAAAGTTATTTTAATCATTTTAAAGATAATTTAATTAATTTTCAGTAAAAGAAAATAAAATTAGTAAAAATTATACTAAATAAATTAATATTTATAAAAATCAAATATTTCCCAAACAAGTCAGAAAGTAGCTCTAAAGAGCTTTATGAACTCCAATTCAATAAAAGAAATAGCGCAGAATAATAAATTTCATTAACAAAGGAAGAAGAATTCTGTAGAAGGGGACTTTGCCGGAAGCCTTATTAGACTAGCGATTCTTCAAATTCCTGCCACCATCAAAAGGAGGGAGAGGGAGTGCGAGGGAAGGCGAAAGGGAGAGAGGGATATAAACTGCTTGCTTTCCGAGCAGGCACTTGAGAAAGATTGAAGTCTGAAGGCACTCTTATACCGATTTATATACACTTCAAATTTTTGAGAAATGAGGGGTGGCAGGTTCGAAATTTGAAAGATTTTTCGATATTCTAAAGAAAAATTAGGTTCACGTCATCCAATTTTTATTATCTATTACATCATATTTAATATCAATCTAAAAAATGTTAAAAATGCATATTCTTATGTATCTCACAATTAAAATGTTTAGAATTTAACGAAAGCAAAAAATTATATTAGAATTTCATTTTGTGCCTTAAAATTTTTATATTTTTATAAACATGAATAATTGAGTTTTTGTTGAGTATAAGAATACAATACACACTATCGATCTTGCTACAGTTTGTGTTTGTTTCACAAATAGGAAATATACTATATGGACAACACTAAATTCTTACAAAATGCAATCATGTACAATCAGATCACTTTTGGATTGGGTTCAAAATGAAGGTTAGTACATTCAACCAGGTTCAAGATGAAGGTCACAGTTTATTTACAATATTATAAAAATATCCGGTTTAAAGCTTAGCCAATTTACACTCACTATAACTACATGAAATGCTATACATGGTCATATAAGGAACCGCACGACTTATTGAGTTATTTCCTTATATTGTCTTAATTGTACTTGATTATGTAATGCCAAGGGCTGGTCCGAACCTACACATGTTAAAAGAATTTTTTCTAGGACTTTGGTTCATAATACAAACTCAAAGTCTTTAATTCTCTCCACTCTATTTTCATTTATGCCATTGTGTTCTTTTTTCCTTCCTCTCATTGCTCCTTGCTATGTGGTGTGAGACCACAAAAAATTCAAGATTTATTATCATTTAAAGTATGGTGATTGTGGATCATGCCACAAACTTGAAAGTAGAGCTCGTCAAGAAGAAGCCAGTGTTGCTACAGAAATTTCCATCAATATGGAGTACACGAGAGATTTTGTCTTGCATCAGATGAATGAGTTGCATAAGCATATATTCACAAATATCAAAGAAGCATTAGCCCATGGTTATACCAAAGGTATAGATGCCCTCGATTCATCTAAATCGGTGATCAAAAGAGAGGATTAAGTAGCAACGAGAGCTATTAGAGCTTTACCCTCTACATAGGTAGCAGAAGAAGCTGATACCTATCACCCCGACGATGAAGATTCTTCTTCGTCCTATCATGGGGTGGTAAGAAGAGATGAAGAAAGAAAAAAAAGAAAATATAAAAAAAACATTGGAGACTATTTTCTCTACGGAAATTGTGAAGATTGAACTACCAAGAAACTTTAAGATTCCATCTCTAGAGTCTTATAGAGGATGGTCAAATCTAGCAGATCACATCGCCACTTTCTAGTCTAATGTTTTCCTAGTGATGATCAATCATAGTATGAAGTATCTTCAGTTCTTTCTAACTATGAAGCAATTATCCCTATGTTAGTTCAACAACATTCCAATGGGGCTTATAACTTATTTTTCTTATTTAAACTGCATATTTACTACATAGTTAACTATTGCTCATAAATCTTGCAAGATTTTTGTAGTCCTTACTATGAATTCTTCAAGAGCCCACCAAACCTTTTAAAAGTTTTATTACTTGATTCTAATGAAACAAATTGGAAAATAGAGATCTTGAGTCTGCAATGGGTTATGCTGCACTCACTCAGGCCTACCATAAGGTTCTTTCTGCTATGCATTGTGTCAATAGCTCTCGAAGATGCTAGCCAATTTTTTGGAGATAGACAATAACCATATAACAGTTCCAGAATACAATTCACTGAGTAGTACAACTGGACTGAAGAATAGAGAGTAGCAACACTCTAAAAAAAATCAATTAATTTATAAAAGCAGATGGAGGTTGCCCTATTAGGCCGAATGATTAAAGAGATTTTAATAATAGGTTCCAAGTTTGTAGATTCAAAAGGAAAACTCAATTTGATGATCAAAGAGGAGATCAAGGAAGCCTCCAAATTCAACTTGTCATCTACCTACTTTGAATCTATTCCAAGTCTCCATGATTGAAGTTATTGAAGCCATTCAAAACAAAAAAAAATATTTTATGATTCTTTCACTGATGAAGGATAAAGGTCTCCTATGTGATCCAAAGAAATATTATGTTTATCATAGAGATCATGACAACAACACAAAGGAGTGTCTTCATCTATGAAAATTTGTTGAAGAACTTATCAAAGTTGGAAAGTTGGAGGAGTTTCTAGTCTCACAGCGAACACCAAAAGGCAAGGAAAAGCACTGTCAAAGAGATAAGTAATGAGTCTATGACACCAAAAACCATTTACATCATAGGTGTAGTTCCTACCATCCTCAGAGATGAAGGTCTAAAAGCATCTTGCTAATTTAGCCTCAAATGGCTTAAGTTGGAAGAGATTAATTTGGTGAACTCCTCAAATCCCACAATAAATAGCCAATTCCCATCATCTTTATTAATGATGACTTGCCCACCAAAGAGAATCTTTATAATGATGTAATCATGGCCAACTCATTGATCATAAACTATCAATTTGGTAGCATTCTTACAAACACTAGAAAGTTAGTGAACATCTTATTTAAGAATGTCTATGAGAAGTTGGACTGGAGAATTCTCATTGAGTTCCCACCTTAGAACGCTCTATAGTTTCTCTAGAGAGTAAAAAGAAATATGTGATTTTATCTCGTTGCTATTGACTTGAAGAGAAGGAATAAAATAATTTTCTACAATGCCATTTTTCATTATATTAGATGTTCTAGTTACTTATACTGTCATTTTTTGTCATCCTTCGCAAAACACTTTTGAGGCAGTCATATCCACTTATCCAATTATTGTGAAGTTCTTAGGAGGAGGGAAAGTTATAACAGTTCATGGTGACTTACTGCAATAAAGGTCTATTATTTGAAGGTCATAAGCAATGTCTAAGAAGAGTTGATATAATTAGAGATGAGATAGAAAGTAGCCTGTAGGCCATCAAAATAATAGAAGAGGTCACCATTAAAGATACTGAAGTCTTTAGGACCTTCAAGGTTAGTATTGCATTTAACATTTAATTGAGATACAAGTTTATTTCAACTTTAACAAAGTACATAAATGTATTTATTTGGTTAGCAAAGAGATGTTTAATTGTCAATTTTGATGTCACTTGCCATTGTCTAAGCATTTATCCAAAATCCAAGCCAATCAAGTAGAAGATGTGACTAGTGATGACTACTCTTATCGAGCCTATTAAAAAGAACTAAAGAAGCAGCTTGATGTAAGATTCATTTGAGAGGTGTAGGACCTAGATTGGCTCATTAATGTTGTCATGGTATAGAAGTCCATTGGTAAATGAAGGATGTGCATTAAATTTATAAAGTTGAACTTATCTTGCTTAAGGACAATTATCTACCACCTCGTATTAACGTGCTCATGGATTCAACAATCAGATTCTTGGTGATGAGCTTTTTGGATGCCTTCTCAGGCTATCACCAAATAAAAGTGCATCTAGCTGATAATGAAAAAAAATCATTTACAACTAACTAGTAATGGGGTCTAATGTTACAATGTAATTATTTTTGGGCTTAAAAATGCAAGTGTTGCATATCATGGACTTATAAATGTAATTTTTTTAAATAAAAAAGGAAGAAATATTAAAGTGTAAATTAATTATTTATAAATTAATAGCAAGTTGCTGAAGGGGCATATTAAAGACTTATAGGAGACCTTCAACACTCTATGGAGATTCAACATGGAGCTTAATTCCCTCGAATATACATTTGGAGATGGATCTATAAACTTTAATCACTGATGGAATCAAAGTCAATATTGAGAAGGTTAAAACTATTCTAAAAATTCCATCTCAAAATAATTTGAAGGAAATTCAAATACTGATGGGGCAAGTTGTTGGCTTTAAATGATTTATTTCTAAATGTGGCAATCATTATTCAAATTTCTTTAAAATCTCAAGTGCTCAAAACAATTGACCTGGACATAATAATGTGAATAGGCTTTTCTTTTATTGTAGAAGTTGTTGGCATCTCCACCTCTACTATAAAGCCATAAACTCATTGAAGAATTGTATATGTACCTAAGGTAGGAAAGACGAAGTAAGCTCAATCTTAAGGTGAAAAGAGAATATAAAATAATATCATATTTACTATTTAAGTAAAATTTTGAGGGGACCATAGCTTAGGCATCCAATTTTGAAGAAGCTTGTATTTGAGTTAATTTTTTTTATAAAAGTCTTTGACTATATTTTTAAACTCATTCTATATAATTCATAACAAATCATCCACTAAAGTCTATTCTTTTCGAGCCTAACCATTCAGACAGATTGCTAAAATGGGCTATCAAACTCAATGAGTTTAATATTTCTTAAATTCCTAAAACTATTAGCAAAAAGTAGGTTCTAGATGATTTCATTGGTGATTTCTTTGAATCTATTAACATTAGAGGTGATTAGATTTCTAAGTATGAATTCTATTTATGGATAGTGCATCCAATATTCAAAGAGTTAGGATCACGATGATACTTTATGGTCCAATTAGAATTTTGAGTCATTCCATTCAAATCTGCTTTGGAATTACAAATAACCAGGAAGAGTATGATGTTCTTAGGTCTGAGATTCATGCATGTAGTGGAAATAAGGCATATGCTCATTAGCTTATGGTAAATCAAGTGAAAGTCAATTTAAAGTATGAGAAGAAAGCATGTAGAGATACAAAAGTCAAGTAAAAATTATGAAGTTTGAGTATTTCAAGATCAAACATATTCACAAAGATGAAAATCAATTCATAGATCAGTTATCTATGATGGATAACATTGATGGGAGACCTATTCAAAAGTTGACTTGCCCTGAGTTTGGTAGATCATTACATTTAATATGTTAGAACTAGAAACATGCCTTCTGATGTCACAGATTCATGCAAGTTTAAAATCAAGTTGGTACAATACTTGCTCATCAATGATGAGTTATTTTGAAGATTGTTATTATCTATATAACTTTGTTGTGCAAAAGAAGATAAATATGAAAAGTACTAAAGGAAATTTATTCTAGAGAATGTTGCAGTTAATCAAGGAGATAAATTGGGTCTTAATAATATTTTTGGCTCACATTACATAAAGATGCAAAAGAATTCTCCAACCATTATGAGCTATGTTAGAATTTGCTCCAATAAGACTATAGCCAACTCACAAGCTCCAACCTATTTTAAACCAGTGGCCTTTTGTTGTATGGGGCATGGATCTTAGTTCATTTTAACCATCAAAAGGTCAAAGAAAGTACATCTTGGTACTGATTTACTTTGTCACTAAATGGATATAAGCAAAAGCATTGGCCAAAATACTAAGTTGTTTCTAGTTAGATATTTGGGGTATGGGTTACCAATGATTATTATCGTAATAATGGTACTCAATTTATAGACCAAAAGTAAAGGTCTTCTATCAAAACCATGAAATTCTCCTAAAGTCCACTACTATCTACCATCCAAAGACTAATGGATAAATAGAAGTATCAACTAAGTTGATCATAAATCTCTTTAAGAAAAAAGTCAAAGGCCCAAAAAGTAAATGGGCTAAAGTACTTTCATTAAGCCTATGGGCTTTGAACTATTACATCAACTACAATTAGTTAATTACCCTTTATCCATTTCATGGAGCTGAAGTATTACCGTCAGAGTATAATTTGCATACTCTGAGAGTTGTAATTGGTTCAAATTTTAAAGAATCTGAACTCAATGAATGGATCCAAACTCATAGAATTAAAGGAATCAAATAATAAAGGAATGTAGACAATTTTTGCTGCTCTTGAAGAGTCATGGATCCAATCATCCATAAGGCTAAAGGAAATCAAATGTGGAGTAACAAGATATTATAATATTAATGTTAAAGAGAAGCAATTCTAACTTACTGACTTGGTACTCAAAAAACGTTGATTGAGCACCCTACAACTTGGCTCTTGGAACATTGGAGTAACTTTGGACATGACCATTTCTTTTTTTTTTTTTTTTTTTAAGCAAGTTGGAATAGAAGCTTACAAGCTGAGCACTCACACTAGAAAAAAGTACTGAGAACATGGAGATGGGATGACTTAAAGATATTTTATCTTCAAACATGTTTTCTTGTTAGTTGATATTTGAAAATATAAAACATGGGAACTCGCTCGATGAGTTTGCCCATTAATATAAAATGAACATATCATGAAAGAAGATCTGAATGCATTAAGTTTATGATTCTTATTCCTTTATTCCTATTCACTAAAGGAAAATATAATGACATGAATCAAGCTAAAAAAGTTGTTAAACTACTCTCTATATGAATGTTGAATACCCCATGGAGTTTTGTGGGAACAACCAAAAGAGTCCCCATAACAAAATACTATTGGAGAGCTAAAGGCCTATAAGAGAAGGATAGTCAACACATAGCAATGTTATTAAGTTATATTTTTTTTTCTTTAAAAGATATTGAAGGAAAGAATATTCAATGGTTAGCTTTATGTATTTTAAAAAAGTGAATATAAAACTAATGAAAATTTTAAACATAAAACATAGAAATTAAAATTTTGCAATTTAAGAATTGATTTTTATGTTTCAATAAAATATTAGATTTAAATTCAAAAGCATATAGAAAACCAAAAGGAACTCATAAAAGTTTTATTAAATCATCTGAGGCTTTGTAGGTTTGCCTTTTACTCTTAATGGATTATCCATGTTATTATGGAATTCATTACTCTAATTGTTCAGCAATTCAGTAATTGAATAGTTTTATGATTTGTCAAATCTTCAACTCACATGCATATTAATTTTATGAAGTCTATAACAATTGGACAACTAATCTTTATCAAGGATACTCAATTGAAGAACCATTTACATTTTTCATTAGTTAATCACTTGTCAAATTGTTATATTGATTTTCCAGGTTCTTCTTTAATCTAATGCATATGAAATTTTTAATAAAGATTATTCTATAAGTGGAATTTGGTATTTTTTTAAATCTCTTTTAACCATAAAAAATCCTTAGCCTTTTGTAACTCTATCTTATTGAAACATAGGTTTATTTGAGAAGGTATGACTCCCCTTTTTGCAATAAGATCTGCATTGAGTAGCGAGTGAGTCTCTTCTATGGCTAGTCTAAATTCTAGCCTCTATTATGACTACCATAATATCTACATATAGTAAAACATTTACCTATTAAAAGTGGTGTCCTATTCAAAGGACCAACTAGGGGCAAGAACAAGAGTAGAAATTGAACCAAGAAGCATATTACCTCTATAAGGTTTCTTTCATGTTATGAATTCATTCTCCATACACCATAGAAGGCATTCTCATAGATAAAGATGCTATCAATAATACCAATCATTCTACAACTAATCATGCTTGAGAGTACAAACCAACAATAATAAAACACATTAAGCACTAAAGAAAAATTATCTTTTTAATTCCAATAAAAAATTATTATAGTGAAGTAACATATATCAATATAGAAAAAAAATAAGAATAATAAATATTTTAATAGACATTGGATGAACTACCGTCTTCATCATCTTTATCATTGTCTTTATCTCTCAGTTTCATCGACCATCGATCCTTCGATCATCCTCTAAAAAGTGTTGAAGTCTTTTTAAACTAGAGGTAACATCTTATTTCTAACAAGTTAGGCTTTGAATTTCCTCCTCAATGAAGTATTTTGTGTTTCTGTTTCAACTGACATTTTCATCAAGAGTTCGACAAATTCAAAGCTCAAATTCTTATAGACTCATAAGTTGTTTATTGCAATTTAATTTTTTTCTAGTATTTTTCTTTAGTTATTTATTAATTATTCAACAAAAGTTACCAAAGCCTTCAAGTTTTCTATTTCCAAGTAACACTTGGCTAAAGCATCCTACTGCCCAACTTGTGTTATTGTAATTTTATCTTTTTGGCTCACAATGACCATTGTAAGTTCTAGAATCCTCTTTGGTTAACCACTAGTGAAAAGGAACCATCTAAAATGTGTTTTTCCATGCCATCACTTTGCTCAACATTATAGCTTTAAAAAATAATTTCACTGGAATTCCTGCCATTTCTTTTGTAAGACTTTTAAAGTGGATGATTGAGCTAAAATTATAAGGCAGATGATTCAAATTTTCACTTGATGAGTACCAATCCATATACATATTTATTGTACAAGTATTATTTTCTTTATCATATATAAAAAATTATCCTTAAATTTGAGGCATCTTCAATAAGGGGCGCACTTTCACCCTCAGCAACTTCTAAAACTATTATTACTTCTAGCTTCACATCAAACTTTATTCTTTTGGAAGGTGGCTCTTCTCTTTTAAAGATATCACCACCTCCTTTCCTCTATTATCAGAGATTTTATCTTCTCGAGTTGATGGTATAGTCGCATAAGTTAAAGTTCTCTTTGTCCTTATTATATCACTACCCATCTTCATTTGTAGAAAAATCACAAAATTAAAGATGGAGAGATAATAAGGTACACCTACTCTTCCTAACAAGGAGCTACAAGTAGATGACCCATCACAACCTTTTCTGGCAAGGTGAGCTATTAAAAAATTTAAAAAGTCAAATAAATTACAAGAAATTAAAAGATTTAATGAATTTAATAAAAGTGAAGAAGAATTGGGATGACTTAGTCTACTTGAGGAGAGCACTTTTTTTATGTACTATAGTTCCCTCACCAACTCCACATTTTAATTCAAGATTAGGACATGAATCCTTGACCTAGAATGGGAGTGAGCACCTTGCCACAAAGTTTAGAGCTAGTTTCTTCACAACTTCTCCTACAAAAACACAATCAAATTAATTAAATTAATCCCAAAAAGTTGCAAAATTAAAATCAAAATTTTCTATTATTAGAAGAACTAGCACGAGAATGTTGGATTTTGTCCCTTCATTCTATTGTCCATCTTCTTCCAAATAAGCTTCAGTTTTAGCACTTAACATAAGGGGAATTTGTCCATCACCTTTAGTAGTTGCAATAGAAAAATGATATCAAAACTCAAGGAACTTGATGAGTTAAATAAAGTATCAATAAAATTACTCAATGAATTTACTTATAAAGCTTCATGGACTTTACAAAAACTTCATCCAATAGTCCATCAACCATCAACCTCAATTTATTTATGGTTAAGAATCGCCCTTCTTTTTTTCAAGTAAGCTAGTAGAGCATCACCATTTCCTCCAAAAATTATTTTAGCTTGGTTGGCATGGGCCATGGCCTAGACTTAGTTGCAAAGCAAAACAAAGTCTTTCTCTAACAAATTTTATACTCCAATCTAGAATGTCAATGTGGTTGTGAGATAATAAAATACTATAGGCCTTCATGGTGAAGAAGTGGGAGAATAGATTCAATGACTAATGAATCTTTTTGTACCTAAAGTACAAATTCACTCACATCATACTGGAAAATGAGTTTGACACTATCTGTATATGATGACATCTAAGTAGTTGAGGACAACCATGAGCTCAACGTATAGTGGAAATCTCAACCCCAGTCTAAACTAGTCCATGTATTAGTATATTTTATTATCAAAAGATTATTTAGTATCTTCTTTGGCCTCAGCAAACAAAGTTTGACATTGCCATCAAAAACATATCTAATTTGATGATGCCCTAACTCCACCTTGGACCTTTTATAGGCACTAGAGAACAAGCTTTTAATGAAACTAGTGTTTCTATTGCTAAACAAAAATTTCATTGATACTCATGATGATAATAATGAAATTTGAAAAGAAGAAAGACCTAGAGATTTTTCACTTATGAAGAAGAAGTTAGCAAGGGAGAAAAGAGCTCTCAAGACTTGAATATATTTGAAAAAATGAAAGTTACCTAAAGGTTCAAGCCACACTATTTATAGAGTTTAAATTTTGAATAAAATGGCAAGATAATAATTGATGAAATATGATGGCTCATACGTCATAGAAAACTATGTAGCTTTTATTCCACAAAAGATAAATATATTACTTTTATAGCAACAAATAGTAATAACAAAGAGGCCTCTATAGTTTAATATTAGTTCAAAATGACATTTGTAATATTAAAAAACAAAATTACAAAATTAAAAAAAAACTTAAGCATGGGTCATTTAAGTCATCATTTGTTATTTTTCTTTATCAAGAAGATAATGAAGCACATAATTTGCACCTTCCATGAATTGACTTGAGCAAGTTGCCTCCAAATGTCTCTAGAAGATCATCACATGCGAAATCACCTTGAAAACCCACTCCATCTCTTCATGAAGATTTTTATCTTGGCTAATGAGTTATTTAACTCTATCATTTGTTCTTTAATTCTAATAATGTTGATTTAGTTGTAGATTTTATTTTCTCCACTTCTTCAATGAGTTTATTGTCATCTTTCTTAACTCATTTCAACTTCCAATTGGGGAGTCTTGCAAGTCACCATCACTTCTTGTAGTGAAGACATTGGAGTTCTATATACCTCAATGACTTTGAACATATAGAGAGTAGCTACACTCTTCTTAGAAGCAATTTTAACATCTTCTTTAGGACTTGTATCTATGAGTAGTATATAATTATACTTAGCAATAATTTGCAACATCACTTTACAAAATGGTGAGTTTGTACCTTCAACAGGAAAGTTTACTACCTATACAACAAGTTTAGCAAGAGGTTGAGAGACTTCTTCTAAAGTTGTTGCAGTGAATTCCTCTACTAGTGGTATATTTTTTAGTGATAGCTATAAGAGAAACAAATGATTGGCACCTCCAAATCATTGATGTTAAAGTGCATTGCATGATATTAGATTAAGATTTATTTTTAAATTACTTATAATTCATCTCATTATTCTAAGGAAAACTAATTTTAATTATAAAGCATAACTTTAGATCTTGACTTAGTGTTCTTAGGAATAGATAAGCTACTTAATTCTTTAAACACCTCTCCTATTGAAGGTGTTGAAGAAAATTTGGTTTCTTCAAATTCACCAGAGCTTCTACTTTGATGAGATGTTTTGCTAAAACCTCATAGAACTTCAACCATCTTTAGGAGAATAGCAATAGGGAGTGAAGAAGAAGCTCTAAATAAGAGAACATCTCTTTGTTCTTTCTTAACCCTAATCCTTTTCTTCTTCTTTCCCAAACTACTTCTCTCTTGATCTTAGGGATGAGAAGTGCGTTGAGATCTTTATTTGAATCACCAAGTTGATCTGACATAATTTTTTCAATAATTTTATAGGAAGCAATGTGAAGGTAGGAAGAATGAAAAATAGAAAAAATATGTCACTAGCAATGATAATCCAAATTAACTCCCAACATCCTCAATTTATAGAAAATGGTGATGAACACGAATTGATAGATTCAATGGACATACAAAATTTGTTGTCAAAAAATGAGATGTGTTTAGCCATGTCCTAAATTAGTTATATTTTATTTTATTTATTCCTCTTTGTGGTGTCACATTTAAAAAGATTTGAAAGTTGGGGAAAAAATATGTACAACCAAGTCACCATTGGACTATGTTTGAGATCAAGGTTATCACTTCCAATTGGGTTTAAGAAAAAGTAACATTTTATTCAAAATATTCTAAGAATATCTAATTTAAAGCCAGCCAATCGACACTCACCATAAATGCATAAAATGCTTTACATGAGTGTCTAACTAACTATGTTACTTCCATATATTTTCATTTATTGCTAAATTCAATGTGATTGATTATAAAATGCCTAATGGTCGATTCGAACTTATAAATAAGAGAAGAACCCCATGGGTTAAAAGACTTTTTTTAGGACTTTGGCTCTCCAGACAAACTCAAAGACTTTTATTCTATCTATTCTCCTTTTCTTTTCTCTATATATTCTTTTTCCTTCCTTTTCTAGTTCCTTACTATGTTCTATGAGACCACAAACTATTCATGATTCAACAAATCACTTTCAAGATTAATAAAGTAATAATTAGAAATTGTTTTCCAATTAAATAACAATGAACTCAAACTTATGAATTTTTCTTAATCTATGAAATTAACTATTATTGTAATAGTATTAATATGCACTTACACTACAAAAAAACATCATTGGCATCCCTCAACACAAGAATACAATAGATAAAATCATGTCACTTTTTATATTAGTGATAATTGCTAGCAATTTGCTCTTTTTTATTTTTTTATATAATGTTAGCTATTATAAACAAAAGCTAGAAAGAATAAAAATACCAAAATATACATTACTTTACTTCTTGTAAGACTAAATAATTGATAACAGTCATTATAAAAAGAACAAATAAATTTGATCTTAATAAGCCCTAAAGTATTCATAGAAAAAATAATGTAAAAGGTATATCTAAAAAATTAATAGCAATGGCTAGTCATGAAAGATAATGAGAACTTTACATTCATAGAGTAACCTCAAGTAAAATTAAAATTAGTGAAGAACTAATTTTAGCAATTATAAGTTTTATTTCATTAATTAAAACTAAAATAAAAAGGTTTCAAAAAATATGGCAAAACTTTCATTACATCGGGACAACAAGAAGATAGAACACTTATAGCCATGTTTCTAGCTAGCACAAAACTGAGAGGATGAGCAAGGAGAGGAGATATTACCTAATAGAGTTTGTCAAACTCCATTTCAAAATATATTTGCTTTTGTCAACACCAAACTTAGAACCAAACTAGATCTCTTGAGTCTTCTTTTGACTCATTTAAGTTACTATGGCTCTTCCTAAACTTTTAAGTTTCCCTAATCTAGCCTAATAAAAAAGGTTAGATCTAGCATGACCTATTGGAGCCTATTAGACTTAGATGGGTGAAGCCTAATGTCATTAGCTAATTTCAAGACTTAACCTCACCCTTAAATAGTTATTTGGACTATAAGTCACCCAAGGCTTGCCAAATGGACCATAGCCCAACCCTGTAATGTTCAGAGTTATCTTACATCCACCACACTTATGACTCCACTTTCATTATGGATAGTTTATTAACCTTGTCTTAGCTCTACATATTATTCACCATAATTTGAGGTTCTCCATGACCCTAACTCAAGCACAAAAGTATAAATCTCTTAGGGAACAACATAGCTCTAATTGGCCTCTAAAGTTCACCATAAAGTTATATCCAATGAACCTTTGATTAAGCATGAAACCATTATGGTACTCTCAAGAACCCTCAAGAAAATGTTGTCCTCCCCCTCATCCCCCAAAACAAGCCCACAATTGTCCAAGTAGACTGAATAGACCATCATTGGGTGAGTCGTGATTTAATCATAGGGCCAATCTATTTATTATAATTCAATTTGGCATTTCTTTTAAAATTTTGAAAAGGAGTGAGATATTTATGTGCTAGATTTCATATTTGTACTTACACATGCATTTAGAGGAAGATTATATATAAAAACTAACTAAAGCATTTACTTAAAATTTTAATTTTAATTCATTTTATATTAAATAATTTATAAAATTAAAAAATATGGGTCATTTTGCTACTCAATCTAATCACATGACAACATAGATTTATCATAAAATATACAAAAAAAAATGTTCATCTTATAAGCCCATAATATATGTGATCTTATTTTAAAAATATATATAATTAGAGGTACTAATATTTGAACTATGTAATTTTAAGAATAAAGGTTAAAAGTACTTTTGTTGAGAAATATAAGATTAATTAATAATGATTTAATGCCCATGGGAGCTAAAAAAAGTTCAAGTACATCAAAAGAGACCTCATGATGTTCAAGGTTATCTAAAAGTCATTAGAGTCATTTGAGTCATTAGAAAGTTCAATTTTGTAATTGAACTTTTATGATTGCTTGGTTAAGTTTCATTGCAACATCACTTAAGATGATATTTTAAATTATTCAAAATTTTAAATTTTCTAAATTTTTTAAAAATTAGTTTATTAAATTTTAATGAAAATTCCCAAATTATATTGTTTAAAATATTCTTAACTATTTATAATCATATTTTAGTTATAATTAACTTATGTTTAATTAATTATATAATTAGTTTTTCTATGATAAATTTGCATATATTTTTAACTGAATTAAATCCACTATAATCTTCACATGCAAATCACATGAAATTTGCTATGAGCCCTCAAACTCACCACCATGAGAATCTACAAGTTATTATAATTTTATTTTATGCATATTAAGATTTATAAGAAATAAAAAAGTTTGATGGTATTGTCAAACTACCACTAAATTGTAGTTAAGAAGATAGCTTAAATGATCACATGCCAGACTTATCTAAATGTGAATGCACTACCTTTCATTCTAACCAAAGATGCATAATAATGGAAAAATTACTAACAATTGACAATTTAGGAGCTAATTTAGGCAAATCTTCTCTTTTGATTTAATTATTCTTTATTTTATTTAAAATGGTTTTTTTTGAAATATTTTAATATTAAATATATACCATAGCTTGGATAACTCTTAGGCCATAAATCTATTATATTTCGTAAGTATTTCAAAACTAATGAAACTTTTATAAAATTTCTCCAAAACATCATTTCCTTAAAACTATCTCTAACAAAATTTATACATTGTTTCTTATTTTTGAAAGATTATGTGCTACTCAAATTCAAAGCAATCACAACTCTATTAGAAATTTGTGGAATTAATGAAAGAGTTTGCAAGATTTAAATTGGTGCTCACTTTAGGATTTAATTGCATTTTAAGTTTTATTTTTGTTCACAAAATAAGCAAATCTTTGAATTTTATCTTCTATATCTCGATATGACCTAGCTTATTTTTATTTTATTTTAGATCTTGGGTAACCCACTTAAAAGAATTATATTATGCTATTATAGTTTCTCCATTGATTAGAGAAGTGAAGGAGAATTGAATTTGTGATATCAAGCTTTATATAAAGTAATTCTATCGATAATTAGGATTAGGTATAATTATAATAGGTTTGAACCTCATAAATATTATTTATGTCTTATCACTTTATTACACATTTTCTTTCATATACTTGCTAGTTTATTTTCAAAATTTTACATTTTAAAAATAAAAAAATCAAAACAATATTTTACCTTCCTTTCAGTTTGTTAAATATTTCATATAGTCAATTGAGAAGTTACATAAGCAACAACAACCATGATCTTTTAAAATATTTAAAATTCTTTGAACAATTGCACTATCAATAAATCTAGTTTTATTTCAAACATCACAAATAAATTGGTATAAAAGATTTATATGGGAATTCTCTAGTTAAGCGTTAATGTAAACTTGGATATATGTATTAAAATAATTTATATATAGACACTCCCCATGGCATTACAAAACCACCTAGTTATAGTAATAGCATGTTCAAGTCAAAGTAAGGTAAAGAAATTATGTATATATTTCAATTGATTGGGCTATAAAGATGGTGCCTAAGAAATCATCTTATTGTTAAATCTTTCAAGTCCAAGTAGTTTATCATTTCAAGAGCATAAACCCAATTTCAATTTGAAGTGATGCTTAAACTCAATAATATTTTTTTAATGAGAAAATGTTTATGGTTGAGTAGACAATAATGAGGGATTGCAATATGTTTCCCCTCCTATGCTTTTTCCTAGTGTGGATTGATAGGGTGGATTTAGATCACTACATTAATCAAAATGGTGGATTCAATGCTTTTCTTGGATACTCAAAATAGTGAAGCTATATGAGGTAGAATTTAATTTTCTATAGAATTATGAATTCTAATGGAAAAGTGGATGGTAAGCACTTGATAGAAAACATTACAAGTTTTGGAACCCCAACTTCTCTCAATTAGATCTCTCTCATCAAAGAATAAAATAACAAAACATAAAAATAAAATTGTAGAGTAAAAAGCATATATATGATCTTAAATGTTTAATAATTTTTTAAAAAGTTTTGATAAATTTCCCAAAATTTTCTCTAGATTGGTCACATTGTTAACCGGTTCTTGATATAGACTAATTTTGACTTTTAAGTAAAGTAAACTCTAGAAAACTTTTAAGAACATGACCAATCTAATATATGGATATTATAAGGAATTAAGTATACCAATGATTTAGGAAATTTTGTAATATTTAATAGAGGTTTTGTAAAGTAAAATACAAGGAAAGCAATGGCAAAGTCCTAGATAACCTAAAATATAGCCACATCTTGCAAGAGGATTATAGAATGGATGTTAAGAGAGAAAGTTAGAGTTTATAATTTTTATAAATAAAACACAACAATTTAAAGAATTATAAGAAATTAAAAGTAAATAAAACATATTACACTACTCACCAAAGTAGTGTTGGAATAGGATCACAAAACCCTCCATTCCTTGGCCCATCACCAAACTCCATCCACAAGTTATCTACATCTATTTATTTCACACTAGAAAGAATTTAAATACATGTTTTCAACTTTCAAGGGCATTTCCTTCAAAATAACTCCCTAAATTGACCTAAAATTGCTTAAAAGTAAACTTATCGAACAATAGCACTATGGCCCTACAAAAGGCAGCACCAATGTGCTATATTCTTGTCCCTAAGTATAAAATCTTTAAAAATTATGCAAGGCATTGGAATTGTAGCACCTAGGTTTCAAAGAGACACTTACAACCATAAATACATAGTTACATGATTACAATCACAACACAAGCATCATATTTAAGCATGACAATATACATCACTTATGATAATTTACATCACATGAACATGACATAAAACCCAATCTTCCATAGGTTTTAATGTATTAAGTTTCAAAGTTACTCCATTTCTTCACTTGATAAACACCTTTTCACACATCACTTTCTATACTCTAGGACCATGTTGATAACCTCATGAGTCTCTAACACAAAGATTAGTATTTCCTACAAAAGATAAATTACAATTCTATGATACAACTTATATGTTGAAAAATATTGATAGAATTATGATATGATATATATATATATATATATATATATATATATATATATATATATATATATATATATATATATATATATATATATCACATATAATAGAATTAACATTTAATGTGGACACTTTAAGAATACGAATGGAGATTAAATAATAATAGAAAATAAAATTAAGGAAGAGAAAGAATGGTACTCTTAGAATGGTGCTTTGCTGCTAAAATGGATAATGATGATGATTTTTTTATATAGAAATTAAAACAACAAATTCAGCTAAGCATGGTAAAGAACCCTTTCTTGTTCCTTTTATTTTTTTTTACTTTCATAAAAAATCAAGAAAATAAAAACACATTTTTGCTAAAACTAATCATGTATGTGCATCAAGAATCTACAATATGTACTTGACCTTGTTTGCATGCATGTATAATCTAATTCAATCTAGTGAGGCCAAAAAATAAGTAAAATCTTAGGTCTAAAGTTCGGTTCTAATTGTTATCATTCTTATTATTCCAATTTTTAATATTTCCTTTTTATTATAGTTTGTATTATTATTTCAAAAAAAATTTGGGTGATTCCTCCAACCTAGTTTAAATAAATTTAAGAAAAGATCATTATATTAATTAGTTGCATAATTAAGCATTTCAAAATCATGATTGTTATATTCTTCCAACATAATTGCTTTAGTATTATCCCCTAATTGATTTCTAGGGGATGTTTTGGTTAACCCTTAAACTATCTAATTTCTTAGACAAGAAAGTGACTTGTTAGGAAAATAGTGCTATTATATCATTATTGTGCACTCTAGCTACTTTTTTAAGGTTAAGTTTATCATATGGCCACTGAATGTTATATGTAGCAATATCCTCTATCAATGCATAAGCTTAATGACATGAGACTACCTCTTATTGCAACATTTAATGTTATTCTAAGTGATTCTACTAATCCATTGTAAAAGAATTGAAGAATTAACTAATCAGACAATGAGTGATGTGGACATTTCTTTAATAAAGCTTTATATTCCTCTCAAGCCACATATATTGATTCATTATCCATCAATATAAAAGATGTGATGTCATTCCTATGTTAAACAGTCTTAGATGGTGGAGAATAATTAGCTAAGAATTTTTGAGCTAGTTCATTCTAAGTTGTTGAAGTAATGAGTTCAACCACATCTTAGCCTTATCCCTAAATGAAAAAGGGAATAATCAAAATCTAATAGCAATGTCACTAACTCCATATCTATAAGAAATTGGAAATATGCATGTTACGATCTTCTGAAAGTACGCCCCATACTAAGAATTTTGCACCATATAGATTATTAAAGGTTTTAACTCGATGTATTAAGATGAAAGTTGGTTTAGCTATATTTTAGTGCACTCCATCTACTAGAGGTGTTGCATAATCCCTAAGAGGTCGAGGGTGTTCTACTTCTCCTAGTTAATTGGCCTTTTGCAAGTTCCTAAGCAGATTTCTCCTCTCCTTTCTATGCTTTTTGTAGAAATTTTCAATTTTTAGATTTAAAGGCAAGATTTTTACAATTTTATCACTTTGCATGCAATGTCTAGAAAAAGCCTTTTCTTGCAAAAATAAAACTAACAACAAGTGAAACAACTAAAAAATAATTACAACTATTTAATAATGGGTAATTACAAGTTTACTAAACACTAAGGCGTCATTTGGAATCACATTTATTTTTTATTTTTTATTTTGTATTTTTATATTTTTATTTATATTTTGCTTTAAAATAAAACTTATTTGATTGTACTTATTATTTTTAAAACACTCAAAATATCTAAGAGCTATTTGAGTATTTTAAAAATAATGTTATTTATTTTAAAATAAAAAATAAAAATACAGAAAAAATACTTTAAACAAACATATTTTAAAAAATAAAATAAAAATAAAAATAAAAAATAGAAAAAAATGATGTCAAATGGCCTCTTAACATAAAGTAGTTGAATTAAAAAAATAGTTAGGTTAATCCCTAACTTAATATAAATTAACACTTCAATCCCTAACAATGGTGCCAAAAAGTTGATCGGCTTAAATGTGGTAAAGTGCATGTGCCATTCAAGTAATATAAAAATTAAATAAACTATTAATCTTATACTAAGCTTAATTTCTATCTAACCAGTTTAAAAGATTTAATTTTAAAAAGATCCAAATAATATAAGCTTAATTTTATATTTTTGTAAAAAATGTACGTATTTGTATTGATCTTGATTGGAAAAAATTCCTTTGAGTTTATGTAAATCTTGATTGATAGTTCGTTCAAATTTGATGTTGGGATTATTAACATTTTGTCAATTGGAAGCATCAATATTATATTACCTATGTCTAGATCAATATAACCAAACCACTTTCTTTAGTTAACTATATTTTTATAGTCAAATTAAACTTTAAAGTAATTGGGTTTTCAAATTTCCCTTTATGATTGTGCATCCAAAATATGCCTATGCCTATTTAGTAAATTTGATTGCTTATCCTACATAGTTCTACTTGGAATCTTTCGATTGATCATAATTTATTTTAACATCATAATTAGTGAGATAGCTAGTAAATTAAGTGCAAGAAAATGTAAGATAATATTTTCTTTGAAGCATGAAATAAATTTTTTTAATAAAATCACAAATGTTAACTTTGATACAAGATAATCAATTCAAAATTGCAAAACCTTAAGAGCACTTTATGACTTTAGTGACTCATATTAGAGGAAACAAAAAACATTTTTAAATACATAAATAAAACCATAGAAAATTAAAAGAAAAAGGAAATAGTAGATCAAGTAATTCTCCTAAGTCTACCTTTATGCCATCCTTCTACCTTCTGATTCTTAATTTGGAACTTCTTCTCTTAAGCCACTAATACGAGCAACACTCTTACACACAACCCTTATACAAAACAAAGGATCATACTCACTGAACAGTTGGAGTTTGATTCTTTAAGTGTTACTCACACACTCACTCTCACACTCACACTTAGACTCCCCACTTACTAAAACTCCCATATACTTAAAACACACATCTATTTAAAGTCTTTTAAAACTTTTATATGCTCCTCTCTCATTTCCCTTGTAACTAACATAAAAATTGCATAAAGTGCCTTCTAGAACTAGTCAAAATTGTTCTATGGAGACGTAGTGTCACAGTGTTGTGAGGCACTAGATATATCGCTGCAGTGCTGGTTGATCAATGCCTTGGTGCTAACTCTTCTATGTAATTGTGGTGAAATATTTATATTCCTACCTTCATCTATTCCTTTGGAAAAAGGATAAATGAAAATAGAAATATAACTTTGTTGCACCACGTAGATCTCAGATGTTATTAGGGTGATCAATACATTGAGGCAAGGTGTACTATCTCAAAGATAGAATTCACCACCCTACAATGGACCTAATCACCTCAATAAGGACTCCTAAGGACTATGGGTCTTCATATGTACTAGAGATTTTTCCCCTACTTTACATGGAAAAGTAAAGCATGGTTTATTTTAAACCGGTTTGTTAAGTTCCCTATCGAGGCAAGCCCCCATAGTTATTACATCCTAAGGAGTGAGATTCCTTAGGAATACTCTCATTTAAGGTAAATGATCATTGTATTTAAAGATTTCAAAGATAGGACTATCAATCAATTCATTTATTTTTAGAAGATCAAGTGGAATTGATCAAGAGGAGGAAGTTATTATCAAATCCAAAAGGGGAGTAAGTAGGGGATGCTTATGATACTAGGAAGCCTAGTAAACATCCCAAACTATCTATGATTTGGCTTTATATTTTTGATGTTTGAATGGAATTATTTGTTTTGAGTTGAATTTTTATTAAAAATCTAGGGCTTATAATTCCATGAGATAAGATCATGAAAATGCCTAAGAGGCAAGGATTTATGCTCGTGGCCTGCAAAGAGAAGTAACAACCTCTGAACCTAAATCTAGGGAGCTTTGGCGAGGACCAAAGCATGACCTAAATCTAAGATGAAAATGGGTATTTGGATTACCTCCACAAGAGAGATAAACCACCCGACTGTTTAGACTTATAACTGCCTGGGGGTGGATGCCAACTAACTCCTCCTATGGTTTTAAATATATATAGGCAAGTCATATGCTTTTGCAAGATAAAGTCTATTTATTTAGAAAAAACTAAGTCCTTAAACACACTCCCTAAGAGACTAGATCATGTTGGGCATGATGTAATGACTTAAATCTAATGCAAAATTTTATTATATTTTATTTTTATTTTGGATAATTCATTTGACACGAGCTTTAGGATTCATATTCCCAATGCATGAGAAATTATATTATGAGCCAAAATCAACAAGAAAGGAGGTTTGTTTCCACCATGGCTCTCAAAGGTCAAGCCAAGTTCCCTGACACGAGTGGAATCCCTCCAAATCAAGAGTGAAATAATATATTTTTTTATGCATGATGTGAGAAAGAAAATACAGCATCCAGCTAAGGAGTTGCTAATTCTCTTATCTTGATTTTATAACCTAAGCTTTAAGTGAGGTTATAAGTTATTTATTTTTAGTTTTGAGTTGATTATTTGAATAGAAAATTTATTTTTTTTCTAAGAGCCTAATCATCATCCAGGCCATACATCAAGGCAAGGAAGAAACTAGGAAAACATGTCATCTTAATGCATAAGCTAAATGAACACCAATCAATTTATAAAGCTAGCACAAAAGAATAAGAGGCCAAGTGTGGTCGACTCCACCCACAAACCCAAAACAAATTGGGTAAGCTACTTATACCCCTAATTACAAATGAATTAATTACAAAAATGAATTCATGTTATAGGGGTCTTCATTCTTCATTCTTCTTTCTTCATTTGGTTCTTGCTTCATTTGGTTCTTTCTTCCTTCTTTATTTGGTTCATTCTTTCTTTTGACTTGGATGGAATGTGGTTTTCTCTAAAGGCTTCACATGGTACATAAGACATAGTCTTATGACCAATGTTCATCCTAATCCCCCATAATAATCTTTCCAAATCCTAATTCATAAAATTATGTGAAAAATGGAAAGAAAATCTAACTAAAACTTGCAAAATAGAGATTAGCTAAACAAACCATACATCCCAAGCATGTATTGGACTTAACAACCCACACATGGGTAACTAAGTCCACCTGGCCTATTTTAGATCATGCTTAGGTGCATAAGCAACCTGCATAGCAAAAGCAGTTATATTTTTTATTACAACGCCCCTTAAGCACAATCCCCTGTAGAAGATAATGAGTAGACCAAGATCATCCTACCATTCAAACATACATCCATCACTAAAATATCACATCATAAAACAAAAAAGTAAATATCAAACCATGCACCCTAACATAGGACTAAAGTCCGACTTATCTAATGTCATTTAAGGTTGGTGTGGCTTGTCTTAACTAAGCTTTAAGGTTAAATTTTTCTAAGTATGAAAGGTTCAACTTAGAGGGTGGTTTCATTAAAGTGGTTTAGTTGATTTGGTTAAGTTTTATTACATGGTTTGATTTGGTTTGAATGAATCTACACTTAATTATTAAGTGTTGAAAAGAGAGGAAAAGAGAAGAGAACTTCTCTTTCCTTCCTACCTTAAGTAATTTCTAAGGTAGATTCATTAATGACTATTTATTTAGTGAATATTTTATTATGTGTTTTAATTCATAAGTTTAGAATAACTCCAAATAAACCTATTTAAAGAGAAAGGCATTTTAAGATTAAGTAAAGTGAATTACTATCACAAAACACACACTTTATTTCTTTCCCAATATGTAACATATATAGATGAATCCTAAATATAGCTATACATTACATGCAGATATATTTTAATGATGAATGCTAAGAGAGGTTGCTTAAGAAAATTTGGAATGTTTCATGTATGCATGATTTTGTTAAGTAGAAGAGAGTGATTCTTTTGTCCATTTTTCATATGCACATTCGCAAGTATGAAAGACATAAGTGAGTACGACGCCATTATTAGTACTAGGGGTGTAAGGTACAAGACCTACTTAGGGCTACTTAAATTCTCACAACCCCGGAGTTGTCCAGACTAATATACCACTTTTCTTAAATACATGTGCATGTACAGAAGAAAATGCATGGAAAGAGAATCATGCAAAAAGTTTATGTTTGTTTTGATTTTGGTTTGATTGTTTAGTTTACATGTGTGATGTGGAGTTCCTTCTAAGTCATCACATAGAATGTATAGAATGGATTTATGCAAGTGTTATGTCCTTTTCAAATGGACTATACACTTGGCAAATCCCATACAAACCTATGTTAAGAAGAAAGGAAACATAACAAATTTTATGTTATTCACATGAAAGTTTATAAATACTTATTAATAACACACTTTTAATTTATAATGTTTGATTTATAAGTTTGGAAAATAGTTTTGGATTTAGTAGTGATAATAACCATTCATATTCATACTTTAGCCAAAACATGCAATTTGACATAAAGGAAATATTTCATTTTAATTTGATTTTTCAAAAGATATGAATGCATGATTTTCATATGACATACACACTTAGCATGCTAGGAAAGAAGTAAAATGATGAAAGCATGTAAATTAATTTAACCTAATTAATTCCTAAAGATAATCTTATGGAATAAGATTATTTGAAGTGAATCAAAATTAGTTTAAGGAAAGTTTGATTTTGTTTTGAGTTTGATTTGAATTTAAGAAATGTCAAAAGGTTTGCTGGTCCTAACCCATTCCCACATATGTGTATTACTTTAGTTTAATATTTAGGTGATTAGATTGATTTCATGCTTCGGTTAGGTTAAGGTGTAGATTAAGTTCATTAATCACCTTACCTACATTTTTTTAACATATTTAACCAAATAATTAATGAATGACATAAACCACAAGGAATTTAAATTAGCAATGCACATAAGAAAGAAAGGGCCTAATGCATTTGGCTCACAATTAATGATTAATTAAGCTAAAAGGTTTAATTTAAGTACTTTCATAACCTTTCCAACACATATGAGGTATGATTTCTTTAAGTTTACTTAAGTTATTGAACACCTAAGCATCTACACCAAGAAAGAATTGATTAAGTGATTAAGTTTCTAGATTAATTTTCAAATTTGAGTTTGGTTAATTAAGATATTAAATGAAATGATCCAAACATTAATTAATCTATAAATTAATTAAGTTTTCATTCAAGTAAAATATACTTAGGAGAAGAGATTTATGTAAGACATCCTCATCTCATTCCCTATGTATCCACTATTCCAAGGTGATTAACAAATTTAATTAATGGATTTATCATCATCTAATAGGTTAATTAATCATTTAATTGATTAAGAGAGTGATTAGAAATGAGTTGAGCAATTCCCCTAACTAAATCATTGATAAATTCCAAGAAAATTAGTGGAGGCAAAAATCATCCCACTAAACTTACCTAAGAAGTTCAAAATCAATCAACAAAATAATTAGGGAGTAATTAACATAATTATATTCCTAATAAAACCTAAATTACAGAAGATTTACTATTCAAAATCCATTAGACTTAATTTTAGATTATTCCCCTTTGAATTATCTTCACAATGCATTTTATTTTATATATTTTTTATTTTTCTACATTTAGTTATGTATTTTTAAAATTATAGTGATTAAAACCTAATTAAATAGCCTAATTATATAGTTAATCATCCTTAGTGGACCACATGTGGCGGAAGTTTTCACACGATGATTCACTATTTAAATAGTCACATCCAATGCTACGTCAATCGACGGCACCACGCACTTTCTCCTTAACCATTCAATCAAAGATTGCATGGTCAGGATTAAGCTCGTGGTTCTTAAGGGATAAATCCATGGATCCAATGTGGATTAATCAGGACCGTCCATCCAAAATGCACGGATGGATGGTCCATGATCACTAAGCTCGCTAGCAGGAAAGGGCATCCGTCCACTTCTTAGGGCTTGATCCAAGCATGATTGATCTCAGATTGAGCTCAAACTTAACCCACACCATCATCATGCAAAGAGCAAGACATGCAAAGGTTAATTTGCAATGAGGTAAAAGTTTCTTTCACAAAGGACCAAACACTTCCTATTCTAGGCTCAGTTTGAAGGCATACCTTGCCAGAGGCTATCACCGATGCTCCCAATCATTGAGGGAGCTTCATCTAATGGAGATGAAGCTTTGTTGAAGATTTAAGGGCTTGATATTGAGTGGATCTTCCAATGGACCAAAGTGGGCTTCAATTGGCTTGATCAAACTCCCTTTCATGTTTTGAGAAGACTTGGTGAGCTTGATTGGGTTCCTCAAGGTGCTTGAAGGAGGAATTGAGCTAAAAGTATGGGTGAGATGGAATTTTCCTTGAGCTCCCTTCTTTGCTTAAGGAAAACCAAAATGGAGAAATCAAATGAGCCTGGGAACCGGAGAAGCTTGAAGATGCTTGCTGAGTTTCTTAGCTTCAAAGTGTGAGTGAGTGAAAATCAAATGAAATTAGGGAGTATATCTCCTGAAGGATCAGATGAGTGTAGATGCCATTTTGATCAAATTGACAACCTTGAGTGGGTTGTTTTGGCCGTTTGAGGTGGCACATGGTTTAATTTTGGTAGAGGGATGTAGTGGAGAAGTTGCACATGTGGAGAATGAGAGTATGGAGGTGATCCATGTGCTCATTCCATGGGTGGCCGGTTTGGTTGGTTAGCTTGACCCAAACCCATTGGGTCATGTGCACCACACCCACTAGTGTCCATTTGGTCCACTAAGAGGGTGCCATGAAAAAGGATACCCAAATTCCAAGTGGAATTAGGGGTAAAATGGTCATTTGATTTGATTTTAGTGATTCAAAATAGTTTGAAATTAGGTTGGTCCAAATTTTAAAGAATTTGGAGTTGAAGTCATTTGGCTCATAACCCATTTAGGTCAAAATAGGTTTGACCAATTGATCAATCAAACCAAGGTTAGGTCAAGTTCATATGACTATTTGAAATGTGTTGGCATCATTGGTTTGGTTTAATTTGGTTTATATTTGTTTTGGTTCATTTGATTTCATTTAGGTCAAATGGGTCAAGTTGACCAATTTGATCCATTCACTTAATTTTAGGTATGGGTTGGTTTAGTTGGTCATTTATGTTGTAAGCTTTGGTTTCAATCAATTTTGGCTCAATTTTATTTACTCAATTTGACCTTTATGATTGGGTTCATGGTCATATCTGAATTGGGTCTAGTTGGCCAATTGAGGCTTTGGTCAAGTATAATAAGTGATTTAGAATGAATTTGATAATCAATCAATTTGGTTTAGATCAAGATTTACACATTTTTAACTTTTAGGTTAAGTTGGGTCCACAATCAAGTGGCCAATTAGGTTAGGTTAGCTCAAATGATGACTTGGTCTTTAAACATTGATCATGAATTTTTGATCAATGGTTTCAATCAATTTGGCCTATGGTGGATTTTGGCTAGTTTAGATTTCATTTTGGCTAAGTGTTGACTTGATCAACCCTTAGGTTTAAGTGGGCTTAGTTCAATCCAATTTGGGTAAGATTAGAATTTGGCTCATAAGGGGTACTTTTAGGTCAAGTATAAGTGGTTCAATTGGCTTGATCAATCCTTGATTCAAGGTTGGTTGAACTCACATATGGACTTATGATTGAACTATAAATCCATTTGCAAGTGATTTGGATTCAAATGGGTTTTGATTCACTTGATAATTTTAAGTTCAAAGGATGAACATGAGTTTGACTTGGGTTTGATTTTTGGATTTAGTTTTGATTTGATGATTGAAGTTTATGTTTATATTTGGATTCATAATTGAAGGATTGATTGAATCATGAAGTAAAATTAATGGTTTGGCTTGATTTGAGTTTGATTTGGCTAAGTTCAAGAATTTGACTTGAAAAGGTTAAATTTTGGTTGAATTTTGGGATTTTGAATTTAGTTTTGGTTTGATGATTGAAGTTTATGTTTATATTTGGATTCAAGATTGAAGGATTGATTAAATCATGAAGAAAAATCAAGAGTTGATTTGATTTGATTTGTTGTTCAAGAATTTGACTTGAAAGGCTTGAAATAATTTTAATGAATTGGGTTTGATTTTTTGAATTTAGTTTTGATTATTTAAATTTATATTTCATTTATATTTGTGAATATAAATGAGAATATAAATGTCTTATGAGAAAATTTCTTGAATTTGAGTTGATTTAGATTTGATTTGACCTAAGTCCATAAGATGGAATCAAAGGGACTTTGAAAAAAGATTTTGAACTTGGAATTCAATCATGAGTTTCAATCATTTAGAATTGATTCATGATTTGAGAAAATTGAAATTTAAGGTTTGTTTTGGAATTGAAGTTGATTTAAGTTCAAGGTTGATTTGAATTTGGAGTTTGACTTGAAAGAAGGAAGTGAGGATTTGGTTCAAGCTATAGGGTAGGCAAATTTGTCTAACACCCCTAAGGCATCTATTCTGGCTAACTAAGTCTTTAGAGGTAGGTTAAGTGTTCACCTAATCACTAGAAGTGTCTTAAGACTAAATAAACTCTCAATGTCTAAAATGAACCCTATGTTTAAGATGGAGAGGTTGAGAGCTCATTCTAAAAATGAGGTCAACAAAGGGCGCCCAATAGGTGTGGTGTGATTGACAAGGCATATCACACGTATTGGTGTTGAAGGTGATCAACAACACTGAATGATCAAAAGTAGTGACAAAAATGATCTACTCCCAACCCAAAGTGTAGAAGGAATCAAATGCTTAGTGCAATGTGACTCCACTCATGTCAACAACATGAGTGAAGGAGGAATCTACTAGGGACTGAGTATGTGAATATTCCATTAGAGAAAGAGGTTCAAGTCATCCACTGGGGGATGAGAGATTGTGAAATCCGTTGAGGGATTAGAATTCTAGATCCAATGGGGGAACTAGAAATATTTGCATCTCATTGAGGAGAAGCATATTGATTTAGTTGGTTGTTTAGTTTGTTTTTGGTTGTTTGGTTTGGCTCCACTAGGGGAGATTGATTGGATTTATTTTTTTCGATTTTAAATTTTAGATTTTGAGATAAACCCTATGGTTTACAATGGACTGCACCATGTAGGGGTTGTGTAGGCCTTGATCTAGCTCAGATTTACCAATCCAAAGGGGTAGTCTACAAACCACATAGTAGGGCTAACCAACCAAAGGGATTGCCTTTTGGTGTGCAGCAATTATACTAGGAAGAAAGCGTAGTAGACTTACATCCTCTAAAGTAGAGATCAGTTGTTGGGGTGACCAGTTGGCAAGGCAATAGATTAAATCCAACCTAAGCCTGACTACTGAGTGAATGTCACTAGGGACTTAGATCAGCTCAAAGATAGTCAAGATTAATTTTATTTTTAATTATTTTTTTATGAATCCCATCGGTGGATGGACACTAAAGTAGGGCCTTTCCTAGCTCATTTATCAATCCAAAGGGAGTAGCTTCTTGGTTGAGGGGAGAACTATCCAACTAAAGGGGTGCCTTTCGATTTGCAGCAGTTGATTTAGAGAAGAAAGCTCAGGGACTCACATCCTCCACTACAGAAAGAGTACTCGAGTGACACATTAATCAAGGCAACATGTCAACTCAACCTAGGGCTGCCCATCAACTTTCATGTCATGCTAGAAAGAATGTATATACTTACATCTTTCAAATTGAAATGCTGGAAAATAGATTGAACCCGACCTAAGGGCAACTACAGAGAGAGTGCCGACCTGGGGACTTATCTCAACTCATGTAGTCAGGCAATTCCTATAGGGAGTTCTGCTAACACTGCCCTAAAGATAGGATGCCTGCTTGGGGAAAGGGGCCCTTTGGGGGCTTGAATTCCTAATCCACAAGTGAATTAATTTTTTTGGTTTTCTTTGTTTGCTTATCGTGGACCTTATTAGTTTGTGAGGGTTCATATAGAGAAGGAGCTTATATCAACCTAGACCTATCTCAGATTTACTGAACCAAGGTAGAATCTGTGCATCCGCTGAACGGATTCTCCAACCACAGTGGTGGTTATTAGGAAAGGGGGACTGTCCAATCTAAAAGTAACCTGGGTAGTGTCTAAATATAGTCGCAAAGGATATGATCCAAAATAGAGTGCCTGCAGGCGGTGGGGCCACTAAGGGCTTGATCCAACACCCTGGAGAAGATAATCTGCATAAGTATTTGGTGGCCAACTCAAGGAGAAAGCTCGGGGACTCACATCTGTCAAGAGTAGTGTATCCACTAGGTGAGTTGTCATAGATCATCAACCAACCAAGGTGCCCCATCAATTTATGACACCACTTAGGAAGAAAGCTCGGGGACTCACATCCTCCTATAGAATGATTATCGATTGTCTTCGCTTGACACCATCTAACCTAGGGTGACTACCGAGTGAATGCCATTGGGAACTTATATCAACTCAAGAGTCAAAAGGAAAGGAGCCTCGGGACTTATCCTAAATCAAATATACTCAACCATGTCATAGTCCAAGAAAGCTTGGGACTCACATCTTCTTAAATAATGTCAACATGAGGTAACTTATTGGATGCGTAGTGAAGCCTACCAAACTAATAAGGCGCTCATTGGTTCATAATGATCAAGTCAGGAAGAAAGCGTAGCGACTCACATCTTCCCAAATAAGTGAACACGGGGTGATAGACTAGCAAGGTAGTATGTCAACCGACCTAAAAGCTAATGAGTGAGTGCCATGGTGGCTTGCTCCCACATTAAAGTAGCTTGAGACAAAAGATATGTGTTTGTTTTTGTGCTTATGTTAAAGGGAATAGGATGCTGCTTGGGTTCTCTTACACTTACCCTAAACACGCTTAGGGAATTTTGATGAAATGGTGCCATGGGAAATTCACCAAGAAAGGTTTGGGTTCTCTTACACCTAACTTAGTTGTGAATTGAAATAGGATGCCTCTCTCTATTCTGTTATGTTTAATTATTATGAAAGAGGATAGGATGCCTCTGGTTCTCTTATACCCTAAAAATATCCGATTCGCAAGACAAGCAAATAACACTTCAAATGAAGAGAAGATTTTGAGGAATCAAAATAAAATTTTGTTCTTTTGATGATAATTATTTTCAAACATATTTTTATGGGTAATAATTCTTCAAATTAAGCCCATTAATTGGAAGCATTGGGTGTTCTCTTTTATAATCAATAAGCTGATAAGATCCTCCTTGGTAGGCTTTCCCTATGACATAGGGACCTCCCAAGTGGGTTCAAACTTGCGTCCCATCTTTTGACGGGAAATAATTGGTCTCTTTAGGACTAATAGAAGTTCTCTTACTTGAAAAGACCCAGGGCAGACTAGCTTGCTCTGAGCTTGAATCATTTTGGCTTTGTATAACTTGAGGTTCTAGCATGCCCATAGGCGTCTCTCCTGCAAACCTTTGAGCTCTTCAAATTGCAACTTGCATTCTGCTCTATAGTGATTTTAGTACCCAATGTTATCCTTAATGTGGGAGTTGAACTTCTCTAAGGGTAGAATGGCTTCAAACCCATACACTAAGAAAAATGGGGAAGATTGAGTTGGAGTTATGTATGTGGTGCGGTAGGCCCACAAGGCTTCAACCACCTGCTCATGCCACTGTCACTTGTTATCGTCGAGTGTCTTCTTTAGTATCTAGATGAGAGTTTTATTGAATGCTTCTGCTAGGCCATTTGCTTAGGGGTAGTAGATGGTAGAGTATTTCCAATCTATACCATGTCTTCTAGCGAAGCTGTTGATCTTAGTGCTTTTGAATGCACCATACCATATATAATTCATTGAGGCACCCCAAACCTATATATGATATGGTTCTGAAAACTAGAGCACATGAGCTATGACTTTTTGAGTGGGATTGCTTCCCTTTACTTGGAAAAGTAATCGGGTGCCTAAGATGAACTAGTGACCCTGAAGAAGGAGGATCGATAGGGACCCACAATGTCAGTACCCCAACACTGAAATGGCCATGAGGCCAAAGAAGGATTTAGAATGTTGGGTGGTTGATGTAGAACCACACCATGTACTTGGCATTGATGGCATCTCCTAGCCACGTTCATGTAGTCTATAATCATCGAAGGCCAGTAGTATCCTAGTCTCTTGATCTTTTCTTTCATCTTTGGATCAGATTGATGCACTCCACATAGACCTGAATGTACTTGGTCACAATCCTATGAGCTTCGTGTTTGTCTAAACAACGTAACCACATTTGATCAAAAGACTGTCGATACAAGGTGTCATCCACAAGAATATAGGAGAGAGCTCTCTATTTCACCTGATGGGCTTGTGACTTCTCTTGAGGAAGTTTATCGATGTTCAAGTAATCTATGAATGGTTTCCTCCAATCCGGCTCCTCATCCTTTTTGGCAACGATAATCTCCCTTAAGAGAAAGTCTCTTGATGAGTTCAGCATCAATAAGGGATAAGACTTGTCTATTTTTGACCCTTATTGAATGGACTCATCTTGGACACAATTCTTTTGTAGCAAGTTTGTCCAAAGCATCTACTCGCATTCTCTCCGAGGGACCTTATAGATGGTGACCTGTGGATTAACCAACTTCATGATATACTGAAGCTTGGTTTGAGAACCTTTAGGATCCGGTTGATGACCAGAGAATCCCCATAGATATTGATGCTCTTGACACACACTGTAATAACTAACTCTAGACTGATAATCTATGCCTAATACTTAGCTTTGTTATTGGTGCAAGGATTGGAAAGATAGTATGAGAATTTTATCACATCACAGTATGGAGTTAAGAGAACTATTCCTACCCCTGCCTTTCTTGGAAGAATAGATCTTGGTGCTTCTCCTTTATGAAGTTCAAAACACATCTCCCAATGGTGGTTGTCAACCTCCCCTAAGTTCATGATTTGTTCAGGAGATCATCACTAAGCGAAGAGAAGTATGTGCTAAGAAATCTACTGCTTTTCCTTTAACCACGAGGTACAAATGTGATATCAAATTATGAGAGAATCATGGATCAACATGCCAAACATCATTGGTGTCATGTGATAATGTAGTGGATTGATTCTTGAAACCAAGTTCACCTTATGAGAAAGCATGTAATGCCATAGCTTTTGGGATGCAAAAATTATAGCTAAGAAATTTTTCTTAATAGGTGGGTAGTTCACTTTAGAGGATGAGATGGTGATAGAGAGCATTTCTCCTTCCCTTCATCATTGGCTTGGGCCAACAAAGCAGGGAGTAAATGCAAAGAATGTAGAGGATGAGTGTCCGCTAGGATAGGGGTTTCTAGAACTAGTGGCATCACCAAATACTACTTGATATCTTTGAAGGCCTACTGGAACTTATCATCCCACTTGAACTTGGCATCCTTTTTGATAAGTGCTAAAAATGGTTTGCATCTCTCTGACAGGTTGGAGATAAAGTGTCTTAGATTCACCAACCATCCTTAGAAAGATCTGAGTTGAGTTAAACTTTTAGGGGGTGTAATTTCTAAGATAGCTTTGATCTTTTTTAGATCTATATCTATTCCGCAATGTTGGAGAACAAAACCAAGGAATTTCCCTGAAGCTACTCTGAATGCACACTTTAAGGGATTCATTTTGAGGTTATATTGTCTTAACTATTTGAAAACTATTCTCAAGTCATAAAGATGGTCTTCCTTTTCTCTACTTTTAACTACTAGATCATCAACATAGCACTCAACCTGATAATGGATGAGTTCATTGAAGATATGTCATTTTGGTAATAGCACTAGCATTTTAAGGCCAAAAGGCATGACCTTATAACAATAGATTCCGATCAGGGTTAGAAAAGTAGTATTTCTTTCATCCTCGGGGGCCATCTTGATTTTGTTGTAGCTAGATTACCCATCCATAAAAGAGAATACTGCATGAGATGAGGTGATGTTCACCATTAATTCTAGTATAGAAAGAAGAAACTCATCCTTAGGACATGCCTTATTTAAGTCCCTAAAATTGATGCATATGTGAATTTGGCCATTCTTCTTTTTAATTGGGATGACACTGGCTAACCAGGTAGAGTAATTTTCTTCTCTGATGTAACTAGCATCGATCAGCTTCTTGACTTCAAAATGTCCTATTGTTCTATTTCTAATCACATGCATCTAGGAGCAAGCTTGATAGGGTTAGCATTAGGGTCTTATTAGTTTGTGGACTGCTACATCAGGAGATAATACGAACATTTCTTCATAACTCCATGCCAAGTAAACCTTAAACTCAATCAATAGTCTAACTAAGTCATTGATTTCTTCTTCATTCAACAATGAATTGATGTATGTCGGGTGTGGATTTTCTTTTATCCCAGGTTGATTTCTTTAAGCTTGTCAATTGTTGAATGGATCTCCTCTCCAAATTCTGGCAGTGCATCTTTGATTTGAAGATCATCTGAAGTTTCTAAACATACTTCCTCATAAAAGTAGGTATGGTTTGAGAAGAACCTATCATATTCCAGATGATTGGTAACAACTAAATAGTAATCATCATCATCGACTGGACCTACTATATCGAATCCTAGTCTTGATCTTGATTGTGCTTCCCTGCCTCTCTTGTTCCATAACTTCTTGAAGTATTCTGACCGATGCTTAGACCATGTATAAGGGATCAAATATTTCTTTGCAAGATTAAGAACACAAGGTGAATACCAATCAAAAGGCAATTCCATTAATTCTTTATATGAATTATCCTCAAGTTCTACATCAACTTCAGGACTTGAGGATAATGATCCCAATAAGAATCTCTTTGGCTTCACATCAATGGTAGACTTAGGGGCTTCCTTAACTACTAAACCTTTAGCTTTTTGAGATGAAAGTGAGGTTAGAGCTAAGATTCCCAACTGATGTCTGATAGTTTCACATAAACTTAATTCAAATACTTTGCTTTGTCTGGAGGCCTGGTCTTTGTCATTGTCTGGCTCAAGTGTCACCTTTAATGAAACTCATTGAGAGGGATTGGCTGGTATACTAATCACATGAGACTCATCCTATGAGCTGGATTCCAAGTCTATCTGAATAGTGCTTATGAATTGGAACATAACCCTGGTGTTTCCAACCAGGGGTCTTTCACCCCTTTACGCCTCTACCTCTGTCTGGTGGAGGTTAAGTCATCCTACCATGTCCATATGATGGAATGAACTGTAGGTGAAATGTGATATGTGGATCCACTTCTTCCTCAGTGTCATTTTCTCGTTCACTTGAACTTTCATTTTTCTTCCCTCTTTCTTTTTTTTCTCTCTTTCTTTTTCTTCTTTTTCTTTTACATTTGAGTTTTGATCAAGTTCATGAGGAAAGGTATTTTGAGGAAGATAGTAGGTCGCATCTTCATATATCTCAACCTCTTTGACGAAAATTAGATTTTCATCACCTTTGACACAATATTCGATCCGATCCTTTCTGAACTTGATGCACTTATGGAGGGAGGATGGAATCATCTTGTTCTGATGTATCCAAGGCCTACCAAGCAAAGTAGTGAACAAAGTATTTCAATCAATTATATAAAACTTTGCTTTAGTCTTCCATTCATCTATCTCCAAAGGTAACACTATGGAACCTAAAGCCCTCTCACCTTGTTCATTGAGTCCTCTCAACATCATCCGATCTCCTCAGAGTGTGGAGATGTCGATCCTCAAATAGCAAAGGGTCCTTAGACTCATAATATTCACCAATGCACCTAGATCAACAAGAACCAGAGTCCGGCCCATGTCCATGTAATGTGAGGGATGTGCTCCATGTGTCCCCTAGAAGTCTTCATCATCGTGAAAGTGACTCCTTGGGCTTCTCTAGAATAATGTGCCTCCTCTCCAATAGCGGTCAGCTAAGCTAAGCATATTTTAAGATCAAGAAGAGCTTGATTAATGACTCCCTCATCTCTTTGGATAAGATGAGGGCATCATATATGCTTAGCTTAGATGGAAACTTTCTTAGGTGAGAGAGTACATTGTAATCTACTTGGTTGATCCTCCATAAGCATATCCAAGGGTGGAGCATCTTGTGGAGGGGCTTCTCGATCATCTAAACCAATGACTTATTTTCCTATCTTGAGGTGCCACCTAGGTAGAACCCTTGCCACTGGAGGTTGACTCTGGTGATCTCTGTGTGAGGTTAGTGGAAGGTTCTCCGCTCATGCTCACCTACAGCTTCTCCTATAGGACTCTCTCGAATCGGATGATTCCAAGTCTATCTCAAGAGGTGAACCTATAGTATTCAGAGAAGGAAAGTCCAACTCAAATCAAAAGAGGAAGATTGTTATTATAATTGTTTAGACTTGAAGAGTTTTCTGAATAGAGTTAGCAAACCCATTAAGTGACATGATATAATTCAAACTATTATTCCTTGATTTCTTAGATTTTGAAGGAGGTACATAGTATAAGAAGTAAGTGGGGTGAGGGATTTGATGCCCTCATCCACCATACAAGATGTCTACAGAGAGGAAGAGCTAAAGTAGAGTCACAAAGTAGTACAACTGGACTAGATGGATCGCTACTTGGCTATCCCGACCTAGGCTACACTACCGCCGCTAGCTCGCCTTCCCTAAGTTGTCTGGATAAAGCAAACATTCCTTGATGTTGGAGGTTCGGCTGCACCAGAGGAAATTTTCTAGATTTTTGATATAATTTTCTTAGAGGTACAGGATAAGGAGATATCCCAATCTTCTTTAGTTTTGGAAGGATTACAGGTATCCCAAAGGATTACCTTAATGGAATTGGATGGTTGTTCCATAAGGTATTCCTTTGGGATAACTATGGCATCTGTCTTGAAGCTATGTTCAAGCCAATCCTTGAATGTAAAGCAATCTTCCAAAACATGACCTAGCATGCGATGGTAGGGGCAAAAGTTAGGATCATTGCTCTGCCCACCTTCTAGGTTCGGGTAGTTGGAAATCAAGTTTTTTAAGAGATTCTTAAAGATTTTCACATCCCTCTTAAATGAATATTTGTTTAGTTTATCTATAAGAGTGGTGGACTATAGCTACCTAGAGGCAGGTATGTGTACCACTGCTATTATGGATATAGCTGAGGAGGAGGCTGTGCAGGCCATGGAGGCTATGGTGGTGGTAGACTACTCTGGTGGTAGAAGGTGGAAGTGATGGAGCATGCATGAGAGCTCTATTGCTCTCTCAGTCGCTTCCCTTCACTATCTCTGCCCCTTCTTTCATTTCATAATATTCAACTTTGTAGAATTAAGAAAAGGTAGGGCTTCTCCAAAGCTAATGCCTTGTTGATTAGTTTCTCAAATATTTTGATGGTGAAACCTTTGAGCATGAGGCCATGGATATTCTTAAGAAGAATCTCCATGGCATGCTATTAGCTATGGTTCAGATTTCATACTCAAATTATGCCATCGAGAATGTAATCAATGAGGGACTCACCATGGTGTTGATAATGAGATTACCACATCCTTTGAGCTCCACAAACCTCTTAATGAAGAGTTGCCAACTCAACAAAATGTCTTCACTAATATTGGGGAGTTCAGACCAATCAAGAAGGTTATGCTAAGCTATTGACAAAAAAGTTAGAATAGAGAGCATCACGCCACGGCATTGCAACAACCGGCCATATGCTTATGCCGCTTGGGTTCTCCACTCGAAGCTCTTGAAAGAAGGTGGCATGAAACCCTTTTGGATCTTGGATGGAATTGTCCGGGTAGGTTTTGAAATCGATGATCCTTCTCCTTAAACGCTTCTCTCACTTGCTGCTCAACCATGATTTTGATGTCCTTTTCTATGGAGGTACTATCCACTACCTTCCTATACAAAGCCCTACTCTTCTGGGTAAAGTCCGGATCAAGATAATGCAACCAATTTATAGAGAGCTAACCCTATGAGGGCTACGTTGGAAGAAAGATGCTCCTAGCACTATATCGAGATGGAGTACTCCTAGGAGATCTACCATCCATGGGTGACTCACCTCTCCTCCCCTCTTGTAATCTCCCATGCTGTGGTGGTGGTGGTGATGACACTATGATACTCTGCCATTCCACCACTAGGGTAGAAGGTCGAGAGTTCAACCTCATCATAGGGGCATAGGAAACAGATCTCTTGGCCATAGCTAGATCACTAGTGGTGTCCTCTTCTCCCTGGATGCAGCCTTCATGGCCTTTGGTGGAATAGTTGATGTTGGAACATGTACAAGAGATGGTGGGCATGATGTAGAATGTTGTGGTGGAGGCACCACTGACTCTCTCTGAATAGGAGCTCCTCTCCTGTGATGGGTAGTCTCCGTGAGAAAGATACGTATGATTGATGCGTAACGTGGAAAGACCACAAGTGAGAGGTCAGGTACCTCCATCTCTCTTGGCTAGTAACATGAACTGATGTATGGACTTCTATAGCCCTCTCTTGCCTAATATGTCTACCCACATTATGGGGAATAATTGATCAAATCAAATTGAGTTTCGGACTCTGATCATCCATAGGCTCCACCAACTCGGTGAAGAACTATCCTCAGGCCAGCCTACGACCTCCTCCTCCTCTCACTGATAGGAGCCAAAAAATGAACTACTAGTGGAGGTGAAGCTAAAATCCTCCTAACATCTCTTTTAGAACTAGAGATGGGGTGAAACCTATTCTTTGTAATGAGAGGAGACACTACCCTAGGTGATTCCTCCACGGTAGCCTGAGACACTGCCTCCAACTCTCTGGCAATGCGAGTGTGATACCACTTGATCATGTGATTCTTGTTGACTAACCCGGTAGGTAGAGGAACTAGACCCAATCTCAAAGGTAGAGGAGACAATCCCTAGAATCAGGGGAGCCTTCCCTTGGAAGGTGCTGGGTAGCCCTAACTACAGCAAAAAATAATGGGGAATCTAGCAGTGCGCACTGCTATGGAAACTACCATAGCCTTCCTCTTTAGTGAGAGAATCTCAAAATCATATGGTAACTTGACCTGGAAGACCATCTTCTGCCCGGTCACAATGCTTATGCTAACTATGGTGAGGGTGGTCCCCTCACATGTAATTCGAGCCCCCTCAAAGCCTCGGCCAAAGTGGATGAGGTGGGCATAGTCAAAGCATGGGAGGTTGGCCTGATCCAAGGCTAGATCCATCCCATGAGGAAATATGAAGATGTACTTTTGTGCTTCCATTGCTAACTAGAATAAAACTAAAATCAAATAAATTGACTGAAAAAGTACAATGTTGAAAAACAAACATGAACCAGATTTCTGCTTTGTTGATTTTTTAAATTTGAATTTAGAATCTGAACCCACACTCAACAACTTGAAAGTGTTAAGTGGGGCTCAAATGAATTTGGGAGAGAGATTTTAGAATTGATTGGAAAGGAGATTTTAGAATGTAGAATCCATTTCCAACAAATTTGTGTATGTTGAAAAGGGGTTCAAAGATCTTTGATGTTTGATGCTTCCATAGGTTCATATTTGATTTTTGAGTTTGATGACCCTTCATTTAACAAATTTGAGTATGTTAAAGTAAAGGGTCAATTGATTTGATTGGTTTGTGATTTTTGGATTTACTCACTTAGCAAATTTGAGTATGCTAAGTGAGGTGTTTGAAAAAATTTTCTTCTTTTGTTTACTTATTCTTTGAATCATGTGTGAATTTGAGAATGGGATCCTTACTTAGAAAATTTGAGTATGTTAAATGAAGAATCCAAGTGTTTTGTTATTTTTGAAAAGAGGATCTTTACTTAGCAAATTTAGGTATGCCAAATAAAAGATCCATGTGTTTTGTGTTTTAATGAATTTGAAAGGGGGTTCTTAGCAAATTTAGATATGCTAAGAGAGTCCAAATGTGTTTCATGTTTTTATGATTTGAAAAGAGGATTCTTAGCAAATTTAAGTATGCTAAGAAAATCCAAATGTGTTTTGACTTTTGATATTTTGATTTTGAAAAGTGGATCTTCACTTAGCAAATTTAAGTATGCTAAAGTGAAAGATCCAAGTGTTGTTTGAATTTTTTAATTTTAAAAAGTGGATCTTCACTTAGAAAATTTGAGTATGCTAAATGAAAGATCCAAATGTGTTTCATGTTTTTTAGTGATTTTGAAAAGAGGACTTCTTAACAAATTTAGGTATGCTAAGGGAATCCAAATGTGTTTTGATTTTTGATGTTTTGATTTTGAAATGGATCTTCACTTAGCAAATTTGAGTATGCTAAATGAAAGATCCAAGTGTGGTTTGATTTTTTTTTTTGATTTTGAAAAGTGATCTTCATTTAGCAAATTTAAGTGTGCTAAATGAAAGATCCAAATGTGTTTCATGTTTGTGATTTTGATTTTTAAAAAGTGGATCTTCACTTAGCAAATTTGGATATGCTAAATGAAAGATCCAAATGTTGTATTGAATTTTTTTTTGAAAAGATGGTTATTGGTTTTGTTTTGAAAATGAAATCTTCATTCAATAAATTGAATGAGGATGTTCATTTGTGCTTTTTAGAAAACATGACTTTGAATTTTATTTTGAAAATGAAATCTTCATCAAAATAAATTGAGTGAAGATGTTCATTTGTGTTTTTGGAAAATATGATTCTTGGATTTTATTTTTGAAAAGTGAAATCCTCATTCAGTAAATTGAATTGAGATGTTCATTTGTTCTTTTGGAAAATATGATTGTTGGATATTTATTCTTGTCAGGTGAAATCATTCAATAAATTGAATGAGGAAGTTCACTTGTGCTTTTTGAAAAGGATGATTATGGATTTTATTTTTGAAAATGAAATCTTCATCAAAGTGAATTGAGTGAAGATGTTCACTTGTATTTTTTGGAAAATATGATTGTTGATTTTAATTTTGGAATGATCCAACATATAACAATCATGAAGACTGTTTGATGAGGGCGATTTATCAAAATTTTTATGCAAATAATTTATTATGTGCATTTTGAAAAAGTGCTTTTTGGAAATTGATGTTTTCATAAAGAATTTATTTCTCTTTATTTTTTGAATTAAACCTTACCTTACCTGAAAATGGTAAGAAGGAAGTCTTTAGTTATTTCTTTTTCATTAAATTTTTATTTTCACCTATTGGGAAAACCCAATAGGGGTTTTAAGGCCTACATGGAATGAGGTCCTAAAACCTAAAGGATGTTGGCTAGCTTAGCTTAAGGAAAAATAAGTGCCAATGAAAGGAAAGATAGTCTCGGACTTATAAAGTACAAATCCACTATCGATACTTGGAGTAATGATCGTTTACTAAAGATGGGGAGAGGAACCTTCCTAGCAGAGTTGCCAGAAAAATTTGTGGTGAAATATTTATATTCTTGCCTTCATCTATTCCTTTGGAAAGAGGATAAATGAAAATAGAAATATAACCTTGTTGGGACACCACGTAGATCCACATATTCTTATTAGGGTGATCAGATACGACATTGAGGGAAGGTGTACTATCTTGAAAGATAGAAGTCACCACCCTACAATGGACCTAATCACCTCAATAAGGACTCCTAAGACTATGGGTCTTTGTATGTACTAGAGATTCTTTCCCTACTTTATATAAAAAAGTAAAGTAGGGTTTATTTTAAACCGGGTTCATAAGTTTCTATGGAGGCAAGCCTCCATAGTTAATTACATCCTAAGGAATGAGATTCTTTAGGAATACTCGATTAAGATAAATGATCATTATCTCCAAAGATTTCAAAGATAGGACTATCAATCAATTCATTTATTTTTAGAATATTAAGTGGGATTGATCAAGAGGAGGGAGTTATTATCGAATCCAAAAGGTAAATAAGTAGGGGATGCTTATGATACTAGAAAGTAAGCATCCCAAACTATCCTATGGTCGGGCTTTATATTTTTGAAGTTTGAAGGGAATTATTTATTTTTAGTTGAATTTTATTAAAAATCTAGGGTTTACAATTCCATGACACAAAATCATGGAAATGCCTAAGAGGCGAGGATTTATGCTCGTAGCCAGCAAAGGGAAGTAGCAACCTCTGAACCTAAATCTAGGGAGCTTTAGCGAGGACCAAAGAACGACCTAAATCTAAGGTGAAAATGGGTACTTGGTTTACCTCCACATGAGAGGATAAGTCACCCGACTATTTAGACTTACAATCGCTTGGGGGTGGCTGCCAACTAACTCCTCTTATGGTTTTAAATACATGTAGGCAAGTCATATGCTTTTGCAAGATAGCTAAGTTGTTTATTTAGAAAGAAATTAAGTCTTTAAACACACTCCCTAAGAGACTAGATCATGTTGGGCATGATTTAATGACTTAAATCTAATGCAAAACCTTATTACATTTTATTTTTATTTTGGACAATTCATTTGACACAGGATTTAGAATTCATATGCCTAATGCATGAGAAATTAAATTATGGGCCAAAATAAGCAAGAAAGGAGGTGTGTTTCCACCATGGCTCTCAAAGGTCAAGCCAAGTTCCTTAGCATTAGTGAAAGCCCTCCAATTCAAGAGTGAAATAATATGCCTTTTATGTATGATGTGAGAAAGAAAATACAACATTCAGCTAAGGGGTTGTTAATTCTTTTATCTTGATTTTATAGCCTAAGCTTTAAGTGAGGTTATAAGTTATTTATTTTTAGTTTTGATTGATTAATTGGATAGAAAATTAATTTTTTTAAGAACCTAATCATCATCCAGGCCATACATCAAAGCAAAGAAGAAACTAATAAAACATGTCATCTTAATGCACAAAACACCAATCAATTTATATAATAAAAAAAGAATAAGATGCCAAGTGTGGCCCACCGCACAAAACTCAAACAAATTGGTAGAGATCTACCCTTATATAACCTGAATTACAAATGAATTAATTACAAAAATGAATTCATGTTATAGGGGTCTTCATTCTTCATTCTTCTTTCTTCATTTATTTCTTGGTTCATTTGGTTCTTTCTTCCTTTGGTTCTTTATTCCTTTTGACTTGGATGGAATGTTGTTAGCTCCAAAGACTTCACAGGTACATAAGACATAGTCTTATGACCAATGTTCATCCTAATCCCCCTATAACAATCATTCCAAATCCTAATTCACAAAATTACATGAAAAAGGGAAAGGAAATCTAACTAAACCTACAAAATATAGATTAGCTAAACAAACCATACCCAAGCATGTATTTGACTTATCACCCACATATGGGTAACTAAGTCCACCTAGCCTACTTTGGATCATGCTTAGGGGTATAAGCAACCTACATAGCGAAAGCAATTATATTTTTATTACATCACCCCTTAAGCACAATCCCATATAGAAGATAATGATTAGACTAAGATCGTTCTACCATTCAGTCTACGCATATACACCGTAGCATCCAGACTAAAATATCACATCACAAAACAAAAGTAAACATCAAACCATGCACCTCCCTAACATAGGACTTGAAGTGGTGACTTTGCCTAATGTGTGTGCCATTTAAGGTTAGTGTGGTATATTTTAACTAAGCTTTAAGGTTAAAGTTTTCTAAGTATGAAAGGTTCAACTTAGAGGGTGGTTTTATTTAAGTGGTTTAGTTGATTTGGTTTTGTTTTATTTCATGATTTGATTTGGTTTGAATGAACCTACACTTAATTACTAAGTGCTATAAAGAGAGGAAAGGAGAAGATAACTTCTATTTCCTCCCTACCTTAAGTAATTTATAAGGTAGATTCATTAATGACTATTTATTTAGTGAATGTTTTATTATGTGTTTTAATTAATTCTAAGTTTAGAAAAACTCCAAACAAACCTATTCAAATAGAAAGACATTTTAAGATTAAGTAAAGTGAATTACTATCACAAAACACACAACACTTTATTTCTTTCCCAATATGTGTAACATGCATATGGATGAATCCTAAATATATCTATGCATGCAATGCAAATATTTAGCATGCCTTAATGATGAATCCTAAGAGAGGTTGCTTAAGGAAATTTGGAATGTTTTATGTATGCATAATTTTGTTAAGTAGAAGAGAGTGATTCTTTTGTCCATTTTTCATATGCACATTCACAAGTATGAAAGACATAAGTGAGAATGGCGCCATTGTTAGCACCAGAGGTGTAAGGTACAAGACCTACTTAGGGATACTTAAAGCCTCACAACCCAAGGGTTGTTTAAACTAATATACTACTTTTCTTAAATACATGTGCAAACAAAAAGAAATGTGGAAAGAGAATCATGCAAAAGTTTATGTTTGTTTGATTTTGGTTTGATTGTTTAGTTTACATGTGATATGGAGTTCCTTCTTAAGTCATGACATATAGAATATTGAATGGATTTATGCAAGTGTTATGTCCTTTTCAAATGGACTATACACAGCAAATCCCATACAAACCTATGTTAAGAAAGAGAAGGAAACTACATAACACATTTTATGTTATTCACATGCAAGTTTATAAGTACTTATAAATAGCACACTTTTCATTTATAATGTTTGGTTTATAAGTTTAGAAAATAGTTTTGGGTTTAGTAGTGATAATAGCCATTCATATTCTTACTTTAGCCAAAACATGCAATTTGCCATAAAAAAATATTTCATTTTAATTTGATTTCTCAAAAGACATGAATGACATGGTTTTCATATGACATATATACACTTTAGGAAAAGAAATAAAGTGATGAAAGCATGTAAATTCATTCACCCTAATTAATAAAGATAATCTTATGGAATAAGATTATTTAAAGTGAATCAAAATTAGTTTATGGAAAGTTTGATTTTGTTTTGAGTTTGATTTGAATTTAGGAAATGTCAAAAGGTTTGCTGGTCCTAAGCCATTGCCACATATGTCTATTATTTAAGTTTAATTTTTAGGTGATTAGATTGATTTCATGCTTTGGTTAGGTTAAGGTATAGATTAAGTTCATTAATTACCCCTTACTTACACCACTTTAACATATTTAACCAAATAATTATGAGCCAATGTATGACATAAAACCACAAGGAATTTAAATTAGCAATGCACCTAAGAAAGAAAGGGGCCTAATGCATTTGGCTCATAATTAATGATTAATTAAGCTAAAAGGTTTAATTTAAGTACTTTCATAACCTTTCCCACACATATGGGTTAGGTATGATTTCCTTAAGTTTACTTAGGTTATTGAACACCTAAGCATCTACCCAAGAAGAAATTGATTAAGTGATTAAGTTTTTGGATTAATTTTCAAATTTGAGTTTAGTTAGTTAAGCAATTAAATAAAATGAGCCAATCATTAATTAATTTGTAAATTAATTAAGTTTCCATTCAAGTAAAATAGACTTAGGGGAAGAGATTTAGATAAAACATCATAATCTCATTCCCCAAGTTCAAGGTGATTAACAAATTTAACTAATGTATTTATCATCATTTAATAGGTTAATTAATCATTTAATTTATTAAGAGAGTGATTAGAGATGAATTGAGCAATTCTCCTAATTAAACCATTAATAAATTCCAAAAAAGTTAGGGGAGGCAGAAATCATCCCACTAAACTTACCTAAGAAGTTTGGAATTAATCAAAGGAATAATTAGAGAGTAATTAACATAAATATATTCCCAATAAAACCTAAATTGAAGAAAATTTACTATTCAAAATCCATTAGACTTAAGTTTAGATTATTATCCTTTGAATTATCTTCACTATGTATTTTATTTTATATTTTTCTAATTTTCTAAGTTATGTATAAAAAATTGTGATTAAAACCTAATTAAATAGCCTAATTATATAGTTAATCCCATCGATGCCACGTGGACCACTAACGTGGTGCACGCTTTCCATGTGGTGCGATAGGATTCATTATTTAAGTAGTCACATGCAATGCTGCATCTACCAGTGGCGCTACACGCTTTCTCCATGATTGTCCAATCAAAGATTGCACGGTCAGGATTAAGCTCGTGGTTCTTAAGAGCTAAATCCATGGATCCTATGCGGATTAATCAGGACTGCCCATCCAAAATATGTGGATGGATGGTCTACGATCCGTCACTGAGCTCGCTTGTGGGAGAGGACATCCATCCACTCCTTAGGGCTTGATCCGAGCTCGATTGAGCTCGGATTGAGCTCAAACTTAACCCACACCATCATCATGCAAGGAGCAAGACATCCAATAGTCAATTTGCAATGGGGTGTAAGTTTCTTTCATAGGACCAAACACTTCCTAGGCTTGGTTTGAAGGCATACCTCACCGGAGGCTATCACGTGCTCATCGATAGCTTCTAGTGGAGATGAAGCTTTGTTAAAGATTTGAGGGCTTGAGATTGAGTGGGTTTTCCTATGAACCAAAGTGGGCTTCAATTTCTTGCAGCCATGATCAAACTCCCCTCTCCCGTGCCTTCAGAACTTGATGAAGACTTGGGTGAACTCGATTGGGTTCCCTCATGGTGCTTGAAAGAGGAATTAAGCTGAAACTGAGTATTGGGTGAATGGAATTTTCCTTGAGCTCCCCTATTTTTGGCTTAAGGAAAACCAAAAAAATGGAGAAATTAAATGAGCCTTGAGAACCTTGGAGAAGCTTGGGGATGCTTGCTGAAGTTCATTGGTTTTCTGAGTGAGTGAGTAGTGAATGAAATTAGGGGGAGTATATCTCCCCCTAAAAGGATCGGATGGCTGAGAGTGTAGATGCCATTTTGATCAAGTTGACCACCTTGTGTGGGTCATTCTGGCCATTTGAGGTGGCACATGGTTTGTTTTTGGCAGAAAGAGGTAGTGGAGAAGTTGCACATGTGGAGAATGAGTATGGAGGTGATCCATGTGCTCATTTCCAAGTGAGTGGCCAGTTTGACCATTGGGTTGGGTTTGGTTGACCCAAACTCATTGGGTCATGTGCATCCACCCACTAGTGTTTACTTGGTCCACTAAGAGGGTTCCCAGTGGCCATGGAAAGGATATGACCAAATTCCAAGTGGATTTGGCCATAGGTTACCCCTTGACCTTGGGATAAAATGGTTAGTTGGCTTTTATTTCACTTTAGATTTAGAATAGTTTGAAATTGGGT